>JAPFQT010000033.1:1200000-1588141 GCA_027627225.1 Congeria kusceri | reverse complement strand
ACAGATCTTCCACCGAATTTGTAGGAGTATGATAAAGGACCATCCCAGGAACATTCCTGCCAAGTTTTGTTAAAATCCACCAAGTGGTTTCAGAGAAGTTGTTTGAAGTAAATTGACAACACATGACAAACAAAGGACGCCTGACACTGGACAGAGACTGACCACAATAGCTCACATCCTGAGCACTTTGTGATTTGGTGAAAAGTGCTCAGGTGAGCTAAAATGTCACCCTGGCCAATACTAACAAATATTCCATTTAAACATTTTGACATTGTTTTTAGACAGATCATATTCTACTAATGTTTTTCAAACTTCATTACTTTGTGTTGTACCACAAAACGCTTAAATGGCACGTTATTTTCCGCATAAGTTGTTCACATTGTTTTCAACTGAAAGGGTCAGAGTAGCACTGGTTTCATTGTGCCAAAGAGATATAAAAGAACAATGTATTAATGGATCTGTGGGTAAGCTTCAGTGAGTTTACAATTGCTTTTTCATGCTCATTTATTTTCCTTTCATATTCTGATTTAATGTTGTAGTCATTAGCTGGAGATATGAAATGATTTGCACCTGACTTCTAAACCTGTGGTTTGCTTTGAGCATTCTACTTTACATTCTACCAATTTTGACACCTAGAAATAAATTTCAAATTATAGGCAGTTTTAACAAAAGATCCACAAATGCAATATTAGAATAAGAAACATGGAAATTCAACACAAAAAACAACAATTTTTTTTTATGAAATGCATAAAAGTCAGCACAATAATGAAAGTTCTGGGTGCCATATGCATTCCTAAGCGAGGTCTCGTTATAAGGTATCTATGTATAAAGTTTCATTAAAATATCGCAATGTGTTCTCAAATAATTGAGCAGAAACCGTTTTTGTATTTTTAGTAACATTGACGTGTCACCTTGATTTCACCCACACAATATGCAATCCTAAGTGTGGTCTAGATACAAGGTTTTTCAGTTCCATTCAAATATCTTGATGCATTATAAAGTTATTGAGCGAACACCATTTTTCTATGTTTAGTAAATGGGACCTTGACCTTGACCCCACCTACCCCATATGCAATCCCAAGAGAGGTCTCAATATAAGGTATCTATGTATGAAGTTTCATTATAGTATCTCGATGCCTTTTCAAGTTAGTGAGCGCTATTTTTAATTACGGTGAACATGACCCCAACCACCCCATATGCAAACCCAAGCGAGGTCTCGATATAAGGTATCTATGTATGAAGCTTCATTAAAATATCGTGATGCATTCTCAAGTTATTGAGCGGAAACTGTTTTTCTATATTTAGGAACGGTGAACTTGACCATGACCCCACCCACCCCAAATGCAATCACAAGCGAGGTCTCTATATAAGGTATCTATTTATGAAGTTTCATTAAAACATCTCAATCCGTTCTCTAGTTAGAGAGCGGAAACGAAAAGTCAACACAGCCACACCACCTACACACTCGCCCACCTGCCTGCCTAACGACATATCCCAATATCTAATAATCTTCGAAAAATTTGGTTAATAAAATGAACCAATAACCACCACCATTCAGTACACTGAGGCATCAGAAACCTAATATCTGGAATATAAACACACTTTTCATCTTTACAATCACTTACACATAGTGGTTTCTTAGCTGTGAAAGTTAGAATGAAATCTGCGAAGCAGTTAAAGAGGAGTAGAGTACACATAATTTTGGGATGTACTGACAGACAGACAGATAGACAAGTGCAATGCTTAATGCTTCCCACTTTGTGGGGACATAAATACAGTCCAACCTAGTCATCCTGGCAAATTTGATTTCAACATTTCAACGTCACTAAGACCCCAAAAAAGTTATATAAATTGCTAAATAAAAGAGTTAAAAAAAAACGGCACACAGTAGATGATACTAGATGCCTGTTGGCAACATGTCAAGCCCATTGTCAAGACGAACGTGAATATTTGTGCAAAACTATGTCAAACTCCACCCACAAGTGAGGAACATCTGATCCAGACAAGCAGTATTATGCCCATATTTGACCTTTGACCTGTAAGCGTGACATTGACCTTTGAGCAAGTGTTACGGGTCTTGCGTGCAACATGCAATCTCCACACGGAACATTTGTGGCAAGGTATTTTAAAATTCCCTGATGAATGATGTATTTACAGTCCAGACAAGCTGTATCATGTCCATATTTGACCTTCGACTTGTGAGCAACACGCCGTCTCCACATGGTGAACATTTGTGGAAATTTATTTTACAATTCCATGATGAATTATGAATTGACAGTCTGGAAAAGATAGGGCTGATTCACAGACTCATGGACCAAACTGCAACTGTGACAACCAAGACAGACCGCAAGTGGGCGCGACAAAAATATTGCTAAAAAAACATGCATGGACTTTGGTTAGTTGGAGGTACAAATTTACAAATGCATGGCTCTTACAAAAAGAAACAAAAGCTGTTTGTAAAACAGATATGCCCCCTCTAGGTTAAAAGCAATCTTTAAAATATCATAATCCAGTTTAGTTAAGATCGATTGAAAACTGTTGGACATGGAGAGCAGAAACTGCTAACATTAAATAAATCATGGGCCACACATCTACAGTTCCCGGGGCAATTTGCTCGATTTTCAAACTTGGCTAAGATATATGACTTCAAACATTTTCATCAAGTTTGGTGAATATCAGATTAAAACTGTTGGACTTTGAAAGTGGAAACGGCTTAAAAGGCCAATTTCAGATAATTCAAGGACCATTACTCCACAATTCTTGAAGCGATTTGGCTGATTATCAAACTTGGCTGAGATATTATGCCCGCAAACATTTTCATGAAGTTTTGGTGAAGATCGGATGAAAACTGTTGGACTTGAGAGAGGAAACGGCTAACATGGCTAAAAAGACCAACATTAGATGATTCAAGAGCCATAACTCTGCGATTCCTGGGGCAATTTGGCTGATCATCGAACCTGCCCTTGTCGAAGAAAAAACATACTTATACCAAAAACACACTTAAAACCTACTTATTAGTGGGTTTATCCCAGGTTTTTTCTCAAAAGCAAGCTAAAAGTGAGTTTTTTGTAAAAAGAAGTTAGTTTAAGAGAGCTTTTAAGTGGGTTTAACCTGGTCTTTTTATTATTTAAGCTGGTTCCAGTGTGTTTTTAAATAACTTAAGTTGGTTTAAGTGGGTGTATTGAACTTTGAAATTCTCAGAAGCTGGCCTGAAGTAGGGCTTTTAAGAAATTAAGTGGGTCTTTTACATTATCTATTATTTTCAGTATGGAGAATTTTGCATTTTAAAGACTCGCTTAAAACTTGCTTATGAATCAAGTTAGCCTTTTTTTTTTAGAATATCATTTAACACAGAAATAATGCCAAGAAATCTCTCACTTATACAGTAACACATTGTTACAGATCTCACTATATTGAAGTTGAATACATGGGTTGTACTGAGCCAACTTTGCCAATCCTGAAAGCGATTGCGAAATTGCAAGATTAATTATACAAAATGCTCGTTAAATATTATGATCTCCAAGACTGTCAAAAAAATTAAATAGCCCAAGATTTATACAATGAAAATCTTCTGCATTTTGATTAAATTAGCATGGCTGCACAACATATTCAATAGTATACCACAGCCTGTGAAACATACAGGTTTCCTGCATTAAGAAGGATAGCAACAAAAACGTGACATTCTAAACCTTTATTAGGTGACTGCATAAAATGTCATAAATATAAATTTGTAAATTATTCAACATTAACAGAAAAGTAAAACCAATTGCAACCATTTTCCGTTTGATTGAAAATTTTCGCAAAATAAATTGTAAGAATTATAATAAATTTCAAGTTAGGTCATATGATGCCTTATAAATAATATTGTACCAAGTTAAAAATAATACATATTTCTGTATTTGTTATTTAAGTCAGCAAGTCAGGGTCACCTTAATGGATTGGTCATTCACTTGGATCCCTTCTGTGAACAGAAAATTCAGTTCCTCCACAAGAGGGTTCAAATAAGTCTTGAAACAGGGCTTGCCACATCCTTGCCACAATCCCCAAATCACTAGATTCTGTGTAAGGAATCTTTCTGTTGGTGGCAAGTCGTTGATGATGAGTAGAACAGGCCACAAACTTACAGAGGATGAGTTGTACAGGGGCACACCATCTGTGTTCATTGTCAGTGTAATGTTATGAGTGCCAATTTTCTGCAGCATCTCACCACGCTTCAGAATTTCTTCAAGCTGCTGGGCAACTGGCACATTAGAAAAATAACATTTCCTTCGTTTATGGTGTTGCTTTGTCAGTGGTCCCATGTACCTCAATTCATAGCAACCCTCAGTCAGACAGATATATACCTCTTCCTCAGATGGATACTGGACACCACACTTTGCACAAGAGTCAATTGTCAATGGCTGTATGTCACTAAAAATGCTCCGTATGTGTGTTGCAGATACATTCTCAAAGTCCTTGTCAAAGGCAAGCAATTTTAACAATCGTATCAAATGTTCAGATGCGGTGCCTGAAAGTTTCATTTTTTCATGTACGATAAAATAGCCATGCATTTATCACAGTTAGAAGGGGTCGCAATTTCTTCATTGTTAATTGTATCCAGCAATCCATATTCCGCACTAAACACTAGCCATGTACGATCTTGGTCAGCATCTCCATCCTGTTCGAGTTGGGTCTGTTCTAGTTGGGGCTCTGAGTTGTGCCGCATTCTGGTTCTTTTCGGTACAGGGGCCGTTTCATTAAACTCATACAGCTTGTATGGTCCCCGAGCTTGCCAATCAAACTCTGAAAGGGTACAAGAGAAATAACTAAAAACTATGATTCTAACTATTAAGCTCTTTACCAAATACAAAACCTCTGGCTCAAGGAGTTTCAGGAGATTTTTTAATTCATTTTACTATTTAGGTCTATATAAACCATGTTACCCACTAGAAAATGTTGCATATCAAATATGAAAGCTCTCAGACTTGCAGTTTCAAGATTTTGTGAAGTTTTTAGTTTTTAAAACTACTTTTAGCTTGGATGACCTACTAAAGAAGCGGACATGAATGATTTGAACAATTTTGAAAGAGGGTTATCTAAGGAACTTTACTGTGAATTCGGTTAAAATCAGATATGATTTAATATCTCCAGCAGTTTGGGGGATGTTGTTTAACTAAAAATGTTGATGCTTAATTGAAAAAGTCTAACACAAAAGCTCAGCATGAGCTAGTCAGCTATAAATCATTTTATTCTCAATACAAAATACAAATATATTTTCATGGTTAAAACTTACACCTTTTGGTGAGCAATGCAACAAAACAATGGGATGGAGCATTTATACCAGAGAAATTGGGCTCTTCCCAAACTTGTAATTTTGAACCATTATTCACACAAGATAGTCAATGAGATTCGATGTCTGGGGAGCATTCCTGGGGTAGCCACCAGTACTGACTACTTTTGGACTTGAGCCTATGCGGACTGAACACACACAACCTCTGTGACAGTAGAATTGCACCTAATACCACTGAGCTCCCTATGCACAGTTAATATTCAATTGCGTATCATATTAACACTTACCATGAATCTGTTTGGAATGTTTGCTTTCAATGTGGGTCTGCAGTCGCTGCTTCCGAGACAAAATCTGGCCACAGATTGTGCAGGCCCATGGATGCCCTGAAAAATAATGTTTTTTGTTCAATGCACTTTTCTGTGAAATTACAAACCCACTTTTAAAGATTTGTATTGGCCTAATATTAAAGAGTGAGTGTAGGTAACTTTATGATTTGTGTTAACATCACCTTGCTGGGTATGTCGACATGAACTTGCATGGCCGTTCTGCATATAAAATACAGTTAAAATTTTCATACTTAGATGTTACTTTTCTAAATGAAAAAAATTGTATTTTGAATAAAACCTAATATTGAATTACAAACAGGTGTAATTTGATTGTCATGATAAAACAGCTGAGAGAATGACTCAATTAAAGACAACATCGTAACAATTGCTTACACATGATTAGCTGTACAGAAGAATATTTAATAATTGAGTGATTAACAATTACCATTTTGGCACAAAACTCAATCAAGGACATTCGTATCACATAAAACACAACAGGGCTTCCTCTTTTTATGTTTTAGAGCACTATGCTTTAGGCCCGCCCAAACGACATACGCCAATCTAATAACCAACATTTTTATTTCAAAAATTTCGTTAAAAATAAGGAGGGCCTTATTAAACTATATCTCAGCAAGTCCGATGTGTAGCCTGACGCCGGATAGCTTAAGCGAATCCAAATGAAGAAGCGCTTAAGGTTAATGCTCAATTTTATTTAAACAGATTATTTGAAATCTTTAAAATCACGACACTCTGGCCAATTGCTAAGGAAAGACTAAAACCAAAAATGCGAAACAAAATAAGTATGAAAATGTTCAAAGAGCAATAACTCCAAAAGTATGAGGTGCAGAGTAACGGTTCTTGTGCACTGCACTTCTTTTCAATGATCTATCTACCTATGAAGTTTCAAGTTGATAGCTTTCATAGTCTTAGAGTTATGCTCCAGACAAAAATTAAGTATGAAAATAAACAAAGGGTAATAACTCCAAAAGTATGAGATGCATAGTAACAGTTCTTGTGCACTGCACTAACCCCCCCCCCCCCTCCAATGAGATCTATCTACCTATGAAGTTTCATGTTGATAGCTTTAATAGTCTTTAATAGTCTTAGAGTTATGCTCCAAACAAGCGAAATGGGGCGCAGACGCCAACATAAGTTATCCCTGTATGTCGCCTAGTCAGGCAACACAGTTACACACTATATAAGTTTCTATCCCTACCTGTCTGATTTCCATTTGCATCTGGTGTTGAAATGCTGGCCATCTTAACAATCAGAGTCTGAAAATAAAAAGGCATTTCTATTTGTTCAGTGCATCAACTGCACAGTTCATACGTGTTAAAAATCATAATTGACTTAAAAGTTATTATTATTTATTTGTCCTTTTTATTGTGTTAAGCTTCTTTAAATGGGTATATATTTGTGTTTGTGTACTCACACTTCCTGGACAAGCTTAGTCTATCTAAGCGATTTACCAGAACTAATTGCACATACTTTTGCCAGTACCTGACCCCTTCCATGCTTGAATCTAGAAATTATTTCATGACCAGTCAAGTGAACTCGCGAACACTGGATTGACAAACTGAGCTATTTGGAACCAGCTAAATGGGAGTCACTTTCCAACACGAATAACAGTATACACTCCCATTTTAAGTACACTACTTTGGACTTAACAAGACAAATGACAACTCACCATCGATGACCAGATGGGCAGTATCAAGGCAAGGGGATTTGTCAAAAATAATATAAATAATTTATATGCAACCATCAATATTCCACACTTCAACTGAGGTGTGGCAAGCTAGTCCTGGGTAATTGTGTTTTTTTTAATAGTCAAAGTAGGTTTGCTTTATTTATTATTTTGATTGGGCTTATAAGAGGCCACTTAAGCGTTAATATATGACTCATAACTAACATATATTTTTGAAAAAACGACAGCGAAAACGGGTTTTCAAACTATCTTATAAACTTGACAATCTCGCATTTCAATGAAATGTAATGGCCTTACGAAAACAAAAGGCAAACGAAGGAAACCACGAAAACTAAATATTAATGAAAATAAATGAGGACGAACATATACACCTTAAACAACTTGGTAAGGTCTGTTGATATATCTCAAGCCAATACCGCAATTTATTATATAGGCTAAATAATTGTTTCAAATCTTGAAAGTGTAAGAGTGTCCCGCCATCTTGACTATCGATTTGTATGCGCCTAAATGCCCCAATATTACAGATTGTTTTTATGTCTCTTAGATGTACTGAATAATCAAAAAATGGTCTCCAAGTTTAAGTTCTCACAAGGGATTTGACTAGATGGAAGATAGATAAAAAAAACTGAATCAAGCTAATGAAAACTCGTACTGCCGATTAGCTTCATTCAAATAGAACGAATTCGTTTTGGCTCCAAAATAAGTATCTATGGTATATTTTGAAGGCATTCAAAATATAAAAACAACGATTGTTTACGTCTCTGTTGTCTGCATCTCTGTCAAAATGGCGCCGGTGAAATTTGAAGAGAGAGGCGACACGTACTTGCTATTTTTAGACTTCGTCCATTGGTTGGTTGACGAGTGCCGTCATGCGCACCCGCTTTGTTTACGGTCATTTCATAACCATTCATTTTCGGTCAATACATAACCATATCGGTCATGTCGTAACCAAATTTATAAATCAATAAAATTATTCAGATATATAAATTACTGGTTAATTATCACCTTAAAGCGTTCTATGAACCCACAAAACAGAGCACGCTTTTTTTATTTATTTGGGAAACCTGTCAAACTGGTTTGACTGTGAACAGTCTTAAACGTATGTGGCTTATACAGGGAAACTAAACGTATAAACACGTTCGCAAACACCCACCACAGTTTTCAAGTTTTATCCCCATTGTATACTAAGGCTGAACGACACCATATATTCTTTTTTTATATTATCTGCCCTTATATAACATAACCTAATAGTATAGACAGATCAAACGAGACATTATATGGTGGAACAAGCCTTTAATCGACTGCTACGGGATCAGGTCCAGCCAGTCTTCTCCCATAAGTTACTGTGCAGGACCAAAAATCCACTCGGTGAACAGTAAATGCTATATAGTGTTTTACATATATTATACTTTTAATGCAATATATATGTAATTATATTATTGCCGCATCCATATACATAATGATAGGAATGAAAATAAACACGCCATGTATCCTATACCTTAAAATGTATATTTATGACTAATAATAATGTGAAGTATTTTATATGGCTGCCACGCCCGCACTGTGAATACTAACAATGTTTTAATAACACAGTGTGCTCGGGTAAATGTTTCCCTGAGGATAAACAAGCATTTCATTCATTTACAGATTTCAATTTTGACAACAAATGGTCAATTCTGTGAAAGAAGTAACACAGCTTATTATTTATTTGTCACTCACTATGTGCTAATTGGCTGACACATTACAAAATAGCCACCGGGACTCCGATAATCCGCCAAAAACAATACTCGGAATACATTCAATTACTGCGTGTGTGTGGTCATTTAAGATACGAAATGTATAACATTTCTATACTGTTAAGCAGTCCTAATTACAATTAACTGTGGTATCATTGCCAAAGGTCGAATGCATACGCATTATTTTTTAAACAATAAAATTATTCACTCACATGAAGGTGAACGATCAAGCTGTAACAAACCTCATTTACTGTTTGTTGTTTGAATAAAGATTTCAGGACTACTGAAAAAACATGGAATATCGTGCTATTACGACCAGTAACAAAGATTTACATTTCGATATATATTTATATTAAGGAGTATATATAAATTAAATGTAGCTCTAGAATATATATTCAATATAAAAAATCCAAGTATTTCTTGATCTGTAATCAAATTTCACTTCGCATGTACTTGTACTCTTTGCCTGTGTGTTGTTGAATCTTTGAAATAACAGTCCCGAGTGGCGTGTCTTTGTTCTTGTGCATATTATCTGCTTATCAGCATTTACTTTAAATTCAAAGACAAGTACTAATTGATTTTATCATAGAGATCAATGGTACTGGAATCTTAATGGTTTTGGTCCCCTGCTGTCATGCCGACCGAGATCAGAGAATTTCTTACCCAGACGGCAGACAGCATCTTGTATATTCATACACAAAAATGTGTCAAAACGGATCAGCGGTTGACAGCATCTTGTATATTCATACACAATAACGTGTCAAAACGGATCAGCGGTTGATAGAACTTGATTGGTTGTTTAATTGTTTGGACGATTTCAATTGACCAATTCGTAAATGTATAAATAAGTTCGATGATTTAATCATTATGCCAATGCGAACTAATTAAATACTCTGTAATAATAAGAAACTGTGATTAGCAATCAAATTAAGTAGAAAACACAGCCATTCGATCTACCCAACTGAAAACAAAAAAAAGCGATTTTACTCGTGATTTTCCGTGAACATTGCCGACTGCAAGAGCGTTCATTTGATTGGTCGAAAAATTGTTGATACCCATTCTTCGAGAGCGCGAACTTTGACATTCGAACTCCAAAACGAAAACAACTAACTAACATGTATGCAATTGTCTATTGGGAAGACTCAACGTTTTCAGTGGTAGGATTAAGAAGTATTTTATCCCCTAGGAAAGAGGTACATGAGTATAATGTCGGCGATTTGGTGCGAGCCAAGTTTCAGGGGAAAATGTACTCGGCAACGATATACGATATTGGAGGTAAGTTTTGTTCGAGTTTAATACGTTAATGATTATTATACTACAACTTTTCTTAACTAAGTATGCATTACAAACGACAGTAACTGTTCTGTTTAAAACGATTGTATTTCATACATAGATCTATTGAAAATATTACTTAGTGATATTGATAAATACGTGTAGGCATCAGTTTTGAAGAAAATGAAGAGCAAAAATGAGCTTAAACTTGCATATTTTCTTTGGTTAACTCAATTTCTGCTAAAGTAGTTTATTTGGATTGTCAAAATATGCATTTATAATGACAAGCGTTTGAGAACAAAAAACACATTCAGATTGTTTATATTTTATTTCAGACAGTAGAGGAAATCTCAACAAGAGTCTCAATGCAGGTTTCAAGATTGATCTGACAAGTAAGACTATGCTAACTATTTCTTATTAGCAAATGATAAAAGTAAATAAAAAATTAGGAAAAAAAACCCACATCAGTGGTAATGTTATTAAATATCAGTTCATAATTTTGTTTTGTTAACCCTTGCACCTGAAGGAAATCAAACGTTTTTGTCTGCCTCAATCACTGTCACTCATATTGATTTTTTGCCATATTGATAAGTATTTACTTAAATTAACCTACTTATACTTTTCTTTGGGCGAGCTAAGCAAAGAGATTTTGCCAATACTAAGTGCACATGCTTATGCCAGCACCTGACAACTCAGCCCTACATAAATCTTAGGAAGAGGGAGAAATCTGAGGATAGCTATTTCATGATCAATCCCCACACGTGATGTAGCTAGGCTGGGGCTCGAACTCGGATTGAGAGTTCAGCTGAGCTAGCCAGGCCCAGCAATTTTTTTATCTGGTGGTCCAGGATTTAACATAGTGAGAATGTTATTTACAGGAATTCAGCCAAATAACAGTAGCAGTGAAGAACGCAAGCGTCCCAGATCTGCTCCGGAGGAAGCTGTCGATCAAGAAGCTGAAGCACCAAAGAACAAGAAGAGGCAACAGCAGTCGGATCAAACTGATTTACAGACTCAAGACCCTCTTGGTGTGTAGTTGTGTATTATTCACACATATTTATATAACTAGTTTAGAAAATAACCATAGAAATAATAACTTTTGATTCAATAATTCATATAGTAAATTAATGTGTTCTTGCATTAAGGGTGCATATCTTTGCCAAAGTTAAAACAAGAAGCTTTTTTTGGGAAAGTTACACATGAAAATCTGAGTACAGTAATTAAATATTGGTGAATTTGGTCAGGCAAGTTGATTATGTCAAAGTCTATCAGCTTGTTTTGTGTTCTTAGGAAACAACCTTAAGTAGAAAAGGTGGTTACACATTTCTGTATATTGCATGTTTTAATTAAAACAGTCGAACAGGCGAGGCAGATTCTGTTGAAGCGTAGAGCATTGGTGACTCCTGCACCAGTGACATGTGCTCCTGTGACCCCTTGTCTGGTGAATCCTGCTGCAGTGACCTATAATCCTGTGACCCCTGCTCCAATGACTCTTGCACCTGTGACCTCTGCTCCAGTGACCCCTCCACCAGTGACCTCTGCTCTGGGGACCTATGCACCAGTGACCCTGGCTCCAGTGACCCCTGCATCTGAGACCTATGCTCCAGTGACCCTGGCTCCTGTGACCTCTGCTCCAGCGACCCATGCACCAGTGACCTATGCTACAGTAACCCCTGCTCTGGTCACCCCTACTCTGGTGACCCCTCCACCAGTGACCTATACTGCAACCATACCGGTATCATCGATCGCCTCCATGACCTCACCAGATAGTGTCTCCACTAATTTTGTGCAGGCCTACACCTTATTTGATTATGGACCACCACCACCATCTGTGAGGACGGTTTCATTCATGGAAATGATGGAAGAACCACTGCATGATGAAGAGGTTAATTATTTTCTTGCACCTTTCAACAACTAAGAGATTAACCATTTCAATAAGGATTCAGTGTTTTTAGGGACAATTTGAGGTGGAAATTCACCTGCTTAAAAATTATATATTTTCGCCCTATATTTACCTTAAAATTACCCTCAGGATGTTAACTTAAATTGACCAACATCGGACAAAAAATTAACAAGTTTGAAGATTTTTCATAAATAATCCCAGCAATTTTTCACCAAACCAAGTTTGTGCACAGTCTAAGTCATCATTTGTAACAAAACAATTCAATAATGTTTTATAACAAAGTAGAAAAAAAAATAAATATGCTTTTCCTTTTGCTGTAAAATTCCCCATCTGAGGGGCACCACCACCTTTCCCCCAAAGGAAAAAAACACTGGTACTCGAAGCTGATGATAGCAGAACGTTTTATGCCAAAATAGTTGCCATAAACACAAAGTCTTGAAAAAATACTGTTACTTTAAAGTTTTTCAAAAAATATTGTTATACCAACAAAAGTGAGATCTTGTTGATACAAATTCATAATTTTAAAGGTTTATTTTCCATGTTCAGACTGAGGTGATCCAGCGCAGTGATATGACCTTCTCATGCCACAGCTGCTGTCAGCTGATCAAGCAGTTGCAGACAAGGGTCACATAGCTGGAGCTTGAGGTACTTGTTAGTAATTGCATAACAGCAAGAAAATGGTTTAGTGTTTGAAAATAAATGAATTGTAAATACTAACCAATATATATGTTATTTTATTCATATTTGTTCACAAAATTGTTCATGTGGTGACCCATTGACCAAATTTCTCAAATTTTGAATTATATTGATTTTGTTAAAAACATGGTCAATAGAGTGTGGGGCCTATATTCCTTATTTAGCCATATAGAAAACTTTGCGACTTCTGGATTTGGAAATACTTATTATTTCACAGAAATGTTTCTTTGATGACCCTCTTCCAAATGCCCTTCGATTTCATAAACAGACACCGCGCTTAAAGCATTGCTATCAGTGGTCCAGTGTTGATGTCCATTGTCAATGTCTTACTTTAAAGATATCTAAATGCGCCGTCGACCTTTTAGAAGCCCTTTATTGTTAATAAAACTCAGGTGACCAACCCAGGGTCATCTGGCTCTGTTTATCTTTTTCTGTTATGATTTTAGCCACAGATACTAGAGCATTGAAGACAAGTTAACAATTAAAATGTAACAAACTTTATTTGCCCAGATAAATATATTTATGTTTTTCTTAGGTGCAGCAAGCAAAAAGATCAACTGCCGCGACATGGCCAATATCAACACTATGTGCCACACCACTTCAACGACCGGTCACACCAGCCACAGAACAACGGCCTAAAAACTTCAGTTCGGAACGACCAAACGCTGCAGGTAAAAAATATATAATTATTTATTTTCTATGTATAATATAATGAAAGTTATATACACATAACTGTTTATGTCATCATCACGCTAGCATTGACAAAATAACACCCCGTGGGATAAACTGTATTTCCACCTTGTTGAATACAGCAAACAAATGCATTATATCCACACCATTTTATTTATTTTCATGACGTCAATTGATGTTATGGTGTTAGTATGTGTTATTTAGTTCTTTTATTCAAGTTTATTTTCAAAATAAAGTGATGTGATAAATAGAAAACTAGGGTAAGACCTTATACTTCATTTGTTGTTTATGCACTATGTTGTTGAATATTTAAACTCATGATTTTCTTTTCTGGTTGCAGCAGATCATTCAAGCAGAAATTCAGCACGAGACAAGGCTGGCAAAGGCTATCACGCGCTGTATGAATCTTTTATTTACCCCCCAGCAACTGGTGAACTGCTCAATGAAGGGAGCACCGACAACAACAGGGCCAGCAAGACCAGGTCTCCCTGCTGCAGAGAGAAATGCAATAATGGGTACTTTTTTCTAGTGTATATCAGGAAAAAATATATTAAAAACCAGTAATAAATTGCAGGTAAAAAGCTGTCTGTACGATAAGAATTTGTATTTGGAGGAAAATTATACACTTTAATTTGCATTTAAAACTTGTGGTTGTACAGTTTATCATTAAATATTCTATCAGGATCCCTTTTACAAAGGTTTAGCAATTACCGTAATCCAATTACCAGTAGTCTTAATTTTAATGGTGTATTTTATACCCACAAAGGTTGGCATACTAAAAGCGAACTGTCCGTGCTTGAGTCTGTCCAGCCAAGGAATAAGTTTTTTTATACATTCCAATATCCAATACTTTCAAAGGTATTTACTTAAAACTTCAATGTTCCCACCCGGTAAAGCAACCCATTACTCTGTTTTGTTTTCAGAGTAATACGTTTACATTTTTCATTCGCCTTTACTTACAAAGGTTCCTTTTGGTGTCAGCACTTGTTTGTGTTATGTTTACAAAATTGGTTTTTATATTTTATACTGTCAGATGTGATAGCTAACAAGTTCGGCATCCCGCTGGTGCAGGTTGAAGAGAAGATGAGGGGGTCACTGAGGCGCCTTCGGGCTATGTACAACTAGAATACGTTTACATTTTTCATTCGCTTTTATTTACAAAGGTTCCTTTTGATGTCATCACTTGTTTGTGTTATGTTTACAAAATTGGTTTTTATATTTTATACTTTCAGATGTGATAGCTAACAAGTTCGGCATCCCGCTGGTGCAGGTTGAAGAGAAGATGACGGGGTCACCGAGGCGCCTTCGGGCTAGCACAGCTAGAATACTTAGTAGTGACTACTATATATGAAAACTGTCATGTACATAAATATGTGCTGTTCATAATTTATTTAACATTCTTTTACCCACTATAATTTTTGTTCACTCATTATTTATTACAAACTGATTACTGTTTTATAGTTGTTGTTTTTTTTGTTCCTTTATATGTGTTTAATATAATAATATTGCCATGTCTTTCAGCAGTCATATTTAATGTTGCCATGTCTTTCAGCAGTCATATTTTAATGTTGCCATGCCTTTCATACTGTGTACATATGTTTAAATTTCAGTTTGAGCATTCAGAAAAAAAATATTTTATTCTTTTATGTTTGTTGTTGTTTTTATTATTACTAAGATATTTTTCAGTTTTCAAGTCTGTGAATAGTGAGTTTTTACTGAGCTAAAAGCACAGTAATGCATGTTTTTTACAGCTTAAACACATGTTTAAACCGTGTTTAAGCTGAGAAAAGCCACAGTTATGCTCGCTTTTAGCTCACGAAAAACCCACTTTTCACTCGCTTAAGAACAAAAAAAAAACACTTCATAGAAAGAAGCTAGTTTAAGTGGGTTTTCATAGAAAGAAGCTAGTTTAAGTGGGTTTAAACACCCACAAAAACCAACTTATTGGAGAAAAAAACACTCATCATCAACCCACTTAAGTTAGTTTAAGTTGGTATGAAAACCTACTATGATGGTTTAAGCGAGTTTAACCTAGGTTTTACCTAGAAAAACCCAAGTCGGTAAGCTAAAAAAACCATGTCGGTAAGCTAAAAGTGTGTCTAAAAGACTCACTTTTAGCCCGGTGCCAATACCGCAGGGTTTAACCTGGTTTAAACCCAGGTTAAAACCTGGTTTTGCTCACTTTTTTGAGAAGGGTGGCCAAGATATTTAGTCCAAAAACGTTTCATAAAGATAGGTGAAGATCTGTTATAAACTGTTTGACTTAAAAAGTGGAAACGAAAGTAGTCGCCCGACGGACCGACCGAATGACCAACATTAGCACACACAACCCATATACCCCGCCATCTTTCATGGGGGGCATAATTACATGTATAAATGGCAACCATAAAACAAGAATGCTAAAAATTGTTAAAGTGAAACTGAAAACTACAAACTGTTGGTTTTATTTTTAAGTGGCAAACAAATACATATCAGGAAGCAAATTTGTACTTCGATAATTAAAAAAAAAATCAAAACTTGACAGAATGTGCAGAACTTTTAGTGTATAATTTCGCAAATGTTATATAACGTATCAGGTCGTACCAGCAATAAAGACAAACAATATTTGCTTGTATGCAAAATGGATTTTCTCTATCACTCAAGGATGATTTATGTGTAATTTGGTTGAATTCTGCCTGTTTAAAGTGTTATCTGACGCACTGATACACACACGCACGCACACACACACACACGATTAAATATATTTTGGACTTGGAACAAATTAAAAAAAAACACATCTGGTGGAAAATCAGGAGGCCACAAGTCACTATATAAGGAGGCCACAAGTCATTAAATAATTGTTGGGACAAGAATTCTGCCCAGTGTTAACAGACGCATTTCCACTCGCACACACGATGGACGAAACACAAAATAATTAATCTTTGGCTTGGCACAGTTTCTTTTTAAACATGTCTGGTCAGAAAGCAGGCCGTTAAAAGTCACTATATAAGGAGGTATGAGGTCACTAAATAATCATTGGACTGAAACACACCTGTTATATGTGCAAGAAGGCATCTAGCTAAGTACCAAGAAGTTACGGAGAACAAGCACAGACTAGTAAATTTGACGGCAAAACTGACTCAAAATTATTCGACTGGAACTTGCCAATAGTATGCAAAATTCGACTTATTACTGGCTTTCATTAAACTAAGTTATTTATGGCATTACAATTAATAAGAGACTAAAAATATGTCGTCGGACGAAAATCCAAACACACAAATGAAATATGGATTACATGAAATACATGCCCAGTTTTTTTAACTTCCACCGGTTTCAGAGAAGTTGTTACAAGTATAATGCAAAATGTTGTTAACAAACAACAGACGACAAACAACTATGACTGACCACTAGTAGCAATATTCATGTTTGGTCTGGAAAGCAGAAAAAATAGCAACGCTGACAACGTAGAAAGACCGTTTGCGACAAAAGAAACTAAAAGCATGTGAATTATGAGTGCATTTTTGCTAAAAAGGAAAAAACTGTTTAAAAAAGTTCAACTTCCTACCTTAAAACTTGGTAATATGACTTCTTATTTAATAGTATACAACATCATAATAACGATTTATTCGTAAGTAACAAACAAATATTTTTCAAGCTAATTATCTAATGCAAACAGAATTATATACAAGATAGATAACAAGTCAATCTGCAACGAGACATGCAGAATAATCGATAAAGCGTGGTAGTTAGGAGCATCCATGGTGATTTGACCATCAAAAGCAGGTCATATGCAGGGGCGTCGGCAACTTTTCAACATTGGGGCAGCAAGGCTGAGGCCTTCAACAAAAAAATTATGTTGTTAAAAAAATTAAGAATTGTCAGGCGTCAGGTTTAACACAATGCCAAATCTATGGACTGGTCATTATGCAACCTTTTGTTAGTTGCAAACCACTAATGGTTGAATTAATGTTGTTTTGGATTTTCTTTCAGAACGAACGTTTAGGAAAGTTGAAATTAGCTGGCTGATTTGGTACATTCATATTTAAAGACAATAATAGAATGGGAAATGAATTCAGTTTTCTTGAGAATCAAAGTTCTAGTTATAATATAGCTATAACAGGTATTAATTATAATAAGCGTTTTTTTTAAATCCTTTTGTAAAATTGCCAACAAACACTAATTTCTGTATATTGTTTACACTTTCCATAACGCATCTCTTCCTTAATAAGTGGCCTCTACAAATATAGAGGCGCTAATCTGAACTGCTAATGTTCAGTGTCATGATATATGACACATGGGCCGTTGATTGCCGCTGATTGGGGTCCAGCATGATGGATGATAATTTAATTGACCATGCAGAACAGCAACCAACTTTAAACAACAGGGGTGGTGCGATTTTCCAATTTTAGAGAAGGGGCGGCGGAATTTATACACGACGGTCACCTGCTGAAATATTGTGGCGGCAACCGCCGCCTCTTCTTCCCCATTGCCGACGCCCTTGTTATGCTGCGTGCTCTTGATGTTCCGTACTAGTTTAAAAATTAATACATTGCAGCAAATTGTTGTCAAAATATTCAAACTAAGAATCAGTAACAAGAAGTAACACTGACACAATAACTCAAAAATAAACGATGTAGCGCATTAATTTAGTGGTCGTATTCCAGGACGCCCAGGTGAATATTTCAGTAACATTGAAGTAAATAACGAAATTAAGGGTGTCATTAACTTGACTTGACATTTTTAATCAATTGACATTTTAGAAACTGTATTTGTAATAAATCACATAATTGACACATATAATACACAAGACATATATTATCTTAAATAATTAGTTAAGGTAAGAAAACATTTCAGGTTTAGATTTACTGATTCATAGCCTCCAAAGAAAAGAAGTAGTTTTCCGCGATACCTGTTTTGGAAATTACCGTCTCAAAAGACCCTTGGCTTCTGCCAACAGTCACAAAACACATTTACTCGACCCAATTATAACCAGTACATTTTTAATCAAATACATTTATTCATTACTTGTAGGTATTTTACATTTCACAAACAATCCAGAAGGTATTACAAATCTTTTATCTAGCTTGGCATGACCATTTGGCTCAAAGGAATTCACTGGGGTGGGGTATCACATTTGTCAAGCTATTTGAAATATTCATGTGTTTAGTCATTTGGTTTCAAACTCATTATTATAATTTGTTGGACCACAGAAAGTTTTTAAGGCGTATTACTTCTCACAAAGTTTTTCGCTTTGTTTTCCGCTGAAAGGGTCAAAGCAACACTGATTACTTTGTACCAAAGATCTATTAAAAACAATGTGTTTAAGGATTTATGATTGTGGGGATTGTATGTTAACAACTGTTTTACATTTCTATACAAAAAACTGTAGTCATTCGCAAGACTTTATTTTAACAACTGTTTTACATTCCTATAAAAACCTTTAGTCATGTCAAGAGATATGATACTATTGACACCTCAATTTCTTAAATGGTGGTTATATACACCAATCAAGATCAGAATAAAATGGACCAATAACCAAAACTATCAGGACAGAGAAAATAGTATTGAAACACACTTTTATGCCCAATAAACAAATACATATTTAAAATAAGTAGTTAAGTTAGCGACATGGTAATGTTTGCAAATTAGAAAAAATCATTTCTGTCAGCGAAAATAACATTGATTGTTGATGTGAATTTACTTGACCATGGATCACAAATATGAAAATGTGTATGTTACAGTCCATATGCACAATACCCTAAGGAAATAACATGTTTAAAATATACAAATGTGATAAAATAAATAATTTTAAAAAATTATATTTTAATGCTGATATTAACAACGTAACATCACGATATGCAGTTGTTCTTATTGTATATGATTACACGGTCTTTTGTTCACACCATCGACACTAGGTTAGGTTAGTATTGCATTTAACATGTATCAACTGTTAGCACACTCCACGTGGACGGCGTGCAGCATGTTTTTCATGCCCCATAACTGATTGGAAGGTGGATACCATAGCCTTATGGAAAGTGGATACCATAGCCTTATGGAAGGTGGATACCATAGCCTTATGGAAGGTGGATACCATAGCCTTATGGAAGGTGGATACCATAGCCTTATGGAAGGTGGATACCATAGCCTTTTGGAAGGTGGATACCATAGCCTTAAAAACAACCAAGTCACAATGATCCTCAAGGATGATGGAGGTACACAAGCAGCAACACACTGATGATGAGCATTATCTGAGCTTGAATTGATCATATCATACAGGCACTGCACGGTCAATGAGTCAATATGTTGTGTTAGACACTAAAGTTTACTGCAGGTTCTGACCAGAGTCAGCTAGGTTCAATGCAAACAAGTACAGTTGACTGACATGATTGATGAATAATGCTCAGTTTATGTTTTATACATTTGTGGACAACAGGTGCCCAAGAGTCTCAACTTCTGATCATAATTAAAGCCACAAAGAGGGTCAACAACAGACAGTATTTCCAGTAAACCCTGCCTGTCTGACACTGTTTTGCCAAGGTCAGTTTTGCACATGGCCCCACATGCTCCATTATTGTCTTGTTGTTGCACTTAATGTTTTCAAGACATTTTAACTGTCCACATGATTGTTTCTAACGTATATTCGTTATGAAACATAAACTAGAGCTTTGTCACAGGAGTGGCAGCGGGCCCCGAATGATGGCACGTTTGAAGGTGAGGAACCGTTTTTCTATTTTTCGTAACAGTGACCTTGACCTTGATCGCAACTACCCCCTATGCAATCCCAAGCGTTGTCCTGATAAAAGGTATCTATGTCTGAAGTTGAATTACAATAGCTCAATTCATTCTCGAGTAATTGAGTGGAAACCGTTTTTCTATTTCTTGTAACGGTAACCTTGGGATTACATCCACCCCCTATGTAATCCCAAGCCAGGTCTCGATATAAGGTATCTATGGATAAAGTTTCATTAAAATATTTCAATTCGTTCTCATGTTTGAGAGCTGAAACCAAAAGTTGACTCCGCCTGAAACTGAAAAACTAACAAAGGGCAATAACTCCAGAATTATGAGAAACGGTTCATGTGCACTGCAATTTTCCTCAATGCGATCTATCCACCCATGAAGTTTCAAGTTAATACCTCTTATAGTCTAAGAGTAATGCTCCAGGCAAAAACGAAGAATGAAAAATTAACAAAAGGCAATAACTCCAGAACCATGAAGTGCAGAGTAATGGTTCTTGTGCACTGCACTTCTCCTTAATGAGTTCTATCCACCCATGAAGTTTCAAATTAATAGCTGAAACGGTTTTGAATTTACAAAAATAAAAACATGAAAAATGTGGACGGATGAACGGACAGATGGATGGACAGATTACTATAGGGCACCGGCAAAACATTTGCAGGACCCTAATGACTGTTATAACATTCGTTTGTACTGATAGTTATTGAAAATGTTAGTGCACTGTTCGATGGATCTTATCGACTTGTCCAAATAACTTAGTACAATAGACCCCTGCTGGTGTGTTTTGCAGAATGTTTTGCAAATATACTGAAACTACAATAATATTAAAATTGTATATTAGAACCAGTAAATAAAATCAAATTGTAAGAAGTCACCTGAATGACCATATATAATAACTTAAAATGAAAACCCAGACGCGTTATCATGGGCAATCTGGGCAATTAGAGAGGGATGCCATATCATATGTCACCTGAAATACACTGGTTATAAACTTACAAATGTTTGATTGGTAAAATATGATAGTCGCACTAATAGCTCGTTCAGTGTTCTTATGTGAAGAAAATAACAATCACTTAAAATTCTGGTTTAGAAGCTAAAACCAGCAAACACAACGTGTTATACATGATAATATGTTCTTTCCAAAAAAATAATTTATGGTAAAATGAAGTTATACATATTTAAACACCACACATAAACACCGTAACTGGCATCGACAATAAGCAAAATGAATATTGTAAGGATTATATAATAGGTCCATGATTCTACTTGGCTCATGACCCACTTAAACCATTTATCAATGACTTCGTACGCTGCATAGTGGACTACTTTCTTCCACAATTGTTAGTCTCAAAATTCGATCATACACTTAAGCTGTGAATTACCCGACTTTTCTTAATTTGTTTTAAACATATTGTTAAATGATTGTTGCATTTGGGAAATGTTAATGATATTCAAAACAGCACTTCCTACTAGCGCATAATAATAACCGAGTTGAAATCAAAGTGAATATTGCCTTTGGATTCAGAAGTGATACATATAATTGTTCTCGACAGAAGCTTGATCAAACCAAATACCAGAAATTGAAAGACACGTTCATGCTTACTGATCAATAAAATAAAAGTATAGTAGTGTTTAATCTAGAAAGGCAGAGGGGCATGACGCTTGACTTTGTGTGTGGTGACACTGCTAAATAGGGCACAGTAGGTCATACAAGTTTTTTTGTTTCCTGAAGTAATATTTCATTACATTTGATATTACTCATTTATTGTATCTGTTTGATGTTGTTTTTTAAGTAAAAAAAATATATGTGCAAATCAGAAATACATGAAAACTTTTGACAATTGTCAAACTAAAACTATTAATGGGAAAGTCAAAATCATACTTATTAATAGTAAAATACTTAAACCCTGGTATTATTTTTCAACTTTTGTATTGTAGGAAATATTTGTATTTTTACTTTCATGGTTAATATGGTTTTGACATTGCTGCCAATATTTTGATTAATGATCAAAAGTAGATCAAGGTAGAAAATTTAGACAAGAAACATGGAAATTCCACGGAAACCCAATTTTTCGAACGAAATGCATAAAAGCCAGAACAATAATGAAAGAAAGTTCTGGGTGCTGGTGAGGTCATAAACCAATGGCTAGGAAATAGTGACCTTGATCTTGCAATCCAAAGCAAGGTCTCAATATCTACATTAGAAGTTTCATTAAAAATCCAAATTTGTTCTCAAGTTACTGACTGGAAACCATTTTTTTATTTTTAGTAATGGTGACCTTGACCCCACCCACCCCATATGCAATTGCAAGCAAGGTCTTGATATATGGTAACTACATATAAATGTTCATTAAAATATCTCAATTGGTTCTGCAGGTATTGAGCAGAAACTGTTTGTCTATTTTTAGTAACGGTGACCTTGAAACACAGACCCCATATGCAATCACAAGCCAGGTCTAGATTAATGTATTTAAATATAAAGTTTCATTAAAATATCTTAATTTATTGAGCAAACCATTTTTTCTTTTTTTTTTAGTAACGGTGACCTTGGCCCTGATCCCACCCACCCCCAATGCTACTGAGTGGAAACCGTTTTTTTTGGTTGTTTTTAGTAATGGTGACTTTGACATTGGCATATAGATGTTCATTAAAATATCTCAATTGGTTCTCCAGGTATTGAGCAGAAACTGTCTAGTTTTAGTAACGGTGACCTTGACCCACCCACCGCATATGCAATCACAAGAGAGGTTTAGATATAAGGTATCTACATATAAAGTTTTATTAAAATATCTAAATGTCTTCTCATTGGGTGGTCCTGACCCCACCCACCCCATATGCAATCCCAAGCGAGGTCCCGATATAAGGTATCTATGTAGGTTTCAGTAAAATATCTTGATGCATTCTCAAGTTATTGAGCAAAAACCATTTTTCTATTTTTAGTAACGGTGACTTTGACCCCACCCAACCCATATGCAATCCCATGCGAGGTCTCGATATAAGGTATCTATGTATGAAGTTTCATTAAAATATCTAGATGCATTCTTAAGTTATTGAGCAACAACCATTTTTTTATTTTTAGTAACGGTGAAATTGACCCCACCCACCCCATATGCAATCCCAAGCGAGGTCTCGTTATAA
The DNA here is from genome assembly GCA_027627225.1 of Congeria kusceri. Classification (NCBI taxonomy): domain Eukaryota; kingdom Metazoa; phylum Mollusca; class Bivalvia; order Myida; family Dreissenidae; genus Congeria; species Congeria kusceri. The sequence goes on along the minus strand of JAPFQT010000033.1, from coordinate 1,564,689 downwards.
GGTATCTATGTATGAAGTTTCATTAAAATATCTCAATGCATTTTCAAGTTATTGAGCGGAAACCGTTTATATATTTTTAGTGTGACCTTGACCCCACCCACCCCATATGCAATCCCAAGCGAGGTCTCAATATAAGGTATCTATGTATGAAGTTTTATTAAAATATCTCGATGCCTTCTCAAGTTATTGAGCAGAAACTGCTTTCTATTTTCAGTAGCGGTCACCATCACCTTGACCCCACCCATCCATATGCAATACCAATCAAGGTCTCAATATAAGGTATCTATGTATGAAGTTCCATTATAATATCTTGATGCATTGTTAAGTTTTGGAGCAAAAAAACATTTTTCTATTTTTTGTAATGGTGACCTTGACCCCACCCACCCCATATGCAATCCCAAGAGAGGTCTCGAAATAAGGTATCTATGTATGAACTATCATTAAACAAGAGGGCCATGATGGCTTAAAGCGCTCACCTGAGAACTGGTACAGATGACGACCATACTGTTGTGACAGGTTTGAAAATTAAGGTATCTGAACAATACACAGTGGGGGTAGGATCAATTTTGATCTAAAGCATCAATAAGTGCAATGGGCTAACTAAAGTATGAGTTGGGTAGTGGATGTGCGTTTTTTTGCTAATGGTTCTCTAATAATTTTTCTCGATATTCTTACCTGACCCGTTTTCATTAAGTCATTGACAAATTCTGGAAAATGCACAAACGGTAGATTTTTATGTCTTTTTCGCAAACAGTTTTCGAAAACTAGTTGCAATGCGATAATTATGATGGCTGTGCTATACGGTAAAGTTTTGCTTTTTCTTTTATAATTTTCTTTCCAATGATGATAAATGATGTTAATGCATGCACTGAAGACATCACAGTTCCATGTACAAATAACTGCATGCAAGTCTTGCAACTGTTGAGAATCAAAATTTATCATTTCAATGTTTATGGTCATGCGCAAACTGTGCAAGTTTGGTCAACATTGAATTAAAATTCCTATGTGCAAGCCAATCATTGATAACTAGTTGATGTTTTTTTTTCCAAACACAAGAGGCAATAACTCTGGTTTTTCTGGCCCAATGCTTATATTCTACTTCACCTGTAGTCTAACATTCATAGACAAACTGTACATAATTGGTGAAGATTGGATGAAAAATGAAGTATCTATCCTGAATAATGTCCATTTTAACATATTTTTTTCACAAACAAATGGCAATAACTCTGGTGTTTCTGGTCCAGTCTTGCTTATATTCAGCTTCAACTGTAATCTCATGGTTACAGACAAACTGTGCAAGATTGGTGAAGATTGGATGAAAAATGTCTCTCTCTATCCTGAATATTGTCCATTTTTGTATATTTTTTCACTAAACAAAGGGCAATAACTCTGTTGTTTGAAACACGATCTGGCCCATTTTTGACGTCTGCTGAGATCTGATGGTCATACACAAACTGTGAAAGATTGGTTAAGATTGGACGGAAAATAAAGTCTATACGTTGGAAAATGGCACTTTTGCACTTTTTTTTGCATGAAAAAAGGGACAATAACTCTGGTGTTACTGGTGTGATCTGACCCAATAACAATCCCATCAGAGATTTTATGGTGTTACACATGCTGTGCAAGTTAGGTCAAGATTTATAAAAAAATGCAGTCTTTACCTCGATAACGGTACAATTTGTTGAAGGCACCTTGACGACGGTCCATAGACGACGGATGACGCCGAAGAGATCCCCTTTACCAATAGCTCACCTGAGCACAAAAATCTCAATGCGTTCTCAAGTTATTGAGTGGAAACCATTTTTCTATTTTTAGTAATGGTGACCTTGACCCCACCCACCCCATATGCAATCCCAAGCGAGGTCTTGATATAATGCATCTATGTCTGAAGTTTCATTAAAATATCTTGATGCGTTCTCAAACTTTTGAGCGGAAACTGTTTTTCTATTTTTAGTAACGGTGACCTTAACCCCACCCACCCCATATGCAATCCCAAGCAAGGTCTCAATATAAGGTATCTATGTATGAAGTTTCATTAAGAAATCTCGATGCGTTCTCAAATTATTGAGCGGAAACCATTTTCTATTTTCAGTAACAGTGACATTGACCCCACCCACCCCATATGAAATCCCAAGTGAGGTCTCGACATAAGGTATCTATGTATGAAATTTCATTACAATAGCTCAATCCGTTCTTGAGTTAGAGAGCAGAAACAAAACGTTGACGCCGCCACCCCGCCCGCCCGCCTGCCCGCATAACGACATACGCCAATCTAATAACCAAATATTTTCTTTGAAAAATTTGGTTAAAAACAAACATTGCAATTCTAATTGAAATGATTAAAAGAAATATTTTATAATACACGTGTATTTGTTTTCATAATTAGTGATTAAAGACCGCATTGAGTCTATATTAATATGCATTCTGTCCATCATGTTTATCATAAATATTGACAAAACAAAAACATGTTAGAAATTGCATATGAAAATGAGGCTGTTAAAAGCAGATGATTTACTCACATTTTTAAAACAAGCCATCACTAAGGCTCCTCATAAAGGGCAACACAGTCGATAGACAAGAGGTAAAGAGGCACTAAATGCCTTTGAAAAGGCCAGCGTGGCGGATCAATAAAGGGACGTGGCACGGTGCCATGCTGATTAGGTCTAGATAAAACACTAAGTATAGGTGCACCTCATCAAAGTCATCATGGCCAATAATAACAAACATTCGATAGAAACATTTCACCATTGTTTTTTAGATCCAGAAAGAAATGAAGTTGTACAAATTGCAAAATAAAAGTTTTGTTGTTGTTTTTTTTGTAAACGATAAATGGTAAAATATTGCTACAAAAACAAGCAAGGGGGTTTATTGTGATTCACAAATGCATGGCATTTAGTAGAGAAATAACATGTATAACTGGCGACAGTAAAACAAGAATGCTGAAAATGTACCAAGTGAAATTGAAAAGTCCATCTACAAGCAGTTGGTTTTGTTTTTTAGTGGCAGACAACTACAGGGAGCGAATTTGTACTTCGATAATTTTTCTAAAATTCAAAAATTGACACTGAGCATAACCTTTACTGTGTGTTTTTGAAGAATGTTAGATCATTCATCAGGTCATACCAGCAATGGAGACAAATAATATTTACTTGTTTGCAAAAATGGATTTATTCTCTATTACCCAAGACAGATTTCTGTGTAATTTGGTTGCATTCTGCTCAGTGTTTTAAGTGTTAAATGACACACTGATGCAGGCACACACAGCAGACAAAATATATCTTGGGCTTGGAAATTATTTTTAAAACAAGTCTGGTGGGAAAGTAGGAGGCCACAAGTCAAAATGAGTCCACAAGTCACTAAATAATTGTTGGACTGGAATTCTTCCCAGGGTTAAAAGTGTAAAATGATCCACTGACACAGGCACACACAAGGGATGAAATGCACAAAAGAATTAATCTTGGGCTAGGCACAATTTCTGTTTTAATACATCTGGTTAGAAAGCAGGGACCACAAGTCACTAAATAATCATTGGACTGGAACATGTACTAAGTATTTCATTATAATTAATAAAAAGTTGCAGAGAACAACCACAATTTATTTATTTGGACCTCACTCACAATACAGCTGGAACTTGCCAATGGCATTTGGCTCGATACTGGCCTACACCAAGCTACAAATGTCATCAAGATCAACAAGAATATCGGTAGAAACAATGGATTCACCCCGATGCTGCTTTGACCTCGAAATGTGGCCTTGATCTTAAATCTAAGAATCGGATTCATATGGAGACACACTGTCATGTTAAGGTTAACATTCGTTTAAAATCTTAAAATCCATTTAAGAAGTTAAAAGTCAGCAGAAACAAAAGTCAAATTTCAACTTTTGACCTTTAAGTATGACACTTACCTTTGACCTTCAGATCTAGTTCATGGTCGTAAGATGTCGTCTTATTTAGGCAAACATTCGTGATATTTAATTGCAAAATAGCTCAATCAATGACAAAGTTATAGTCAGGACAAGGCAAAAGCTGATCTTGACCATTGACCACTAAGAGTGACCTTGACCTTTGACATATTTATCTGGCTTATATGCACTTCATGTTGTCTCACTGAAGTTAACATTTGTGCCAGGCAGTTTGTAAAATCCATTCAAGTTGAAGCACAAACAAGCAAAGTGTCAATTTTGCCCTTTGACTTCTAGGTGTGACCATTACCTGATTTATGAGTGGTACACACCAGCTCATTGAAGCAAACATCTGTGTCAAGTTATTCTAAGATCCTCCATTCATGGCCAAGTTATAGTGTGGACAAGCAAAAACAGCCAATTTATAATCAAAGGGCAATTACTCCCTGAAAAAATATCAGACAGGAACGACCTGACAATATGCGCATGACCTCTTGATAGGGATGCTGCATATTAAGTATAATTGGATTCAAGTTTTTAGTTTCTGAGATCTTGTGCAGAAACAAAAATATTCCATTAACATTTATCATTTTTAATATAAAAAGGGCAATAACTTCCTGAAAAATTATCACACCAGAACGACCTGACAATATGCGCATGTCACCTTGGTACGGAAGCTTCAAATAAAGTTTCATTGAATTTGGGTTATTGGTTCTTAGGGTCTTGTGTGGAAACAAACATTTCCTTAGAAAATGTTGAATTTCTAATCACAGGGCAATAACTCACTGAACAAGAACTGTCAGAGGACAGAACACTCGACTATTCGAAGGATTTCATTTGGTACATATTTTGGGAAGTGGAAGGGGCATACATTTGTTGAAATACACAACTGATTTATGGCAATTATTTCATCAAATTATTCTAAGTTTCAACTTAATAACTGGTGTAGTTTTGAAGTTATAAGAGTTTTAAATATAAACTTTAAACAGAAAATCTATGTGAAAAAGGGGCATAACTCTGGCAGAATGCAAAACTGAGTTATTGGTATGTTGCCCCTGATACGGCAAATGATGACAAAGGCATGTTACTATTTTTAAGTGAATAACTTACGTAGTTCTAACTTACAAATAAGTTTTGAATATAAACTTTAACCTGAAAATGTATGTGAAAAAGGGGCATAACTCTGAAAAAATACTAAACAAAGTTATAGGGAATGTTGCCCCTGATACTGGAGTTGATGACAAAGGTAGTCCAAGAATACCGTAAACGCTCGAGTATAGGGCGCCCCCGCGTATAAGACGAACCTAACATTTCAGACCGGAATTAGGGAAAAATAACAAATAGAGATTTCAACGCTTATAAACGCTTCAAAACGGTCCATTTCGCATCCAATATTAACAGACACCAAAAATATTTTTGTCGGGAGAAACGCAATATGCGGATACACTACACTAAGTAAAATTTTAGCGTTAGCACTGGTAAGAAGCGTTCGATATAGACAATTACAGATATTCTTTCTGACAAGCAAAAAATAATTTCTAGTCATATAAAGCTGCATTAAGAGGTGTTGAGATGTCTCAGTGTCAACACCTTAAAATTACACCATGAGTGCTTATTTTACAAAAACAGTCTCCACGAGTATCTTCAATGAAACTGTCGTCGTTGTTTGCATAGCGATATTAAATGTGTAAACGTGTTTGAAACCTTCGTGTGAACGTGTTTGAATACTTCTAATTGTTACAAAAATAGTCTCCGCAAGTATCTTCAATGAAACCGTCGTCGTTGTTTGCATAGCGATATTAAATGTGTGAACGAGTTTGTGAGTTCATTTGACCCTTTTTTGTATTATTTTTTTGCATTAGTGTTAAGATTTTTTTTTTTCGTAAATATAAAAAATAAATTAAATACTAAAATCACGCAAATAAAATAAAAAAAACACTAATTTCTAAATATCCAAATCGGTGCGAAACATATCGGGTACGAATTTTCGCTTCGTGACGTCAATCAAGCATCTATTCAAAATGGTCGCCAAAATAGATCGCATTATATCGATGATAGAAAAACTAGGGAGTTTTTTGCTTATATCCGCATATAAGACGCACCGAAAAAAATGATATGAATTTTGTTAGAAAAAAGTGCGGCTTATACGCGAGCGTTTACGGTATAAACTTTAACCAGAAAATCTATGTGAAAAATGGGCATAACTCTGTCCAAATACAAAACAGAGTCATAGGGAATGTTGCCCCTGATATTGGAGTTCATTGCAAAGGTATATTTTTCAATTTTCAAGTGAATAACTTGTGTAGTTCTGAAGTTACAAAACTGTTGAATATAAACTTTAACCAGAAAATCTATGCGAAAAAGGGGCATCACTTTGTAAAAATACTAAACATAGTTATACAGAATGTTGCCACTGACACTGAAGTTGATGACAAAAGTATTTTCCAAGTTTCAAGTGAATAACTTCTGTAGTTTTGAAGTTACAAATCTTTTGGTTATAAATTTTAACCAGAAAATCTATGTGAAAAAGGGACAGAACTCTGCCACAACAAGAGGGCTTTGAGGGCCCTAGGACGCTCACCGGAGACCTTGTAACCCAATTAGAATTTGCATCTCTAAGGTGTGGCTTATTTTTATCCCAGGGGCATAATTTGAACAATCTTAACAAACCTCTGGGCCTTGTGGTTTCAAGTAAAGCTTTTTAAAGTCATTCTGCTATTTAAGTCTATATAAACCAAGTGACCCATTGGGGTGTGGCCAGATTTGACTACAGGGGCATAATTTGAACAATCTTTGGAGAGGACCACTATGCAATGTTACGTACTACATATAGGAAAGCTATGGGCCTTGCCATTTCAGAGGAGAGGACTTTTAAAGTCATTTAGCTATTTAAGTCTATATAAACTGTGTGACCCCCTGGGCGTGGCCAGTATTGACCCCAGGGGCATAATTTGAACAATATTTGTAGAGGACCACATATACATACCAAATATGAATCCTCTAAGCCTTGCAGTTTCTGAGGAGAAGATTTTTAAAGTCATTTTGCTATATATTCTATATAAACCATGTGACCCCCGGGCGTGGCCCGTTTTGACCCCAAAAGCAGAATTTGAACAAACTTTGTCAATGACCACTAAAGGATGTTACAAACCAAATATGAAACCTCTGGGCCTTGCGGTTTCAGAGGAGAAGATTTTTAAAGTCATTTTGCTATATATTCTATATAAACCATGTGACCCCCGGGGCGTGGCCCGTATTGACCCCAGGGGCATAATTTGAACAATCTTTGTAGAAGACCACTAGAGGATGTTACATACCAAATATCAAACCTCTGGGCCTTCTGGTTTCAGAGGAGAAGATTTTTAAAGTCATTTTGCTATATATTCTATATAAATGATGTGACCCAAGGGTCGTGGCCAGTTTTGACCCCAGGGGCATCATTTGAACAATCTTTGTAGATGACCACTATAGGATATTACATACCAAATATGTAACCTCTGGGCCTTGCGTTTTCAGAGAAGAATATTTTTTAAGTTTGGTAAAAATCTGCCAAGTGGTTTAGGAGATGTCGTTTGAATGAAAAGTTAACGACGGACGCAGGCATGCACACACGGACGACGGACAACGGGTGATCACAAAAGCTCACCATAAGCACTTTGTGCTCAGGTGAGCTAAAAATAAGAACCAGGGTTAAATGAACCGTAGTGTGAACACCACCTGACAAACTACTTCACACCTTTTATACTGCTTGGCAAACAAAAAGGATGGTGTCATTGATGATACTTGCAAAACTGACCGTGTTTGTCAAAAAGACAATTAGCGCTTATGGTGTAATTAAAGGTGTTGACACTTGAGACTTTTCAACACAGCGAGAACACATCTAGTGTAATGTATCCGCATCGCGATTTTCACGACAAATTTATTTTCAGTGTCAACAATGGATGCAAAATTTATGATTTTGATGTTTAGAAGCTTTCAAATAGCTGATTTTTTTTCCACAAATTAGGATCTCAATTTTTAGGTGCGTCTTATATGTGGGGGCGTCCTTTATCCGAGAATTTATGGTAATTCAAGAATTTTTGGAAATGCCTACTGAAATCTTCAAGTGTATACTATTAAATTAATTCTTGTATTACCACTTCATGTACTTCAATCAATAATATTTAATGATTGGTATAATATACATTTGTTATTTAAATGATTTTGGCATGAATATTCCGACATAAATGTTCGGTGAAGTCTATCTGAAACTAATAGAAATTCAATATGATTTATTTCAAAAAGATCAATACTACTGGGCTAATGAATAAGTCTCCGGCAATCTGTAATATCTGAGGTGAAAATGGCACACTAAGCTATTCATATAGCCATCCAAAAGGTTTATAATGTTGATAAGTAGTAGTTTACATTGCTATTCAGAATGGGCATAAACCGTGACAAGTCTTATTTAATATCCCACAGTGCCCCGGTAAATATCCCACAGTACCCCGGTAAATATCCCACAGCTTTGTGCCAGAGATATTTTAAACATCAATATGTAAATAGTGGTTTTGCCTCTGTGCTTTGACAATTCATTTCACATTTCCAATTTAAGCCATAAATTCAGTTGCAAGACATTTAATATGCTCACAACTAAATTTCTTAAATTCATAGTTTGTACATTATACAGCTTTACCTCTTAGAACATTACTTGACTTTCGACCGGTACCAGTATTTAAACAAGATTATAAGTTTGATAAACACACATGCCCCCAGTTGGTGCTGGATAGCCCATTTCTTATTCCAAATTAGGTCAAGGTCAAGGGGTGGATTGGGTACAGCCATAAGCAACACTGTGTAAGTATCTAAGTGTTGTAGCAAGCGGTGTTGATGATGCTAGACAAAATGGTAAAATCTAGTTAACCAAGAAACAGCCCATTTGAATTATTCTAAGTGCAAATAAGGCCAACGTCAAGGTCAAAGTGAGGCTGAGTGATATGGGTGGATTGTGAACGGTCATAAGTAACAATTGTGTTGTTGTTGCAAGCAGTGTAGACACTAGATGAAACGGTAAAATCTAGTTAACCAAGAAACAGACCATTTGAATTATTCTAAGTGCAAATTAGGTCAAGGTCAACGTCAAAGTGACGTTGGGTGATATGGGTGGATAGGGAATGGTCATAAGCAACAACTGTTTAAGTATCCAAGTGTTGTAGTAAGTGGTGTTGGTGCTAGATGAAACCGTAAAATCTACTTAACCTTGTCACGGACAGAAGTACCGACGGACGGACAGAAGATGTGATTACTATATTTGTTTTGGTGTGATAGCGGGTTATACCATGATGGAAAGGGAGACAATTAATATTTTCTTGATCTGTTGCATGAGATCAAGCAAATATCCTCTATATATACAAATATCAGAGGCAACACAGAAAACTTTACAGTGGGTTGCATACATTTTGCATAGGAATCAGCATGTGTTATCATATTGAGGGTGTTATTATTTGATAGTTGATCTCCAGTTTAATATGGATCTTATAGTTCAATGTCCTCATGTAATAATCATGTAATCATGCAATTGCAAGATATTTTGGAATAGCCTATTGAAATCTACTCTATATTACGAAACAAGCAAATATTACAACAACTTTGATTGATATTATTAAATAAATGGTACACAATTAACTATTTTTTATTTCTTTATGAATGTTCAGGTCTGGAATGGGTGGTAAAGTATTGTATTTCAAACTGGAATGGGTGGTAAAGTATTGTATTTCAAAAATAACAATGTGACCTGGCTAATGAACAAGCCTCAAACAAAATAAACACTTAAATCAATCACACAATGATTATTTCAAAACAGTTATCATAATGGTTTATTTAATGGATCAGGGGCCATATTACAGAATCATCTTAAGTTAATCTTAAATACTTTCAATTATAATTTAGTTCACATTTTGGGAATGTAATATTTCCAAAACCTCATATCAAGTGGTGATTCCTTCTTACAGAGGGGTCAACCGACAGTAAATTACTAGGGACGGCAAAACTATGCGAATATTCGAATGAATGATCGTTATTCGAATAGTTATAACGCTTTTAGAATATTTGCGAATTTGTGAGTTTTCTTTCAACCTTAAAGCAGTATTTCACCAGTAGATACAGAACCCTGTGTTTTAATAGATTATCCACATGTCATGTGTCAGACAAAGTTATTGATGAATGTATGGGTCCATGTCAGCGGTCAGCGTCATGTGGCCAGTAATAGACATACATCGGACATTATGAAGCCATAACATTGAACAGGTAATTAAATCTGTGAAAAGTTAACAAAACAAATAATTACATCAGTGTGATCACACATTTGGCAGTGATTATAGACAAGAAATGTTGCTCAAATTCGCCAATAAACATATATGCTTATTGACACGTTTCCAACTTGATAAGAAATATGTGCATTGTAGATTATTGCAAATATTCTTAATTAAAACTAGAAATGTGTCCACAGACACAGATGCCCCCCACCTATGCAGCCATCTCTACATGGCTTTTTCTGTATGCATACAAATAATTTTGCAAAAAAGAGAATTGTCCTTTTATATTTTACTTTCTGGTAATGTATTCTCTTATTGTGTGAAGCATTTAAGATATCACTAAATAGTTTTAGTCCTGACAAAATATCAATAAAGGGTAGTAATTAAAACTTTAAGGCAATTATGAGTTATGGTTCTTTTATGCTTCAATTACTCTTGCTATCTTAAATCATTCTGTGCAAAATCAACAAAATGCCTTTTATCATTTTTTAATTATGCTTGCCACACTCCTGAATTAAGGGAAGTAATTCGCTAACTTCAAAAGTCAGGTTCGTGCATGCAACACATCATCTGGTGATTGTGATCATTTCTGCCCATTTATCTGAAAATCTCTGCATGCATGACAATATTATGCTCTGGAAAATTATTTGACCTTTGACCTTGACCTTTCAGCTTCAGACCTGGGTCTTGAATGCCACACGCCATCTCATAATGCTTACCACTTCTGCCAAGTTACTTGAAAAATTGTCATGCCAGACAAAATTATGCTCCAGACAGAAGCCATGGACTTAATTCTTATACTTGTCCTTTGACCTTTAAGTGACCTTGACCTTGGACCTAGTTTTTGCAGGCAACACATCGTCTTATAATGGTTATCACTTCTGCCAAGTTATTTCAAAATCCTTCAATGCTGGACAGAGTTATTGCCTGGACAAGAATCTAAACATATATACATACACTTGACCTTTAAGTGTGACCATGACCTTGGACCAAGGCACCTGTTCTTGCATGCGACACCGCCGCATAAAGCTTATCACTTATGCCAAGTTGTTTGAAAATCGTTCCCTGCTGGACAACATTATGCTCCAGACATGGTCTATGGCTTAAATTCTTATATTTGATCTTTGACCTTTTAGTGTGACCGTGACATTACACAAAGGGACCTGGTTCTTGCGCGCAACACACCGACACACCATGCTTAGCACTTCCGCCAAGTCAGTTTAATATCCTTCCATGCTGGACAAAATTATGCTTCCAAAAGTATCTATGGCTTAAATGACCATCCACCTTTAAGTGTGACCTTGACCTTGGACCTAGGGACCTGGTTCTTGTGCTCTACACACCGTCCACAATGCTCAACACTTGTGCCAAGTTATTTGAAATTCCTTCCAATGCTAGACAAAATTATGCTCCAGACAGTGTCCATGGCTTAAATTTTTATATTTGACCTTTGACTTTTAAGTGTGACTTTGACCTTGGACCTAGAAACCTGGTTCTTGCGCGCAATACACCGTCTCCCAATGCTAAACACTTGTGCCAAGTTATTTGAAATTCCTTCCATGCTAGACAAAATTATGCTCCGGACAGGGATAGAAAGCTTAAATTCTTATATTTGATCTTTGACCTTTAGGTGTGACCTTAACCTTGGACCTTGGGATCTGGTTCTTGCGCGTGACACACCCTCTCACCAAGCTCAACACTTGTGCCAAGCTATTTGAAATTCCTTCCATGCTGGACAATATTATGCTTCGGACAATGTCTAAAGTTAAGAAAATATACTTGCATTGTAATTGCAAAAAATATTATGAGGTCATGTTGGAATCAAAATAATTTTCACATTATCATTATTTATCAGCTAATAAACACCGATTTATCATTCTGATGTGGTATAGACCTCGTTGTTGTGAATTGGGAGTTGTTTTATGTCATGGGTCAATAAATCTTGTCTCATGCTATCATTCAGGTCATTCGTTTTTTATACAGTAAACCTAACAATTTAAAACTTTAAATCTCCAACTTTACGCACAACTACACGTTACACTCAACAATGAAGACAAGTTTCAGCAAAATCTGTTGGAGTCTGTAGGAGGAGTTGCGTTCACAAGGAATTTTTCCTTAATATTCCATTCCAATGAAGTATGAAAAATTAACTAAGGGTAATAACTCCAGAATCATGAAGTGCAGAGTAACGGATCTTAGGCACTACACTTCTCCTCAATGAGATCTATCTACCTATGACATTTCAAGTTAATACCTCTTATAGTCTAAGAGTTATGCTCCGGCAAAATGAAGTACGAAACAAGATTCTGTGTTTGATAAACACACATGCCCCCGGTTGGTGCTGAGTAGCCTGTTTCTTAGTCCAAATTAGGTCAAGGTCAAAGTGAGGTTGGGTGATATGGGTGGATTGGGGACGGTCATAAGTAAAAACTGTGTAAATATCCAAGTGTTGTAGTAAGCGGTGTTGGTGCTAAACGAAATGGTAAAATCTAGTCAACCCAGAAACAGACCATTTGAATTATTCTAAGTTTACTGAACCGTTCGGACTGGGCTGTCATGGTCTGGTCTGTCAACCACATTCTAATTAAGTCCTATGAAAAACCCTGACATTTCCAGGGGTGGTGAAATCAAATGTCCGAGTTGTCCGAGTCGTACATTTGTAGGTCTGGGCAACTGAATTTTTTCAATCAAGTTGTCCGTGGACAACCAATTTCCTGAGAAACAGCTTGGAGAATAAAAAAAAACGAGCAGTATTTCAGTTTTGCAAAACCGGATGTTGACATGCGTTTGCATTGTCAGTGCTATTTGCGGAGCCCAGGTCTGCCAAATGTACCAGCAGCAGTGCAGAGCCCCAGTGCGAAGAGGTCCACATATTGGACTAGTTTGTTTAGTCTCAGAGTTTATGGTGAGGCAGTTTGTGAATGTGTCAGAGAAATTACAACTTAAGATCTTGCATATGCAATATTATAGTAGTATACAAGTATATGTGACTGTGTTTAGTAATTTAGCACAATTCAATAGTAAAATATGCAACTAAATAATAGTTAAGACTTTAGTGTATGAATGTGTCATACACGTCGATATAAAACTGATGCTATACTAGTACTTGTTGCTTTGCAAAATTAAACAGTACAAAGAAAAACTCTTTAATTTTATTTATCAAACACTAATATAAAGTATGCGCTATGCAGATAATAAAATCAAGCAAGACATACACATTTTGATTTATTGCTGAATATTTCACATCATTCAATACATGCATTTTCATAGAATCAGAATCAGAATAGTTTATTTCGACTTAAGCATAGAACAGTTCATCGTCATTAAAATGAGTATATAAAATAAATGCGTGTGTAATACAAACATATACATCAGTTCAATAACAAGTACAAAAACATGAAGTATACATGCTTGGCGTGAGAGTGCCACATGGATGGAGGTTAGCATTTGCATTATCAAAATGACAACATCATATACATATTTGAACAATTACAATATAATAATATATCATATATTTGTTTTAATTTGTGTAAAGAATAATCAATTTATCCTAGATATATACGACTGTTCTCTTATTTTAAAGCAATTTAAACAAAAAATGGCTAGTTTTCTAAGGACTATTTTGTTTGTACTATTTAAGAGCTCGATAAACTTGAACATATTTGGACGGGACCTATAATATTTTGGAATAAGTTTTTATCTGCACTCTGAGTAGTATGGACATTTTAATACAAAGTTGTATTCATCCTCGATGTCATTAATATTGCATAACACACATTTACGTTGATCTCTGTCTATGTTCTGATGTCTTCCTGTCTCAATAAATAATTTGTGCGATGACAAACGCAATTTAGCGAGTATATCCCTATGCTTTTTATTTTTAACAATATCAAGATACGAAGATTTTTGGAATACCGGTTGTAGTTCTTTAAATAAAACCATTGAACTAGATGCTCAGGCACTATTATGCCAGTTTGTGATGTACTGGTCTCGTAATCGATTTTTAAGTAGTGGGATAAATTGATCGATATTCACTGATTCGGGAAATAGCCATACATCGGTAAAACCGGTTTGGTTTAGAATGTCACGTACTTTCGATGACCAATTTACAGTTTGCTTTTAACAATCGATTTCTAATCTCTGTAATAAAGCAACATGTTTAAGAATACAATTTCCTTGTTTAACGGTATATAGTTTCAAAAAGTATTTAACGATCCTTACATATCTATCTATATAAATAGGGAATCGACCAACTTCAGCATAGAGCGATAATGAATTTGTTGACATTTTTACATTCAGAAGTCTTTTGCAAAATTTTCGATGGACACGCTCAATATTATCCGCTTTTATAAACCCCCAAACCTCGCAATTATAGTTCAGGATGGACAATACATATGCGTTAAATAAATTGAACATGATACTTATTGGTACATTCATATCACTTATTGGTACATTCATATCTTTTGTTAGAGTGAACAAGGAATGCATTGCTCTTATAGCTTTGCCATACAGTGTATTTGTGGCTGGCACAAATGATCCACCACTAGACATGACAATTCCAAGATAATTAAAATCATTTACAATTTCTAACTGTTGACCTTTATATGTCCATCTTAATGTTTTGCTAAGTGCCCCCCCTTTTCGAAATACCATTACTTTGGTTTTATCAATATTAACTGTCAAATTCCACTTATTACAATATATTTCTAGATTATTAAGTGATTCTTGCAGGCCCTCCTGTGTTTCAGAAAATAAAACGGCGTCGTCAGCAAATAGCAATAAATAGATAGATATTTGATTTAATATAATGCCCACGTTAATACCATTCTGTAGGTCAAATACAATGTCATTAATAAACATAGAGAACAGGATCGGAGAGGTTATCTCCCCCTGGAATAATCCAACGTTACTATTGAATATGTCCGATAGTTTTCCCATGTGTTTAACCTGCAATTTTACTTCTTCGTACATGGATCGAATAATGGATATGAGTTTTCCGTCGATGCCTATATTAATCATTTTACTCCATAACTGACTGCGATTGATGACGTCATAGGCCTTCCGGTAGTCTATATAACAACAATATAGCTTATCTTTATTCTGCAACTGTCTTTCTATGAGAGCGTTAAGGATGAATATTGCATCGACTGTGCTACAATTTGGTTTAAAACCAAACTGTGCATCAGTTAGAATATCATTTGTTTCCGCCCACTGTTTCAAGCGTTCATTTATTATACTCATGAACAATTTTGCAAAACAACTTATCAAGGTAATTCCCCTATAATTATTTGGGTCTGACAAGTCCCCGCGTTTATGTATAGGTATAAAAACCCCGGATGACCAGCTGCGTGGAAAACGCTTTCTATCAAGTATGTAATTAAAGAGTATTTCTAACGGTTTGACAATAACATGTATTGTTTCTTTAAAGTATTCATAGATAATGTTGTCGTGCGTATGCGCTTTATTATTATTTAACCGTCAACGGCGCATGATTGGAGAATTCCGTGAAATTGTGTACTGTAAAATCCGAAATATCCTTAAAATTGGTACTTGCTGTTAAAACATAATCCACCAAGCTTTCGCCGTTATGTGTGTAGCACGTAATCTTGCCTATATTGTAGTCGTTAAATAAACGACCATTCACGATACGAATATTGGTAGCTTTGCATACGTCTAACAAGTAGTCACCAAATTGATTCGTGCCGGGGTCGCAAGTTGAGCGTGGGAGCGGGGTATCAATATCTGTGTCAATGCCAAAATCATTATCGCTCATATACCTATCATGTTCAATATAATCTGCTTTATGCCCTGTTCGCGAATTTGTGTCCCCAGTTACAAATACTTTTCCTTTGTTTTGATAAAAATTTATATCATATTCCATTTTTTTGAAAATATCATCGTTATACATATAATGAGTAGGAGAGTTTTCAGGTGCAATATATATAACACATAAGTATACATCAGATTCAATATTAAAAAATACTCTATCTAATTTAAGCCATACAATACAATCAATATCATTCTTTACTAATGTGACGCCTTTACGAATAGAGTCTTTAATATAAATAACAATACCACCACTTGAGCGCTTCGCTCTACGGTGTTGAAAACGCCTATATGAGTGAATCGGGTTGCTATACCCTTTCAAGTCTATTACAGAGTCTTTATTTGTCCAAGTTTCAGTCAAGCATATTATATCGTGTTCGTATAGGAGAGATGTGAACTTACTATCGGGGCGTTTTAGTGTAGTTAGTCCTTCAACATTCCATGTGACAACTTTTACGACACTCTCACGTACATCCTATTCCACATACAATTGCCGGTTTATGTACAGTTTGTCAATTTTAAGGAACGCTTCCTTGCCTTCGGCTCTCGCCTTTTTTATTATTGGTATAAGTTTACGTCGGACGTCCATTACTTCCTTGGGATATTGTTCTGATATTCCGAACGCGGTTCCCTTCAACTGCTTGGCCTCCTTGCGGACCCTCTCCTTGTCCGGGAAGTAGGCGAACTTGGCCACGATGGGACGCACTTTGTTCGGTTGGTATCGTCCAACTCTATGCGCTCTGTGCAGCTTTATCTCGGACTTTGCGTTTTGCACGTGCAATGTTGATTCAATAAAATCCAGTATCTTGTGCTCAAACTTTTCGTCTTTCTCCTCAAGTATCTGGAAAAATAACAAATTTTCCCGCATACTCCTGCATTTGAGATCCGTTATTTCGGCTTGCAATTTAGATTCTTTCAAGTTCACAGACTGGTCACATTTTTGTGAATTGCTCGTGGTTTTAAGCAGTGAGTGAAATTCAGATTGATTTTGTGTTAACGTTTCAACCGTATTGCTACTGAATTCACACGACTTTTCTACTTCCTTTATTCTGCTCTCAAAATCGCTTATCCGCTGTTCCATTTTGTCCATCCGGGATGCCATGGATGACACTGTTTTTTGTATTTGGTCAAGCTGAGATAGTTTTTTATCCACTGAATTTAACCTTTCCAAAATTGATGTCAACATGTCAGGACCTGGTGACGATGGCATTACCGGGGGTACAAACCCCTGTCCGTGAAACGTGGGTGTATTCATTAGATATGAGTATGGATTCATAGGCATATGGGATAGCTGTGGTAGCTGTGGACTGTTATAAAACTGACTTGCCTGTATATGTCCGTTTTGATTCGACCCCCGGTGAAAACTGAACATTTTGCGCCATTTTGCTGCCTTTGTTCTGCTTGTCCGTGTTTCGTTTTCAGCACGATTGACCGTTATCGGGCGAGTCCTTAGACTTTTTACGTTTTCTTGTCATCAATATGTATCCGACTATTTACTCTCGCACAATATTTTCTACTTCACTTGTTTTATTCCCATTTATTTCACATGTTTTAGATGTAGTTTTATTCGGCTGAAATTTTACCCACCATGCATTTTCATATATATACAGACAAGTGGATTCATTAACAGACAAGTTAAATTTCATAATAAGTTGTCCGTTGACAAGTAAGTTTTTTTTAGATTTTGCCACCCCGGAACGTCTATAATTCGGGCCTATGTTATGACTGTATAAAAAAGTTCAGCAGGCTCATTTTTCGGACCTTGAATCCGGTAGTATTACTTTTAAAACATTTTGAAGTAATTTCATTTTCTTACCCTGGCGTTAAGCTTGCAATGAATGCTGCTAGTGTTCATCAATGCATTTTAATGCTAAAAGTGTGTCTGCAATTTTTGAAGATTGATCGTTTTTTAGACTGTTGGCGCAAGCCTACAGGATTTAGTAGTTGTATTTGGAAATTAGTCTTGAGGGAACTATTTCTTTACTCTGCAGGCTACGATAAGTCAGTAAAGCGATAAATTACAGCGCTTCGCTGGCTGAGCAGTGAGGCTTCCTGTTATCAATGCCACTGTCTATGAATAGATGACAAGAAATAGATCCAACTTAAAACACTAATAAACAATAATAATAATTAGGGAGGTCAAAACTATTCGAATATTAGATTGAATGATCGGTATTCAAATAGCTAAAATGCCATTCCAATATTCACACATTTTTTTTGGTCATTTGGTAGATTGATAATTGCCACCCAATACCGTAGGTGCAAGCGGGTTTGATAAGACGGTCCTCTTGTCACTTGTCAAACTGATAACAGGGCCTTTATCAGCGTCAATTGCGCAATTGCAGTATACACAATTGCATAATGACACACAAACTGTTATTTGTCAATAAGGCTTCCAATTAAGGCGCTTCAAAAGACTAGCAAAAAAAAGTTAAAAGAAGCGAGAGCGCAGTTTGTATAGCCATTATAACTATGAATTACTAAAACTCTCCAACCAATATAAATATGCAGTTGATCAGTAAATTAGTATTTGGTTCAATTTCTTAAGTTAATACAGGATTAATTACAAACTAAGCTAAGAATCACCTTAAGCGATCATCACAATATCTCCAGCATCGTCAGAAGTATGGAAATACTTCACACGATCAGTGGAGAAGAGAACCGCCACGTGTGATGTGTGCAAAGTTGGTTTTGCAGATGCACGGTCTACTACAAATCTATGGAGTCATGTCGCTGCTAAGCATCCTAGTGTACTAGAGAGCTCTAGTGAGAAACAGCCATCAATGAAACAGTTCACTACTAGTGGTAGTTTTAGTCGTTTTAGTGGTTGTTTAAGTGATGTGATTACAAGTAAGATTGTTAGCATGATTGTGGTGGATTACCTCCCTTTGAGCTTCGTGGAGTCGAAGGGTTTCAAAGAAATAATGGCGTATGTGGCCCCACATTACACCATTCCTTGCCTTAGCACAATTCTTGCACGGATTTTGCAGTGGTACGAAAAAGAAGTGAAACGTTTGCAGACCGTGCATAGTGTCACTAACACAACTGACACATGGACATCAAATGCCACAGACAGTTATATAACTGTCACGGAACACCATGTCACCACAGACTGGATGATGGAATCCAGCGTACTTATGACGCGAGCCATGCCTGAGCAATAACACTGGGGACAACCTTGCCGTGCGACTCCGAGAGTGTGCTTCTGAATTCGGGCTCACATAACGCATTGAGTGGTGCATTCATGATAACCACCTAATATGGAGCATGCGAGTGATAACTGTGACTGGGGTGATATCAGCTGCTTCGGCCACTTCAAGCACTCAACCACGCTAATTGCAGAGATGAGGAGACGACAGCAGTCATTGAACTTGCCACAGCACGAGCTTGTTCAGGATGTAGCAACGCGTTGGAACAGTACTCACGCTATGCTGTCTAGGCTAAACGAACAACGCTGAGTGTTGTCCGACATAATGCTGTAACACTGAGTGACCTGATTGTTTACATAAGCGGTAAAAATGAAGTTATAAACATATCCTCGACATATACTCTAGAACTGAGGCTAATTATGAACGTATTTTCTCATTGTATGCCATAAACAGAATGCTATATTCATTCACGTAACGAAATAACTATTTTGTTTACATTTATATAAGCAGTACACTCTATAAATAGCAATTGTGCAATGTGGCCATTCATAAATCTCATTCACAGAGTTGCCGTTCCATGTAGCCCATTGATTCTAGCGAGTTCATCACATTCCAGAAACAGTAGTGTCATTCTTAAAATAGCGCGCGTAGCTAGAAACCGTTGTATAGCTGTGTTAATATACTCGTACATGCATCAATAATAGCGTTCAGAGAATCATAAACCTAAAAATTTCAATAAATGGGGAATTTATATTTATAAACTTACTGTTAATTTGAATTAAAATTGTGGTTACCATTTATTAACAATTATTTATAATTGCATCTTTCTAGCAACTTCTCCAGTAGATGTTATTTAATCTGTAAAAAGATGCTACATTTTTTATAGATAAAATGTTATGAAAGAAGATTCGGAATACGTCGAATTGTTATTTGCATCATGAATACACAGTTTGCAATACTAATTATACACAGGAACCCTTGATATATCATATTTCTACTGATATAATTTAAAATTGTCATAGTCTAATGAATTTTTATGTTTGCGTTATCAAAAATAAAGTCTTATCATTTCAAAAATCGCTGAATGTTCCCTGACTATTGCTTTTTATTGGGATACACAGTATCAATGCTTATTTGACTTCAAATCGTTATTATATTAGATAACTAACATGAATGGTATATTACCAGTACTATAAATAACTATATAGACTCGTCGGATACATAATAATTTTAATCCATTCCCGAAATTATTTTCCTACATTGTTAATTTGTTAAAGTGGCTTGACAAATTCAGATAACAATCATGTTAACCTAATTATTTTGGTTATTCATATACCACGGGTGGAAACATGGTGCTGTATGACTGGTTTATTCACAGCATAGATATTAATGATAATTTAATTGAATTTTTAAATGAATAACTTGATCTCAAATTAACTTTTGGGTCCGAGAAGTTTTCTTATAGTGTCCGAAAAATCTGGGGTCCAATAATCTGTTTCCTAATATTGGTGGGGACCAAAAAATCTGGGGTCTGAGAAGTCACGCAACCGATCATCTTGGCCGTCTGTTTAGGTAATTTTTAAATGACATTTCAATATTAATTTCAACGTCGAATGTCTTTTTAAAAGACATTTCTTGTTTCTGCTAATTTGGTGTTATTTATTTTGATAAAATATTACTTAACACATGAATATAGCACGTTCTTTTCAATAGTGTATTATAACAAGCCAACAATGATAATAATATTCGGTAGGAAACACAATAAACAACAATCTTAAATCGGCAGCAGGTAGAAAAAAAGTTACTGCAAATTCGAATATTCGATTGAATGGATTTGCGAAAATTCGAATAACTAAATCAGTATTTGATGCCATCCCTAACAAGAGATGTTTGTAAAACATGTATGCCCCCCGACTTGCAGCCAAGTTGTGAATATGTGCAATTGTTAAGAATTTTTTTAAATATGCAATCCCAAGCAAGGTCTCACTATAAGGTATCTATGTATGAAGTTTCTTTAAAATATCTCGATGCGCTCTCAAGTTTTTGAGTGGAAACCGTTTTTCTATTTTTAAGCAACGGTGACCTTGACCCAAACCAAAACATATGCAATCCCAAACGAGGTCTCGATATAAGGTATCTATGTATGAAGTTTCATTAAAATATCTCAATGCTTGTCAAGTTATTGAGCAAAAAGCGTTGTTCTATTTAGTAACAGAGACCTTGACCTTGACTCCACCCACCACATATGCAATCCCAAGAAAGGTCTTATTATAAGACATCTACTGTATGCATGAAGTTTCATTAAAATATCTTGATGCGTTCTTAAGTTATTAAGCGGAAACCATTTTCTATTTTTAGTAACTGTCACATTGACCTTGACCACACCCACCACATATGCTATCCTAAGCAAGGCTTTGATATAAGGTACATATGTATGAAGTTTCATTAAAATATCTCGATGCGTTCTCAAGTTATTGAACAGAAACCGTTTTACTATTTTTAGTTATGATGACCTTGATCTTCACCCCACCCTTCCCATATGCAATCCCAAGCCAAGTCGCGATATATGGTATCTACGTATGAAGTTTCATTAAAATATCTTTATGGATTCTAAAGTTATTGAGCAGAAACCGTTTTTCTATTTTTAGTAATGGTGACCTTGACCCACCCAACCCAAACACAATCCCAAGCGAGGTCTCGATATAAGGTATAAATGTATGAAGTTTCATTAAAATATCTCGATGCGTTCTCAAGTTATTGAGTGGAAACCGTTTTTTCTATTTTTAGTAACTGTGACATTGACCTTGACCCCACCCACCCTATATGCAATCCCAAGTGAGGTCTTAATATAAGGTATCTATGTATGAAGTTTCATTAAAATATCTCGATGCGTTCTCAAATTGTTGAGCAGAAACAGTTTTTCTATTTTTAGTAATGGTGACCTTGACCTTGACCACACCCACCACATATGCAAACCCAAGCGAGGTCTCAATGTAAGGTATCTATTT
The DNA here is from genome assembly GCA_027627225.1 of Congeria kusceri. Classification (NCBI taxonomy): domain Eukaryota; kingdom Metazoa; phylum Mollusca; class Bivalvia; order Myida; family Dreissenidae; genus Congeria; species Congeria kusceri. The sequence continues at coordinate 1,542,510 of JAPFQT010000033.1, read as the reverse complement.
ATGAAGTTTCATTAAAATATCTCTATGCGTTTCCAAGTTATTGAGCGGAAACCGTTTTTCTATTTTTAGTAATGGTGACCTTGACCTCACCCATCCCATATGGAATTCCAAGCGAGGTCTTGATATAAGGTATCTATGTATACAGTTTCATTAAAATATCTCGATGCGTTCTCAAGTTATAGAGCGGAAGCCGTTTTTCTATTTTTAGCAATGGTGACCTTGACCTTTGACCTGTTGACCTCAAAATGTATAGGCGTCTTCCTTACCTCCCAAGTAACCAGCATACCAACTTTCATGATCGTAGGTCAAAGCGTTCTCTAGATATCATACGGATACAAAATGGTCTACGGACAGACCGACCATCCGACCGCCTGAAATACCGACCGACCGACCGACGGACAGGTGCAAAGCAAGATACCCCCACTTCTTTGAAGGGGGGCATAATAATAATCCATTCAGTCAGCATCTACAAGTGAATTCATCTTATGTCTATCCACATAGGTATGATAGTGTATCTGTTTGTGATGTTTATTGTTGACATGCGTATTACATCATAGTACCGGGCCCGGCTAGCTCAGTTGGTAGAGCGCTGGACTGTCAATCCGGGGATCGTGAGTTCGAACCATAGCCCGGCCTCATAACTTGTGTGGGGATTGGTCATGACATAATTTCTACGGCCATTTTTCCCCTACCTCTGATTCATGTAGGCCAGTTGTCAGTTACTGGCTTAAGTAAGTGCACTTCGTACTGATAAACCGCTTAGATCAACTAAGCTTGCCCAGGAAAAGTGTCAGTAGGTTAACTGACCGGTGTAATAAGACTGAAATATTGTTAAAAACGGCGCAAAATCCAAACCAACAAACAAACATCATACTACGTAAGTTTAACAATAGTGTATTGACTGAGTACATATAGCTGAGCAATTGTAACCACTCGATTGACTGTTACTATTATTTTTGACGTATGCATAAGACTTGTGGAAAAGCCTTTTGCTTCTAAAGAGAGTTTTAAATGTATGTAACTAATGTAACTTATTTTTAATTAAACTGGTATTTACTGAGCATAGCGCTTGTGATAAAAAGTACTGAATATTGTTTCAAACTTATATGGTTCATCGACTATTTTTACCCGTTGTAGACTGACTTGTATGCATATAACTCTGTTTGCTTTTTTAATGTTTTGCACAAACAATATTTGCCTCGCACGAATTACAAAAAAAGAGAATGTCGTAGATAAATAGGATTGAATTAGATGCGCGCTATATAAGTTCTAATTTGCAAACGATAGTGGCCTGGATCTCCATCTTCAATTAGGTCAAATACAATCTTATACCAATTTATTTCAAGTAGAGTGTATAGTTATCAGTTTCGAGATTTGTTTTGTAGAAAGGATATAACAGACAGGTGACTTACTTCAATAAATGTTCCTTATGGTAAAAATACTGTGACAATTCATTTGCTTTTAGTTTCTTTTCTCGTCTTTCTATGCTGTCTGCGTTTTGATTATAAAATCAAACAGCAAACAAGTAGGAAAAGAGTGTGAAGAATCAAACAAACGAAAAAACAAGTCTTCGTTCTCTTTGTCACATCACTTTCAACGACTGTCGAAAATGAGGTGTTCATTAAACATATAATTTTCTGCTGACAATTTATTAATTTTTACCAGGCACTACTTAGTTAAAGAATGACGAGGAACACAATTATATTCGTTTGCAATACTTTAATACAGTAATACTTGTGTGCATATTTACATTACATATTTAGATTTTTGCAATGAACTTGTCCGTGAACAAGTGAATAATTCTGATATTTTCACAGCCCTGACTTAAGTAGTACATTTTATGTATACGTTTGTGACAATAAATTGATTTATATTCACAAGGTAGCAATAGTCGTTTTTGATCTGGAAAGCAGAAAAAAAACACATTAACTTGACCCAATTATAAACCAGTAAATTTTTAATCAAATGCATTTATTCATAACTTATAGGTATTTTACATTTTACAAAACAATCCAAAAGGTATTACAAATCTTTTATCTAGCTTGGCATGACCATTTGGCACAAAGGAATTCACAGGGGAGGTGTATCACATTTGTCAAGCAATTTGAAATATTAATGTGTTTACCCATTTGGTTTCAAATTTCATATTAATTCGTTGGACCACAGAAAGTTTTAAAGACGTATCATTTCTCCCTAAGTTGTTTGCTTTGTTTTCTGCTGAAAGGGTCAAGGCAGCACTGATTGCTTTGTACCAAAGATCTATTTAAGAAAACAATGTGTTTAAGGATTTATAATTGTGGTTTTGTATGTTAACAATTGTTTTCACATTCCGCTTTAAAAGTGAAGCGTCATTAGCCAGAGATATGATATTATTTACACCTAAAATTCGTCAACAGTGGTTATATACACCAATCAAGATAAGAATAAAATAAACCAGTAACGAACAGAGTTTATACAGACAAAAGAAATTAGATACACTTTCATGCCTATTAAACAATACAAAGCAAAAATACAGTCAAACATAATACAAGAGAGCCAAAGTGGCCCAGGGTTGCTACCCTGAGTTGTCACAAAAGTAGATTGAGGGCAAGAGCCCTGTGTCCAATACTGAATGTCTAACCTCAAACTTGGGCTATGTAACTTCCAATTTCATAGCCAAAATTCTGATGTGTACATTCTCCCCTCCAGAAATTATCTTAGAAATTTAATTCACAATTGTTTTTTTTTATTTGTTTATGTAACACATACCTGCTAACATTAAATTTTAGTTTGTCTGTTTTTGTGACTTCTTATATATTGAACAAAATGGCAGATAATGAAGGCCTAAACTGAATTTTATTATTTGAAGCAAATTGGTAGAGGGTCTCCCAAGCAAAATGTCTATTAAATTATTGTAAAATCCAGCAAGTGGTTTCTGAGGAGAAGCCTGTCAAAGCTGCCTTATATCGCCATCTAAGGGAACACTTGCCAGGCCCTGGGAGCAATGTTTTTTTTAACAAATCAAAACTAATTAAAGAAGTTATTTTGAAAGTTTGCCATGGCAAACAGAGTTTTACTGATATTCCTTTGAATTGAAAGAAATTGGTAAAGGACCAACCCAGGCACAATCCTGCAAAGATTTGTTTAAATCCACCAAATTTTTCAGAGAAGAAGTAGTTTGAAGTAAATTGTTGATGACGGACGACTCGCAAAGGATGACGGATGGTGACTAACCATAATAGCTCTCCCCTGAGTACTTTATGCTCAGGTGAGCTCAAAAGTCATCCTGTCCAATTTAAACATTTTGACATTGTTTTTAGACTGATCACAGACCATAATATGTTTTTATGGCATATTATTTCCGCTAAAGTTGTTTGCATTGTTTTCAACTGAAAGGGTCAAAGTAGCACTGGTTTCATTGTGTCAAACAGTTACGAGAACAATTCATTCATGGATCTTTGGTTATGCTTCAGTGAGTTAACAATTGCTTTCTTATTCCGATTTAAAAAAAGAGGGGCTGTCTGATTTTTACAGATTTATTTTGGGTCTCTCATTACCCACTAACAAGAATGTTTTATATAACATACAAAAATGTCAATATTGACAAAAACTATTTTATTGACTGAACAAGAGCTGTCAGAGGACAGCGTGCTCGACTATTCGAAGTATTTCAGTTGGTACGTATTTTGGATAGTGGAAGAGGCATACATTTGTTAAAATACAAAACTTTTAAGTGAAGCCTTGTATAGTTTATAAATTTTTGGAAAAAAAACTTAAACAACAAAGTCTATTTAAAAAGTGGGCTAACTCTGTCAAAATACAAAACAACGTTATGGGTAATGTTGCCCCTGATACCAGAGTTGATGACAAAGGTTAGTTTGAAGTTTCAAGTGAATAATTTATCTAGCTTTGAAGTTACCAAACTTATATATACTGTAACAAGAAAATCTATGTGAAATAGGGGAATAACTCTGTCAAATACAAAACAGAGTTATGGGGAATGTTGCCCCTGACACTGGAGTTGATGACAAAGGTATATTCCAAGTTTCAAGTGAATAACTTATGTAGTTTTGAAGTTACAAGACGTTTGAATAAAAACTTCAACCAAATTCAGACGCGGATGCGTACGCCGATGCCAATGCTGATGCTGACGCCGGGGGTAGTAGGAAAGCTCACCTATTCTTCGAATAGTCAAGCTAAAAATGCAACTATATATTTTCTGTCAATACAGACCCGTTTATCCTACAGCTACATTTGGTTTTACATTACACATGTATACTAGTTGGTTGCACAGCAAAGTATTATTTCAGTTATAAATTTCTCTCTTAATATGCGTTTCTAAACGTAAGTTACTCTCAACATTTATTATAATATTATTCTAAAAATACACTGACAGCAGCAGAATAGAAAGACGGTTTATGTTATACTTTTCGTATACCCTACAGTTTCTCTTTAATTTCTTTTCACACAATAATTTAACTTACTAAAGTCATTCAGGAGATATGAAATCAATACCCCTTGACTTTCTTAACCTGTGTTTATATTTGGAGCATTTTACTTTCCATTCTACTGATTCTAATACCTAGAACTAAAACTTCAATAGTATAAAGACAAGATACACAAATACCCGAGTACAACATTAAAGGGACTGAACTCCAGATGGTCCAATCGTAAAAACGAAAGGAAATTGTCAAAAATACATAATTTTCTTACATAATTATATAGAACCCATTAAAAATTAGACACGTATATATTTTAATTTACCGGAAAAACAATGATTTGATATAGTTTCTTCCTTTTTATCATCCTAAAAAATCTATAATGTCTGCAGACGCAATAACAGATTGAGTAATTTAAAAATAGCGCCGTTTATATTCAGGATAATCACATGACACTTAAGTTTCGTTGAGCGCATGCACACACTTGAATCAGATGTTTGTATTGGGGAAAGCCGCTGTATTTTTTAATTGGGAATACCGGGTTCAAGGAATGTGCGAGCTTATTCAACTTCTATTTTTCAATGAAATCTACAGTTTATGACAGTATTTGATTGTTTTATATACAAATAATGATAGTTTTACAAATGTTTTTACCTCTTAGACATAACTACAAAAATATGCACATTTTTATGCAAATCTGAAGTTCAGTATCTTTAAGATAAAATGGACCAATAAACAAATTCAGACAGACCGAGGCAAGAACAATCCAAATACCTGGAATTTAAAGACACTTTCATAGATACTGATCAATACAAATTAATAATACAGTACTGTTGAACCTCATCAAAATCATCCTGGCCAATAATCACAGACATTTAATTTCAACACAGATGTTTAGACCCGGTAATAAATTAATATAAATTGCTAAATAAAAGTGATTGAGTGGCACACAGCAGATAAGTAATACAACATTGCTAAACCCATGGACTTGAGAAAGTTGCGATGCAAGGAGCAAACAAAAAGAGATTACATGTATAGCTGGTGACAGTAAAAACAAGAATGCTTAAAATGTACGAAGTGAAACTGAAAAGTCTGTCCTACAAGCAATCGGTTTTATTTTCAAATGGTGAAGAAAAGCACAACAGACGAATGGAATCTTGGGCTTGGCTCAAACATGTCTGGTGGGGAAGCAGGAGGCCATAAGTCACAAAATAAAGATGCCACAGGTCACAAAATAATTGTTGGACTAGAATTATTAACTGACGCACTGACACATGCACACACAATGGACGAAACGCACAAAATAATTCATCTTGGGCTTGGCACAAACACGTCTTGTGAGAAAGCAGGAGGCCATAAGTCACTAAGTAAGGAGGCCACACGTCACTAAATAATCGATGGATTGGAATTCTGCCCAGGACTGAAAGTTTTATCAAACATACGCACACACAAATGACATGAAGATTCCATGGCACAACTCACTCTAAATCACTTGACTGTAACTTGCCAATAGTATGCACAATGTGGCTCGCTACTGGCCTTCATTAGTCCAAGTTACTTTAGTTGTTACAATAAATAATTGTCGTAAAATACATTGTCTGCTGCAAATTGACAACACACACTACGAAACAGATTTTGCTAGGACTAAACATATATGCCTATTTTTTTCAACTTCCATCCAGTGGTTTCAAAGCAGTTGTTAAACGCAAAATACAAAATGTTGATAAAAAACAAAAGTCAATAAACAACTGACGATGAACAATGGCGAGCGGTTCCGATGTTCGAGCCAAGCAAGATAAACTTCTCTATATTCAACACTAATCCCAGTATTCTATTTATCCCATCATTTTATCTTCCAAACTATATAAAACAAATGTTGAACAAATTGTGGAATTCATTTACTAGTAGTACAACTACTTTTACTAGTGTTAGTTACAAAATGAAAGAATTGTAATAAAGAAGTAGTCCCAAGATTCTAGAAATACAATAAACAAAACTTTGGCTGTTAACAAGGTTTATTGTAAACGTTTGTGTTATTACTACAAAATATAATGGAATAGTAACTTTTACAATTAAAGGGACATTTAAAGTAAAAAAGACACAACTGTGTAATGATCCTTACAATTTATGATCTATAAACGAGTCAATACACAATAAATGACCATAACCTTTCTGCTCGTTTTCAAAAACTCAGAAACAAAGCGCATGTGTGACTGCAAATTAAAACTGATTGTTTCGGAAAACATGTTTGCGTATTTTAAATACAATTTATGTAAATTATCATCAAATAACTGACCAGAAAATGCTATCGGCAAAAGTAAACATTGGGACTGTATCGTGTACGGAATAGAAAACGTAGTCCGTACATGCGACAAGTATATTTTCACACTGTGGAAATACAGCTAAGTTTATCCCTGGGGCTGTTATTTCGTCAATGATGGGATAAAATAATAAGTAAACACTTCCTCAAATTTTGTTATGATTATGCAAGTACTTTACAGGACACCTTTAGTCCTAGAGAGAAGTGTTCCCCTATCAAACAAAGGCAGCTTTAAGGCCCTGTCATACTGTGGCAAATTTGAGCTTCGATTTCTGTACGAGTTCTGGCGAGTTATAACTCGCCATAAAGTGGACGAGTTGGTAGCGGAATTGTTTCAAGGTGACATTTGTTCGAGTTCTCTTCAACCTTGACACGACATTGACACTACAAAAATATGATACTCACATTTTATCACGAGTTCAGCCGAGATATGCGTACGATATCTTTTCAACAATAAACAACTTGTCTCTGAGAATGTACCAGTGTGGACGAGTCTGTACGACTTGTGAGGACATGAGTGCGAGTTTCTGATGACATTTTAAGAGAAACTGAAGAGCAGATGTCGCAGCAATTCTCCAAAGCTTGCAGCAAACTCGTTATGTCAGGAATGATAATATACGGCAAAACGCTACGACATGGGAAGACATCTCTACGGAATGTGTTCAAGTGTGCTTGAGAGTGCGCGAGATTCCTTCAACTGTATGAAAATACAAAGTTGCTGAGAAGCGGCGAGAATTTAAAACAGTTTAAAATTCTTGCCGCTACTTGGCGAGTTCTGGCAACATAAGAAGAGATGAGTAGACATCACGCAACAAAGAAGGACATGTGTACAAGATCTGCACGACAGTAGACGAGTTGTGGGGAGTTACAACTTCGACAGAACTCGTAGCTCAAATTCTCCACAGTGTGACAGGGCCTAATTCAGTCTTGAGTTGTTGAGCAAAAACCATTTTTCTATGTTTAGTAACAGTGACCATCGCCACCCATCCCATATGCAATCCTAAGCGAGATCTCAATATAAGGTATCTACATATGAAATTTCAATACAATAGCTCAATTTGTACTCGAGTTACTAAGTGGAAACCTCATTTCTATTATAAGAATGGTGACCTTGACCTGGAACCCACCCATTTAGTAATTAGTTAGGTCTTAAATTATTATAAGGTATCTAAATATAAAGTTTCATTGCAATAGTTCAATTCGTTCTAGGGTTATTGAGTGGTAACCGTTTGTTTTATTTATAGTAATGGTGACCTTGACCGTATCAACCATCACAAGAAAGGTCTCGATAAAAGGTATCTACCAATGAAGTTTCATTACAATATCTCAATTTTCCTTCTCAAGTTATTGAGCAGAAACTATTTTTTCTATATGTAGTAATGGTGACCTTGACCCCACCCACCCCAGATGCAATCCCAAATAAGGTCTTAATATAAGGTATCTATGTATAAAATTTCATTAAAAGAGCTTGATCCGTTTGTGAGTTATTGAGCGGAAACAGTTTTTCTACTTTTAGTAATGGTGACCTTGACCTTGACCCCACCCACTCCAGATGCAATCCCAAGCGAGGTCTCGATATAAGGTATCTATGTATGAAGTTTCATTGCAATAGCTCAATTCGTTATTGGGTTATAGTGCGGAAACCGTTTTTCTATTTTTCGTAATGGTGACCTTGACCCGACCAACCCCATATGCAATCAGAAGCGAGGTCTCGATATAAGGTATCTATGTATGAAGTTTCATTTCAAAAGCACAATTTGTTGTCAAGTTAGAGAGCGGACACCAAAAGTTGACGCCGCCACTACGCCTGCATGCCCGAAATGACATACCCCAATCTAACAATCAAAATTTGGTCAAAAACCCATTTCACCACTGCCAGCCTAAAGTCCCCTCCCCCACCTAAAAATGCACAAACGAGACAAAGTACCTAAAAATCACCAACAAGACAAAGTCTTCTTTTTATGTGCTCCCCAGTTTTAATTAACTTGACTATATTTGTACAGTCCATTCAGATCTTTTTATTAGTTTCATATTGTTTTATCTGTGTTTTTTAAATGTCCTAAACAGTAAGCCATTTGATAAAACCAGAAGCATGTAATGTATGTTTTTAGTTTTATATTATATTGGACCTTTAACCTTATGTTTAAGAAATAATAAATTTACTTCATAGTTTGTCGAATAACACACAGACAGAAGTTTTGATGCATAGGAATTAAATCGAGGGTATGTAGCACAAGTTATTTGATAACACGCATCTAAACTTCTGTCCGTAGGTTATTCAACAAAAAACCATGATGTATATTTATTACTTTGATTCTAACACGGCTTGATAGTTTGAAGTGTTAATGGATATTATTTTACCTACGCACCGGTAACAAAGGACGAAATGTCGGTAACAACCCACATTCAACATATGTTTAAGCAGAACATGTTGACACTTTACAAGGATTTATTAATTGTTGTTATTTTTATTATTATTTTTGTGAAGGAGTCTGAAAAAATGTATTAAAGATGAATAACGAAGGAAGCTCTGCACTTTTGCCTGGACTGTTTTTGTTGTAGCTTGTGCTTCCCTTAAGTTATTGCAAATTAACCCATACTTGATTTCCTTCTTTGTTTATATGAATGTTAGCACATACCCTGTTTGAATTTTCGTAGACTGTCACCATGGGGTAGGCTACATGTCACTATATAGCCCAATAATTTTAAGTTTTAAAACAGGGTCTCATGTTAGAGCAAAAAGTTATATTCCTTGTTTACAAGAGTTCAGCATTAGTTAAAAGCATGTATTTATAACACCCAACAATAAGACTTATATACCAAAAGAAATGGGAATATTTTATGACTTTGGTGTTATGGAAACTTGTATCGCTCAAGCTGACTGTATGACGCTGTATGCCACAAGCCCGTGTCTCCTTATGTTAAAAAAATCCACCACAAATATGCTATGAAACAAACAAAACAATAACAAAACAGTTAAAAACCGCGCATTAATACATGCCCTATACATCGAGGACATCATTCGACTCGATTCAACATCATGTAACGGCGGCATCATGTCTATAAATAAAACAGGTTGTTTCCCAGTGTCGCTCGTAATGTTACAGAAATAGATACTCAACGAATGCAAAAGTTGTATGTTTTTCAGCCATTGAATACAGAATTTTATTTCACAGTGTGAAATATGGAAATTATATCTGGCCTATTGTATTTTATACCAAAAATATACCAGTATTTGAGTCAGATTATCTATATGTATATAATAAAGTAAAATATTACAAAACAACCAGATCATAATTGCAGATGCAAGTTATTTAAACATCTTACGTTGAAACTTAATCTATTTAACTAAAAACAATGTCACCCTATATTGTTATTTTCAAGTATTATTACTTGCCCATTAAAACTCTCAGCGTTTAAAGCATACACTGCATAACAGGTTTAGAAACACATGATGATACATAAAGTACACTATGTGCTTCCATCATTTTATTCTTATACCAATTCTGTGATTTCTCCCACTTTCTCTCTCTTCCTATATATAAAGACATACACAAAGATAAAAGTAAAGAAACAATAAATAATACCATATCTATTAGGTGCATAGATATTCGGTATATATTCAGTATGTTAATATGTTAATAAAATAAATATAAAGATCTAATTATTATTTAATTTGTATTTGTTTAAATCTATTTGTCATCATGATCATTATTAAAACAGAAAGTCTGTTTCCATTATGCAAAAGTGCAATTTCTCTCACTGCCTAACTTTTGATAGTAGCTTTACGCTTATTGGCTGAAAGGAATTGAAACGTTTTTTTTTATTTGTTCCTTTTCTATCTGTTTCAGCATTCATGCTCTGTATGCAAATCTTCTATAGAAGTAAACACACAGACTTGTTTTTGCATTGATGTCATAATCTATAGGGGTAATTCCTGTATTTAATATTAATATCTTAATGTATAGCTATATTAAAGAAGTTTTATTTTACAATCCTAGTATTATATTTTTAATTTTTGTGTTTTATACACGTTATTGAGTTCTTTTACACATATTATCAATTTTAAATGCATATATTCTTATTACAAACACTGCACCTGCACTGCAAAGTTGTATACATTAACTTCCTCTTTAACACAGGGAAACCTTGTATATTACATACACACAAAGTTTTCTATGTGAAGCAGTGCGCTTGGAAAATGGTTTTTAACTGACATCGAACGGGTAAGTAGACTAGCTTGGACTAAGAGGTGAATAGTCGAGCTAAAATTTCTAAATCAGTCTAAGGGAAACGACTCCAAATGCACCATGTTTACCAAACTTTTCTATATCAATTTGTAAAACATTTTGTAAGTTGAGGCCGAGTTTTATCATCCACTTTAAGTACATATCTTTATGAAACTTGAATACATTGTTTATACACTTTTCATGCTAAAGACTTGAATACGTCATTACCATGCCTATACATATGATTTTTTTTTATCCCTAAACAAAGCACATTTTATACAACATATATAGGAGGGTTCCCACAACACGCCGTAAATAAATGCATATTAATTAGAAAAAAAAGTCAACAAAATCTATTTTGAAGGCCATGTGTTGTATCATCAATGGGAGCCACACTTGTTACTTGTTGTAACAGACTGAAATAAAGTGTATTTCTGTGGGCTAATTACATTGATTTTTCTTGTTTAGAGTAATTACAAGTAAATATGTAACAGACTAAACTCTTATAATAGTTTAAATATTTTACATATATTGGGAACATACTTTGTGGTATGTCTAAAAGGTTTGTCACTTGACAAGATTTTATAGTCAAATGGAAGAAATATGCAAACATTTCAGGGCTCTCACTGGAAAATATTTATCTTTCGCCACCAATTTCACCATTTTGTAAAAACTGTTGCCATGTTGTAGCCAGTCTTCGGTAACATTAAATGCGTGAAAAAAAAACGTTTACTGAATTTTTTCACGGCATCAATCCATGACAAATGGCAACTGAAGCCATGGATTGTGTTATTAATAATCTCATCACCCACACAGTGTTGACACTAAGACCTCAAGACCTAATGGCTGCTGCAAGTCGGATCATGATATTTGTTTACTTATTACTATTTTAAGTATAAGAAAGTTGTTGCCACTTACTTTCACTAATTTGAATATTTTATCGCCACTTTTTAAAAATGGTTACATTTGGCGACATTTGCGATAGGCAGCGAGAGCTCTGGATTTATTACACATATCTTGAAATGTTGACCATCAGTCATTTTTAGCAGGTGGCTGAGTGTTATATTTGAAGGGACCCATTTATAAAAAATATAGGTCTATAGTTAATTCACCAGGAATGATTGCTGTGAATATTTCCTAGAAGTTTATGAAGAGATATTTAAAGTGTTTACAGACGCACTGATGCATGTACGTACATACAACAGGACAAAATGCCATTTTATAAGCTTTTTCGATGGCAATATACAAACTGTGTAAACACATCTGGTGGGAGAGCAGGAGGCCACAAGTCACTATCATTGTACTGGAACATGTTGCCGATATGCACAACAAGACATGTCACTGATTATAAATAATAAGCATTTCTATGTATTATAATAAACACAATGTTACAGGGAACAAGCACAGACCACTAAATTTCATGGCACAACACACTAAAAATTATTCTACTAGAACTTGCCAATAGTATGCACAATTTGGCTTGGTACTAGCATAAGACCAAGTTACTAATGGCACTACAATTAATAACTGACTTAAAGTACAATGACTGACAGAATTGACAACACGCAGTATGTATGAAATGGATTTGGCAACGACTGAGCATAAAATAATATGCCCAGTTTTTCAACTTCCATCCAATGGCTTCAGAGAAGTTGTTACAAGCAAAATACAAAATGCTGATAACAAACGACAGACAACAAACAACTGACGACAGACAATGACTGACCAAAATAGTTCACACCAGAGCATTTCAAGCTCAAGTGAGCTCAAAATCTGTTATGTGCATTCATACTGTATTTGGACAGCATGCCACTGAGGCAGCTACTGTTGTTGACTTACCTTGGCAAGAACTTGTGTTTGCAATCCTTGACTTGACAACTATCCCAACTACAGTCACTTCCACCTAGGCAGGAGGGAGGTCAGTACAGGTCTAGTGTCTGGCTCGAGTTCTGTTCCCACTGCTTACAGAACTCGAGTCCCTGGCTGACCAATTTGTCCTCCGTACTTCAACTGTGTATACACAACAGAAATATAAAAAGATCACGTGGATGGAATGCTCGTAAGTATAACAATAAGTTAAGAATTTATTCAAACTTTTATTGTGATTATGTGAGTACTCAACAGGCCACCTGTAGTCGAAAAGTGAGAAGTGTTCTTCTATAAGACAAAGGACATACCGGGTACATATCTTTCAATTAAATAATTAATTAATAATTAGCGATTTACCACACTGCTTTACAATCATGAACTATTGCTTAAAACAATATTACAAAACTCATCTGCAGAATCATTGTGAACATATTAAAATCAGATGCAGTCAGTAATTATTCCATTTTTCCCAAGTTTTTATGGTGACAGTATTAACATAATTATAGCCTACATTGATGTCATTGTATTGTCAGGTTGAAATAAATTCACATGTTGATCGAAAATGCAGCCAAAACATAAGAGTTCTATAATACTAAACTACCTGTGCAGGTTGCAAGGCCTGTCTCACCATCTCATGGGCGTCACCTACGCTGCTAAACAGTCGGTCTGTTACCGTGAGGATCGTATCCACAGCCTCTTCCTGGGTCTCTCCAGCCTCGCAATGACACCCTGGAAAATATGGGGAACATAGGCATGAAATGCAAACCCTGGGTACAGTGTTGTTTTTTTTTAACTTATTCTTGTTTAATATCTATTTTGTCAATTGTAACAAAGACCATTCTGTATTCCCTGTTCAGGGTTTTACATCAATGTGAAATTTTAGGGGTCGACAGGACTCAGGTAGATGATTTTCAGGGGTCCTGTCAATAAAGGCGGGGTCCCAATTACCGTGCTTGCTTGTTTTTGCTGTTAATTTATTTTGTGACTTTGTGTAATTGAAACATACTTTAGAGTGTTTAAACATGGCATTTTACATTTTGGGGAAGCAAATGAAAGGCGAAAATATTTATTTGCAGGCCATTGAACCATTTGCAATATGAATAAATGCTAACTGAGTCAAAGTAGAACCATCATTAACAATAGGGCCGTGAGGGCCCTAGGACGCTCACCTGAGACCTTGCAACCCAATTAGAATTTGCATGTCCGAGGTGTGGCTTATTTTTATCCCAGGGTCATAATTTGAACAATCTTTACAAACCTCTGGGCGTTGCGGTTTCAGGTAAAGCTTTTTTAACATATTCTGCGATTTGAGTCTAAATAAACCATGTGACCCCTTGGGGTGTGGCCAGATTTGACCCCAGGGGCATAATTTGAACAATCTTTGGAGAGGACCACTATGCAATGTTACATACTATGTATAGGAAAGCTGTGGGCCTTGCCGTTTCAGAGGAGAGGATTTTTAAAGTCATTTTGCTATTTAAGACGATATAAACCATGTGACCCCCTGGGCGTGACCAGTTTTGACCCCAGGGGCATAATTTGAACAATATTTGTAGAGGACCACATATACATACCAAATATGAAGCCTCTAGGCCTTGCGGTTTCAGAGGATTAGAATATTAAAGTCATTTTGCTATACAAGTTTATATAAACCATGTGACCCCTGGGGTGTGGTCAGTTTTGACCCATGGGGCATAATTTGAACAATCTTTGTAGAGGACCACTATAGGATGCTACATACGAAATACGAAACCTTTGGGCCTTGCAGTTTCAGGCGAAGATTTTAAAAGACATTTTGCCATTTAAGTCTATATAAACCATGTGACCCCCAGGGCGTAGCCAGTTTTGACCGCAGGGGCATAATTTGAACAATCTTTGTAGAGGACCACTATCGGATGTTACATACCAAATATGAAACCTCTGGGCCTTGTGGTTTCAGAGATTTTAAAGGTCATTTTGCTACATATTCTATATAAACCAAGTGACCCCCGGGCGTGCCCGTTTTGACCCCAGGGGCATAATTTGAACAAACTTTGTAAACAACCACTAAAGGATGTTATAAACCAAATATGAAACCTCTGGGCCTTACAGTTTCAGAGAGGAGAAGATTTGTAAAGTCATTTTGCTATATATTCTATATAAACCATGTGACCCCCTGGGGATGGCCAGTTTTGACCCCAGGGCCATTATTTGAACAATCTTTGTAGAGGACCACTATAGGATGTTACATACCAAATATGAAATCTCTGGGCCTTGCGGTTTCAGAGAAGAGTTTTTAAGTTTACACTTTTTTAATCTATTTTTAGCTCTGGTGACCTACATATGCAGCGGACTGTAATTATTTGAACAACTTTGAAAGAGGGTCACCCAATGATCATTCCTGTGAAGTTTGGTAAAAATCTGTCAAGTGGTTTAGGAGGAGATGTCGTTTGAATGAAAAATTGACGGACGCACGCACGGACGACGGACAGCGGGCAATCACAAAAGCTCACCATGAGCACTTTGTGCTCAGGTGAGCTAAAAATAGCACACAGCGTATTGGATTATTTAAATATAAAAGAATACATTATAAATGTTTATATTTATACCTAACTGGAACATTTCAGTAGTATATTTCTGTAAATTATTCACATCTACGCCCAAAAATCATTTCATCTCAGTAGCCTTGTGTTCTTTCTTCAATTTAGTACCCAATTTAGCTTACAACGAAACACACTACATTTGCATTTGCGAGATAAATATAGAAGTATTCAGAATAAGCGACTGTGCCTAGCAACAACAGGTGTGTGAGCATACGATTGGTCAATAGTCAACAAGAAACACAACTTGTACAACGCTGTACAGACATGACTAACTGGAGTTGTCTTTCTTGTAATGATCAGTGTACCAATACATTAGAAATATTGTGCGTCCGATGTGACGCAGATTTTTTAAAATGACGGGTCCTGACTGACAATATATGCATATTTGATGCAGAAAATTGCGTCCCGTCAATCTCTGCCTGTGTAAAATAATAGATGAGCAATAAAAGACCGCATGTTTTAAATCTCACTTAAGAAAGATGCTGCATACTCACATCTGGTATATGGGGCTCTGATGGCCGCATGTGTGGGATCTTTATCGCCAGTCAACATGGCTGAACGATGGCTGCACTCTTTGCGAAAAACTGTGTCAACACCTTTTCATAGGACAGATTGAGATTTTTATCTTGCTTCGAGGCCTGCAATACGAAGGAACATGATTTAGTTTCAACCTATTTACTTAAGCTCCATAATATTCGAATGGCTTACAGAGACACGTACGAGCCAATTAAAACCGTTATCTGATATCTGAATTTGAGTTCTTTGAGGTCTGTCATACAAAGAAACATGTTTGTATTGAGACACTGTTCAGTATAGGAGATATTCAACCATAGTACCATTTTAGTACCATATGTCCAACGTGCAATCTTGTTTATATGTAATTTTACGAGCAATACCACAGTTTTTCTCCTGATATATTTTGTAAGAATTAAATGTTTTACTTAAGATTTAGAATGTGAACACTATTGGAGAGTTAAAATAATGACATCATCTGTCCACAAAGCAATTATAGATGATATTAAGACATGCAAATGTCTGAGCTGAAAGCTGGCATGTCAGTCTTGTCTGTGAGAAGGTCAACACTCTCTTTGCCTGAGTGACACCAGTGAGCACCAGTCATAATCACTATCAATTTCAAGTCATGTTTGCATGTCCTTATGATTTATGATGAAAGTTATCATTCATACATGCGTGGACAAAAGGTTTCAGAGAGTGTAAACTTTTGATCATAATTCAAACCACAAGGAGAGTCAACACGAGACCGCAAATCCAGTAATCACCATGCCTGCCTGACAATGACTGACCAAGGTCAGTTCTGCACATACTCCAATATATACACCGACCTCATATTGGCAAGTGCTATTTTCCTGTAGCATCGTTCCGACATGAATTCATGTCGGAAACTTTACAAGCTGCAATTTCATATTTTACCACTCATTATTCATTTAACAATGATTCAATATTAATTTACCAATTGCATGCCAAAAAGTCAACATAAAACTTATTTTAACACTTAATCCGTATCCTTAAAAAAATGCACTGTTCAAATTCTATTTTAAGTCCTCCATATTGCACCGAGTAATGTGAAACTTGAATACTGCTTTTTCATTGGTTAGTAAAGATACAGATCACATATGGCAAACTCCTACAAATATAATTATTTTTAGCACAAAAAAACAGCTCAGAATCTACCAATAACGCTTAAACTTTGTACTAAGCTGTGGTATACATGTAACAGTGCAGCTATACACGCGTCATTTCCGCGAGTTTTTCGTGATTTTGCCTGCGTTTTTCTAGCCCAGCAGGATTTTATAATGGAGAAATGAAACTAATATAATTCACAACACATATACTAAATCGAAATGCGAAACGCCTATCCGAATTTTACTGTTCACATGTCATAAACACAAATTTTATTTACAGTTAAAATACACGTGTACATGAAAAGCCTTTGTTCGGCTAGAAAAGTGCGCGAAAACTATACTGACATGTACAACATCCCGTCATCCGCATGGAAAGCGTGGGTGTATAGATGGCCATATAAAAACGTAGTGCAGAGAACTGTGAGGTCTTTACTTTTTAATCAAACTTCCATTAAGGGAAGTTTGGGAGTACTTTACTCCCAGTTTTTGTCACAGGACTTCCAATATTTCAGCCAAGGATGTTCCATCATGTAAGGATGAACAAGTTAGAAGAAAAATTAAGTAATTTATCTAAATGTTAACCTCTTTCACTAAATAAATTGGCATATAAACACTTTATGAAAAGAACCGGCCTTAAAAACACCTTGAATTTTATACATTACTACTTAATTTCATTTCTGTAATACTCAGGACTCATGTAGCGCAATACTGTCAAAGCTTCCAAATATTATGAGCAAAACTTTCAAAATCAGAGGCCAGGAAGTTCAAACTTCCAGTTTTCAAAAGTTAATGAAAGCCCTGTTTAATAAGTTTTGTAGCGCATACCAACCTAATTTTTGTATCTCCATCGATGTGCAGTCATAAGTCCAGATAAGATGCGTATCTGCATAAAATACGTTTGAAAAGTGTGAAATTGATTTGCTACAGGAAATTAGCATAAACTGTTTAGACATAGTGTTGATTCTGCCCATACAAAAAATAGCTCAGAATCCACCATTACGAATAATTATTAGAACTTTTCTGCACATGGATCCACATAATCCATTACTGGCTCATTGCTGCACTAAATATTTCAAGACATTTTCACTGTCCAAATGATTGCTTCTGTAGTAGGGTGATGTAAGGGACATTTATACTGCCTTGCTATATGAGCTAGCTTTTATAGCTAGAAGTCCCGGGTTCAATTCCCATTTTGGCTTGGGATTTTTTCAGCTAGGTTACATTGGCGCCCAAAGTAAATAAACCCACTGTGGTCAGTATATATACGACTTCCCACAGATATCAAGGCAGAAAGAAATTCATGGAAAAATTTCATACATGGAGGGAGAGTATGTAGTAGGGTGATGAATAAGGGACACTTATACTGCCTTGCTATATGAGCTAGCTTTTATAGCGACACAGTAGAGTGTTTGCCTAGGAACCGGGAGGTCCCGGGTTTGATTCCCATTGTGGCTTGGGATTTTTTCACCTGGGTTATATTTCTAACGTATATTCGTTATGAAAAGTAAATAAACATTGTCATACTATGATTCATAGGCACCTGTAACGTCATATTGTTCATTGTAATCATTGTACAGTTCACCATTCATTTGTTTAGAATTTTCATAATTGATGTAACGCAGTCCGTACACTTTAACCGCATCACTGAAAATCTAGCTCAACAGCAACGCTGTTGGAAGTGACCATATTCACTACACTCCTCCCCTCTTTATCTTTTGAGAACCCAGAGCCCTTGTAGAAATTTCCAGCTCCCTGAGCTTCGTGAGACCTTGTCACTTCTCCAGCTCCCTTGAGCTCAACCCCATACATGCTCTGTTCCCTTAAGACAAATTGGGAGCCTGACCAAGTTTACTTCTGACACCATTGATGTAACTAATGGTCACCCATCCAGGCAGTAACCATATCTGATGTTGCTTAACATAACGCAGTCAGTACACTTCAACCGCATCACTGAAAAGCTAGCTCAACAGAACGCTGTTGGAAGTTATCATATTCACTACATAATGTATACTGTGTTCCGATGGAGTCGCGGTACTAACCATTTTTTTGAATAACCAAATGGAAACAACACTTACAAATTTTAATAAACAATTATTAGGTGTCAAAATGCCTTAAACACACGTGGCAATCAACAAAAAAACTATTATTTTATTTGGAATACCTGCAAAACACCAAACCACACAACACGGTCTATAGGTTAAATTTGACAACTTGGCGGTAATCGGTTACAAGGGACAATCCTTGCCAATTTTGAAAACTAAATAGTGCACAGCATAACCTTATTTATCGGAAAGGAAATAACTTATGTACAAAACCCACTGGGAAATACTCCTACTAATTTGGCAAAGACGGCAGAGTAAAAACAATATCTTATTAAATTCTGCAATTAAATCGGATGAGACTCGTAGAAGAAATGCATTATACAAGCATGTTTAAACAAAAAAGAATGTACTTTGCAAATATTCTATGCATTTTCAGATAGTTTTCATAATAAGAAGCCGACAATAGAAAAAGAGGTGGGTTTTGTTTATAATATATGTCCACTAGATGACTTATTATTTACCGCGACACCGTCCGTACCGCGACTCTATCCGAATAGATATTGCAGCAAAATCTAGAATTTTCATAATGTAGCAGCCAAGTCATTCTTAATTTTATGTGTAAATAAATTATTTATTGTATAGACACATTGAAACAATCAATATTTACCATTGCAACGTGATTTAAAGTGTAAAATTCGTCTACAAATTTACCTTATAAAAAATATGTTTCCATATCCCGCCATTTTTGGAAAGACCGGAAGTGGAACTTACAGGTTACACATCAGTAAATCCCTAACGGTTCCTAAGTTAAATAGCAAAACCTCTTGGTTTCCAAATCTTCTTAGACCTAATATGTTTAATCTACAGCAACCCTTTACATTTTCTGAAAAGACAGTTTAATTAAGTTCGCTTTGTTTGTTTAAAACATTATGTCAAAATTCAAGTAATTTACCAACTTCCACTTACTTGAACTTTTCTTTCTTACCCTAAAATATTGGAATTTCAATTGATACATAACTACATATATCTAGTCATCTACATATGTTTATTCATCGCACTGTTTGTGATTTCGGTTGTTTCGTTGTGTTTACTTTGTTACTAATTGCTGATGGGCCGAGTAATTTAATAAAATGTTGAAAAACATATAAAAATGGTCTCTTGCCTTTGTATTAGATTTTGCAAGTCAATGAAGTTCTTACTATGCATTATTAATATGTACTTCAACCTACCATTTTTATGACCTTAACGTAATCATCAATTAGGCCGTTCTGTTTTATTACTTTGTTAAGCGTTCGCGTGCGCGTAGGTTTTGAGCTCCGTCAGCACACAAAAAAACATTTTGATAAGAGTTAAAAGCGCTAACGAACGAGCGTCTAGTCACTCTGATCATTGATATTTCCTTCAGGTACCACTACGATTGTGCTTTTTTTTTGCTTTTACGGATATTTTAGATGCCATTTTAATAGACAAAAGATAGTGCCAATAGTATTGGTGTTGTTTAATCATTTGTATACAAGAGTTGCCGCCCTTTGTTCCAACATTGCCATGGTACATATTTTTACAAAGTTCGTCGAAGCTTTCCTTCCTTTCTGGTGTGGTAGCAGTGGCATTACCGAATCAACTACGCATATTCAAGACTCGAAAATCAGTATATAGGGCAATAATAACAGACATGTTCAAAAAGGATATGTTCTCAGCCTAAAAACGACGAGACGGTTCTTGTCAATTAGTGTTTAATCTTTGCATCTTTATTTGACACATAAACCACACGATCAATCAGTATCTCGATGGCTACTCACCGAGACCCTAAGCAGTGGCGTATCAATGAGAATGAAAGTACTGTATGACATTGTTTGAGTCATGGCTTCAAAAAGGCTACAGAAAATTCTCCTTGGACACAACTGTTCTTAGTCAATGGGTTAGATGGACAATACGGTTAGCACAAATCCTCTGCATGGGTTCACCGACAATGGAGATGACGTTCCACAAACTAGTCATCACACGGCTGCACAGAAAGTCACAAACCTTGAGTTAATGAAATCAAGAAAGTAGATAATGAACAATTCAACTTTTTTAATGACATCTGGCAAGCAATTCTTTCTTCCTTACTGATGGCTTATTTGAATGTGACATACAACACTAGCAAAAACAAACAAAGCGAAACTCCAGTTGCGACAGCAGGAGAGAACTCTCATTAGCAGCCAGAGGTGCCACCAGGCACACACATACATATAATGTGAAAAAGTAACAACAAACGAGGATTCAGTCGAAATTGAATGGGGTCATCTTTGAAAACATGCTTGTGTGATTTTATGAACTTTGAGCATGTTATTATTCTAAATTTCTGTAAACTCAACTGTTGAAAACTCTTGTGTTATATTTCAATATTCCAATAATTGATAGTCTTTAAATAGGTCAGTAGTTTTAAATATGTTTCATATGCTGTTTCTGTTATTAAAGCATCAAAACATTTTCATTTTCTATTATCAAGATCAAGACAATTTGTTTGTTTTTTCGAAACGAGTTTGTGTGTTTTTTGCGAATAGGTAGCTAGGTTTTACAAAATGAGGTTGACGCTTAACTAAATATAAAAACAGAATGGCCTTAGCCAAAGCTGGTACAAGTTTGCAGTGATTAAATGTGTAGGTGTCTACCTTGCAATCACCTCTGGTTCTAAGTGCCACCTCCATGGCTTTTACTCCACCTCTCGCGTGAACATGCATAAAGGTCTCTTTGATTTACCGCAAACCAATGTTATTGCTAATGCAGTAATGAATACATTTCGAAAACAATAACTTTATGTCATTAATAAAATTATTGTTGTGAATATTCGGTATTTGCAAAATAATTAATGATGTGGTTCAACTTCCATCATGGCACGTTTTATAAAAGTCCTTACGTTTCGATGTGCGCTATGACTACTTCTCTTCACCTACATTGTTGAAAACAATAATCGTTTCCAAATTACAATACATTTACTGACTTTTTAAAGTGGTCTTATATCGTCAAATTGTATATAACCAACCCATCTGCTTTTTTTCTTCCTAACTACTTGTATTAAGCGCCACCTCGGAACAATATTTTGTGAGTTGTTGTCGGTAAATTATAATTTTGTTGAATTTTTTTATATAATGTGTTTGATGTAAACACGTGCATGTTCATACTGTCGATGTATATTAAATGCCAAGGGTTGTAAACCACTACTTGTAGATCGATGCTATTTATGGAAAAATAGATCGTTTTATGTTATATTTTAACTGCAGTGAAAATATAAAATCTTATATTTTTACTGCTCAAACAGTGAAAATATACAATTTTATTTCACCAATAAAATTCGATATTTCGCTGAAAAGCATATACTAAAATTAAAGATCTGGCTCCTCATTCCATACACAGAGGATGAAGTCGAAAGTCAAAGCTATGTACTTAACCGCATTCAACCTCTGCGCAGATAACTTAATTAAGGGGCCGCATACAGTTTAAATTTATTTACTGGTTCTAATATAAAATTTTAATACTACTGTATATTAAACATGTTTGCGAAACATTCTGCAAAACATACCATATGGGTCTTATGTGCCAATATAGATAAATTATTAAGACGAATCGATAAGTTTCATCTGACTTTATGTTATTAAATTTTATTTAAATATATGCGAACAGTGCACTAACAGTTTCAATCAGGACATATTTTATGGGTCCCTGTTTCAATAAATGAATGTTATAAAAGTCATTGATTTTATTAAAAACTGTAGACAGGTTTTAGTTTAAATATTTGTCGAAACTGCTCTGTTTGGTTTAAATTTCTGTTGCTATAAACGTTTGAAAACTGGGTAATGCCCTGTGTTACGCAGAAACGAACAACTTGATTGCCTTCAGCGCTTTGATTTTTTCACAACGACTTTTACCGTAATGACTAATGGAATTGGACCGTCTTGACCCTATTGTGTTGTTGTTATAGCAATGGCGGATATTTTGACAGGGGAAAAGTTGAAAAATAAGAACTCAACGTAACAACTGGCACGTGGGTAATGCAGGTCATTAATGACGGTTTCTTACAAAGTTGTAGATGTAAATGAATGAAACGCATTGTGTTTGAACAATGTTATTTTTGTGTTAATGTCTAAAATCCGAAATAATTGTGTGCATGCGACTGGTCATTTCTCATCTAATTAGGGATTAGGTATTGGACCAGATCACTTTTTTGTCCCATTTATTGGGGTGTAGTAATTAGACCAGATCACTTTAAACTCCTTAAAAGTTGTATCCATTTTTATTCCTATATTGCATGTCATAAACATCAATATACAGGGTTGTTTTTACAACCTGACAATGAAACAGCCCTGACTACAGTCTAAAGACTAGCCGTATAGTCATGGTAACAGTTAAAACCAAAATCCTTAATTGATCGATGCATCATTTGGGCAATATCATTATAATAAAAGAGTTTGTAATATAGTTCATGTAAATTAAGTAAGCTCACATTGGTAAAGTGGCATGAGACGCCTTGTGAAATAATGAAGGTGCAATGCGATTCTCCGTCAAGAGGACAAGGGTTGTTTAGAAACTATTAAATGGCATGGATTGACCCCAATCAAAAACAATATGTATATGAATAAAGTGCAAAAGTTCACATTATAATATTAAATGAAATTGTTGTTGTGACTGGTTCAAACTTAATTTAGTTTAATTTTCATTGTACATCTGTAAGTGTATATAAGAAATACAAAAATGACTTCAGCATTGTAACTTTCAGAATTAAATCAGCCAAAAACATTCAAGTTTTCAAACAAACGTTTGGTCAGAAAAATCCCGTCCAGAGATGTTTTCTAGGTAAATGGTTTGAATCCCGGCCGTGGCTTCATTATGATGGAATACAATAAATCTATTTATATTGTCAGTGTTATTTGTTGTTACTACGAGTCTACGGCGGTTAATATGTTAAACTTGAGATTGGTCTTTCACATATTCATTGTTTGAAATTAAACCAAACAAAAGCAGTTTGAATTAACGCATCCAAAAATCAGTTGTGTTACTCAACCAGTAATGAAAAAATGGTCAGCCAACACAAACATATTGAATGCGAATATCTTGAACATTTGTGAAATGTTTTGGCCTCTATGTTAAAACTAAAATGTATGACGACAAGGATGACGAACACAATACCTGCCAAAAGCAGGAGAGCTAAATATAAAATAAGCCTAAGTACAGCTGGCAATAAAGTTAAATATAGTCTCAAATATTCTGAAAAAACGCTCCTAATGGCTTTCGAGGATAAAATTGTTCCCCTCCCCCACTAGATTTGTTTCACATACACTTTGGCAAGACAATTTATAAATTATAACGGGTCTGCATTTTTATTTGTTTAAAATAAACAATGGGCTGTACTGCAGAAAAACCATCCATTTCTGTGGTGGGAAGTTGTCCTTATTTTATGTTGTTCCAACAGGATTTTGGTCAAAACTTTCACCGCCCAAAATTAAAAAGTTAATGTGAACATGTTGCAATAAAATTTACATCCAAGTGTGTCGATGCACCAACATGGCCCTAGGTATGTACAAAATGAATATCATAGTTAACCTGGGAGAAAAAGTGCACTTGGTGCGGGGCTCGAACCCACGATGGCACTCTACCATCTGAACTAACCGGGTGGCTGGTTCTTACCTACGCACACTACTCTCCTCCACTCATTAACCTTTTAGGCCAACCCCAGGCACTCCTGCCGTGTACTCCTGACACCATTGCAGTAAACCTGGGAGGAAAAGTGGGGGGCTCAAACCCATGACCGCCGGAACACTAACACGACACTCTATCATACGAGCTAACTGGGTGGCTGATTATCACCCACGAACACTACAGTATGTTGCCTATCCCATGTTTAATAAATAAATTATCACTTTCAAAGGAACATGGAACAGGAAGTAGAGACTTGACAGGGAATCCCATTACCAATGGACTGAATACATCAGGAATGTAAGGTCAGTATGATGGTGGAATGGACTCAACCTGTCACTCCACATGGCCGGTATGTCGCTGGTAAAATGTCCTAAAGAATTTCACAAAGAACTTTGGTCATTTTGAAATTCACTGTAAGATGACTAACTCTCATGGTTTTGCAATAACTGTCAGAGGGCCACATTTTAGCCAAAAAAGAGCAATTTGGGTTTTATTTTAAATCGTGACCCATACACAAACATGTTAATGTCACAACAACTGACATCAGGTTCAGTGTTGTTTAATCACCTAAACTATGATTGTTGCCTTCCAACCATACTGTAGTCAGCACATTAAGACAGTGTAACATACACAAGTCACAAGTTTTAATCGTTTTCATCGTTACAAATTTGGTTGTTTTAAAATAGTAGATAAGTAGCTTTAATTTCTTTGCGTTTTAAAATTATGATGTCATCGGTGCATTGCACGTTTCTGGATTACGTTATCATATAAATATTTTTACTATCTTTGTGACGAAGCGTAAAGTCATCTAGGCTATATCGTGCCCTTTTATTTAATATTTTACAGCATTTCCAATTTTAAACGCTGGTTTTAACACCCACGTTCATTAAGTTAAATTATTTTTTTTCAATATGGTTTGGCAGGAAGATGTAGAGTAGTTTATGAAGTTGTATTCAGTTTAAAATAAACATATACAGCAAAGCTATGTTATCTGGCTTTTTACACCCAACATTACGGCTTTTTCCTGAAATTGCATAACGTTGAAATTGATGTGTTTCTGCATTGACCGTTCCAAGGCGGTGACCCCATTGTTATTCATTTTTCATTTTTGTGGTGTTTTTGTCTGTTTTGTTTCCATGTAGTATTATGTACATGTGCCTTTTAAGTGAATAATTCGGGGCTAAGTGTGTATTTGGCACGCATGGAACCGGTTTAAACCCTCAATTCTTTGCATTGACCATTCCAAGGCAGTGACCCCAGTTATATTCATGTGTCACAGTGTGTTTTGTGTTTGTTATGTGATTTTGTGATGTGCTGTGTTGTTTTTTTGGCGATGGGTCACTTGCAATAAATAAAGGACCTCGGGCTGCTAAGAGTTTCTCCTGCTGTCGCAAATAGAGTTTTGCTTTATTTATATTTAAGTAGTAGCTATACTGTTCAGACTATAAAAATATAAATTAATGTAAATTACAGTACAGAGTCATTGAGAAAACCCAGGAGACCAGGAATGGGAACTACACAGTCACGGTGTCACAGAACATGACCAGGCTTGAAGAGAAGCAGCCTTCCTGCTATCAGTTAACATCGACCTGCAAATGTATTGCATTAATACCCAAGGCATGGCATAGTAAGTAAGAAAACTAATAGTCTAATAAATGAGACGTTTATCACAAATTCAATGCTACTTTTTTAGATTGGGCTAAATTCGCTGTAATGTCTTATCGCCAAAAGGCACTTTAAGTCGTGAAAAAATTTAAGTTAAAAATTTCATAAATTTCCAGGACGGCAGGATGTGTTTCAAAAATGCAGTAGTGTGTAGGTTTAAATTGGTGTTGCATCCAAAATGGAAGTGTTATTGTACAAATATTATGAAACATTATTGAGGAATAAATTCTCTTTGCTGGTATGTAAATTTTATTAAGAAATACTTATGCCATTTCAGAGTATCAAAGTAGCGACCAAAATCCTGTTGCTGCTCTGTACACAAATAGGGCCAACTGTCCACCACAGTTATGGTGCTTTGCCGGTTGGGCCACGCCAATATTGCCCATATAAAAAGTAGCTGAATATTGGCACACTTGTTGGGCTAGAAAACTAAGTGATCAACAAATACAAACACTTTTTAAATGAATGTTATATTGAATATTACCAGTATAAGTATATTCCTCACATAAATGCTTGAAGAGAAATGAAATTGATCAGCATTAGTTTCTGTTTGTTGGTCCAACACAGGAGCCTTTGGTAACTCATTCCTAGGAATTGTCTGGAGTGAAAGCATCTGCACAAAGTATATTCGGGATGTGTTTTTAAACATTTTAAAACATCAAACACCTACTCCATTATTACCAAACGAATAATTATATGTAAATGTTCTTCTACAATGCCACCATGTTGTTTGTTTAGAAATGGTAGTAAAAAAAACTCCAACACCCATACAACAACAACAGCAATGCCAGTGTACTTCAGTGTTGTTTCTACGATGCCAAGATCTAATTTCTGTTTCAGATGCCAGCCAACAGGAGTAGCCCCAGAAAGTGTGTGGCGCCGAGAGCATACAGGTGGTGTACTGTAGCCCAGGGGTCCTACATTGTGTGTGGGGAGTGAGGCCTGTCGGTTGTGAAGATGAGGCTGCACCTCCTCTCGAGCCCACACCCAGACCTCAAGTGCTTAGAATGATATATCGTTGCACTTCAAAAATGGATGTAAGATTTTTCCTCTTAAAATACAGTTATTGTCTCATAAATATGTGAAACACATGCACAGACAAAATCTTGTAGAATTATAGAGGGAATAATTCAAGCAATAAATTATCATAATAGAGTGCCAGGTAATTTGTCCAAGCTATTGGTACTGGTATCTAAACATGGTTATTAAGCAATACTAGACCAAATTGTTAACAGATAAACAGTTTAAATTTTCATATGACTACAACAAAACTGATAATAATGATTATGATACAAATGTTGATTATTATATGCAAATTATGAAATGATTTGATTGCTTCTAGTAGTTATGTCCAAAAATCTGTAATGTACCATAATTGCTGTTGCACAACGCGGATATGATGATGATGATGATGATGATTAGCTCTGGTATAAATGTCCCGCCAAACTGAAATGAACTATTAATGCTATTGCACAATGTTTGATGACGATGATGGTGATGATAATGATGATAAATACAATTCAATATTAAGTACACTACTGAAACTGCTGCTGCTTGTGTGCGCACTATTCAGATATCCATCTATTTACGGGCCAAGAAGCTTGAAGCACTCCAGGACCAGATGATGATGAGGAGGAGAAGGAGGAGGATGACATTGAGGACAGACAGGAGTAGGAGAGTGATCAGGTCTCACCTGAAGGCACTGCCTGTCTCCCCCCCCCCTCAAATGCCACCAGGATTATGGCTGGGAGGAAGAACTGTAATAGCCCAGTTGGTCAATAATCTGTAAGTAATGGTGCTATGTGCTATCACCCCAGAGTCAGAATGTCAGTACTCATTAAACGAGGTCCTGAACACGACCGGGCGGTCAACACTAATACCTTGCCACGCGCATCATCCCTCGTGCTTCATGTGAAATCAGTTAATACAGCACAGCTTCCGCGTATCCGGCACATCTTAGAATACTGTACGCCGCTAGTATCACACTAAACATACGCCATACCCACGTCAACCTTGTCCTATAAATATGTGGCCACCCTCAATCGTAAATCATTATTTTCTTAGTCGAATTTTGGCACCATTTTATGTTTCAAACAGACTGAGTATAAACCCACCACTGATGCAGTGCTGACGCACTACATACATAGGAAATGCGCAGTAATGACTTCATGGTGAAAGCTAACATGGACCTGATACTGACCTGTAGCAGTCCTGATGTCTTTATGGTGATGCAGAGATGTCCAAATGCATAGTACAGACACTGCCAGAGAAGTCCCCACGTAGATGTGACATTCATGAAGTCCATGCTGCGTCAATATAGTGTCACTAATACATGTGCGTCATTAAATGGTTAACACTACTTCCTTGATTTTCCTCGTTCTCACTGTGCAAGTTTTGTGCGAGCTCAAAACTGCCCCACATCCTCCACGCCCACAAGACATAACCAGGTCCCTGATGCATATCCCTCGGTCCTCAACACATCAAAGGCTGTCCTCACCATGTTCTCTCAGGATATGGTTGACGTGGTAAGGACGGGCTTCGGTGTGAAAGGGCTTTAAGCGTTGGTGTCACATTTGGATCATTTTTACAATGAACTCACAATCACATAATAAGAAGGCAGACACCTACACCACTGTGAATCTACAATCATGTAGACATTGTACTTTGTAGAACTGTTACAATACTTCACTGATAAAAGTGTTACACAGAGACTTAAATGAATTAACAAAAGAACTATAGCATAAGAACATAAATGCATTTGCTAATGACAGAGATTTCAGTCAAATGCGTATTAGTCGAAACTTGCCATTTGCAAATTCTTGTTGGCTCAAATTTTCTTTTAAGTACCAATTGTTTTGCAATATATATTCATATAAATTTCTTTTGTTTGGCTCAGATATTCAAGTTTTGACTTTTCTGATGGCTCTAAATGTGTGTCCTTGTCTCGGTTTTCCTTCCGTAAATTGTGTTTGTAGCGAAGTGGTGTCAAGTCAGTAATGGATAAAATGTCCATGCTAGTGTCCAGTGGAGAACAAAGGATATTTGGCTTCAAAACTTTTGCTCATCCCTATATTATGCTCTGATTGAAATTGATTCCCTAAATCTACCACTTCTGGTAATAAGCACAAGGTTTGTGGAAAAAACTTCATTGCAGATTATATTGGTGGAAATACTGATGGCAATTCAAGTCAGAAGCAGGAGTTATAATGTTTATCATATACATATTATTTTGTTATGTACTTTTCCATAAATACTGCAAGTCTATGCAAAGAACAGCTTAAATTGAGCCAAACTTTTCTTCACTCAGTCACCCAAAACGGTCTGCATATTTTAAATACTCTTCAGTCTGGAGGTTTGGGAGAAACAGACACAAAACAACAGATGATGTCTGAAAATGTTTCTGGATGGCTAAAAGTTTTTGAAAACTTTTTTTTTGCTGGTCTGGGCAACTTCAAGGTAAGGGAGTCGACTGTATCTGCTTTTATGTTCAATGATGTCTTATCTTCAGTTACCATCGGATGAAATGTCTAGCCTGTTCCTGGCGCTTGTCTGCTACTCTTTACGCTGGTCAGGCCATTTGGAGGTACACACCCGTACAAACTCTGGAGTGACCGCAGGAAGGCGACCATCTGGTCAGTCTACGCATGGTCTGGAATTTCAGGACATGATCGCTGGACCAGAAAGCTGTAGATGCTGGCAGCCAGAATTGTGTCAACATTTAACGTAGTTCTTTTATTACACACAAATACAGTGATAAAAGAATAGACATCTAATGTTGATGATGATGGTGATGATTCATGTGCATCTTGTGCATATCAATCTTCTGTGTTGAAAATTGCTTCATTTAAAAGATGATATGGTAGTTTTGAAAACTAGACTTCATTGTTATTTTAGTGTCTTTTCTAAAAACAGTTTTAGAAAAAGAAATGTTTTTGATTTGTCAGTTATTGTTATTGAATATAATTGAATATTGTTGAGTATTGAATATAAGTTATTGACACACTTACAGTTAACACAATGTTGTCTTGTATTTTATTACAGGTTTATAGCACAGACCCTATGGGATGCTTATTTTCAAACTAACAACAACAACCGAGAACAGTATTCATTTGCACAGGCAAAAGGTTTCTCTGAACTGTTTCTATGATTAAAAGTGTTATATCAGTGAATGTACTTACCAGCTAACCGATTCAACAGACATCCCTCTCGGCCTGCCACTGCAATGCTGTCAGGGTCTGGACAGAAGGTTCACCAGTGTGAGGTATATTTTATTTTAATTTTTCTACAAAAACTAAAAAAAACAATTTATTTGTAAGAAGTCAGGTTCCAATCAGAATAATGTTATAAGTTCTAGCAATAAATCTCTCTAGACTACTAGCTGTAATAATGATATCATTGTAGCTATTGTAGTCAGTCACTTTGAGGTGTCCATGATCCATCCATCGTCGTCAACAACAATTGACTTAAAAAAAACTCCACGTCTGAAATGTCTTGTTGCATTTTTAACAAACTTGGCAGGAATGTTTTTGTGATGGTGCATTACAAAATTCCTTCAATTCAATGGAATATATGTAAAAGTATGGTTGCCATTGTAACTAGAAGCCCCCCACCCAAAAATAAAAAATAAATAACTTAAAAAATCGTATTGTCCAAAACTACAGGCTGGTTTTCAAAATAAGTTTACGTAAATATTCATTGGATGACACTCCTTTAGTGCGACAAACAATAACCCGACCCGCTCAACATAAAAGTGTAACAGTTGAACGTAATGAGCTTACATCGCCCATGACCACGTCCTTTCACTGCTGTCGCTTTAATGAGCAGCCGAATTACACGCCGTCCACGTGGAGGGTGTATACAGTAACCATATGTCATAAATCAATACTGACCTATCTGAATGACAATAACGTTATTGATACGGCGTTACATTTTTGTTGATTTTTTGTTTAAGATGAAGTGCACATCATTCGCGATATAGATGACCAAATTTGTTGTTATGCGCTACGAAACTTTTAAACTTTTATATGACCTGACAAGTTATATCGGGATCCGGCTATATCGCGATCGCGATCGCGATCCATGGGCCCCGCGAAAAGCTACATAACGGATCTGCAGTGTAGTCATATTATGAAGTTGAAACAAATGAGCACTAAGAAACATTGTAATACAAATTTGTACTACCGTTCATTGTTTTGAGCTCACCTGAGCACAACGTGATGAGCTTTTGTGATTGCCTTTTGTCTGTCGTCCTACATTACTCGTTCATTGTTACTCATTTGTCGTCAACATGTACCTTGTAAATACTCTATAGACCACATTTATTGCCCAATCTTCTTGAAACTTGTCCAGAACATTTGTTCCAATGATAACTTGGCCGAGTTTGAAACTGGATCATGTGGTGTCAAAAACTAGGTCACTAGGTCAAATTGAAGATAAAGCTTGTGAACACTCTAGAGGCCACATTTTTGGCCCAATCAACATGAAACTTGCTCAGAACATTTATTCTTATGATATCTTGGTTGAGTTAGAAAATGGTTACGCTGTGTTGAAAACCACGGCCACCAGGGAGCAGGGCAGTTTTCCTTATACTGGTTGGCGAGTAGTATCCGTGATTTTTTAGTAGTTTTTCTTTATTTTCAATCGCGTAAGTAATACTTTTAAAGAAAAGCTTGTTGCAGTACAAAGTTTGGCTCCTTCTGTTTACAAGGATGTAAATATCTTGTCATGACGTCATACGGTTTTTGTCCATATAAGGGGCTCCAAAGGGGAAATCAATACGCACTACTTGAAGCAATAAAACTAGTAGTGTCCGTGATTTTTCCTTTCAATTGAAAATGCGATTTTTGTGCTACAAACCTCAAGATTTTAATCACTCTATACTATTCTACATTATATTAAATACATCATAATGATGTTATATTATTAAATTCTATGCCAGAACGGTGATAATGTGGCGTCCCTTAAAAATTTGCTGATTGTAAATAGGAGATAACCATGTTATCATCGAAGTAGACGCTTCCCCTGCATTGAAATTTTGTCAAAATCGTCCCGGAACTAGCCGTATAATTTAGTAAACATTTTAAAATTGCAATTCTTTGTTAATATTTTCGTTGATTAAACATTTTGCGATTGCAATTCTTGATTTTTTAAAGAAAATCTATTTCAAGAAAAATGTGTGTTCAATAAATGGATGGTGGTGTTTAAATACTAAACTCGCTGCTTTATGTGAATAACCTAGCGATCATCCTCGGTAAACTGAAAATAGGGAAGTACAAGATAAAAATAAGGACCCAATTATAGATCAATGCGCATGCGCAAACACGTGCGCGTGAATGCCCCGCGAGGAGTTAAGTTGTTTTGAGATTTTTTTAAACAAAAATGTAAATATCTTGAAAAATATGAAGTTTTGGAGACTTCAACTTATACTGCGTTTGGAACAGTTGCTAGGTGATGTATGTAAACTCAACATTCAATGATGGAGAGCTTTTACACCTTTTAATATTCAAATCACGGATACTGCTAGTTCACGGATACTACTCGCCAACCAGTATAGTTATATTGAAAACTTTAAAAATCTAATTGTCTGTAACCACGGGCTTGATTTTGAAATAATTTCATAGAAATGGTCCATGGTTTGGTTGATCATCTACCAAATTCATTCAAATTATTTTGATTCATAAAAAACAACATGGAGACCAGGGGGCGGGGCAGTTTTCTTATATGGCTATATAGAAAACTTTGAAAGTCTTCTGATCGGAAACTGCTTCTGGATTTCAAATTTATTTCACAGATTTGAAAATCAGCATGAAACTTGCTTAGCATCTCAGGTGGGAGACATAGGGCCTTACAGCCCTCTTGTAATATTTTAAGATTTAAATGCTTTTTTTCCCCAAAGCCTTTAGCTGTTGTTCAATTGCATTTTTGAAATGGAAGTTCTTATGTTCTTGTAGTTGTCAGGGTGCAAACATGGACATCTCCGACCAGTGTGTCAACATCAGCGAGAACCTCTTGTGAAGGTCAACAGTCACAAGTTTTCTGAGAACTCTGTGTTGGACGTGTTGCAGGCCAGCAATCGATCAAACCACAGAGATCACAAACACTTTGAAGTGTTTAACAGTAACAGTGCAAAGGTAATTTACTGATTGGCGATATTTGATTGACAATGCATTTAACCATTAAATAAGTCAGGACTCATTGATTGATAGAAATGTCTTGTATTTATGTAAAAACATTTGTTTTCTCTAAAGGGTGTTTGCTGCAGATTGACCTGAGTCTGTGTGGTTATAAATTTCATCAGTTGTAGTATTGTTTTCAAAAAATGTACCCAAGGCTGTCCTTAATAAATTGTTTGTTTGGTGTAACTCTACCTACTCATGAAAATGGCTGCTACCCCCAAAAAATTTCAACAAGCGAAAAGTTAAACACTAATTTTTTGTTATGTTTGTGTTTCTACTGCTATTTCAAGTCCTTATTGTTTAATATAGTGGAAGTTAGCCCTCTGGTGCTCTTCTTTTTGGAGATTACGCTGATGGCGGTATTGTAGAATATTATTTCATGACATGTTTTCTAAGCGATTTTTGATTGAGTGTCGGATGTTAATTACCTTAGTTAAGGTTTGTAAATTGTTCTTCAGTGATTAACGTCCATGTATGAATTGTCTTAACGGTTGTTCTTTAGAATAATGGTAGTAACAAACGTTGTTTACAACCAATGATTGCCTTATTAATTCGTCTTCAAGGATACATATATTTAGGATGTATTTAACTTAAAAGAAAAGTTTTATATTGCCTATATTGAATTTGTTCTTGTTAAAACTTGTTTCAAGAACAAATATGAGAAATCCATATCAGGGTTTTTCCATTTTTACACATTTATAAATCAGTAAAACATCAGTTTTGCAAGTACACAAGTACAACGGTCACATAGTTAGCGTGAACTATATATTCAATTTACAACATTGAAAGAAAAAAAACCCTACCAACCCACCCACCTCTAAAATTCTGGGTAGGGTTACGCCAAACCAACAATTTATTAAAGAGCGCCAGAATGTGTTTATTTAGCATTTATTAGTTTCCATTCATTTGCTCATTTATTAAAAATAATCTTTAAGTACCAGAAAATACTCACTACCCAGTAGTGGTAGTACTACTTTTAAACTACATAAAGCTCCGATATGCTTGAAATTAGTACTTCTCTAAAGAGACTCACAGATTGTTTCATATTATTAAAAAAATGTCACTACATGTCTAAACTTAAAAAAATAAACCATCTGGAATAATCGAAAACAAATATTATAATTATAAAGAAAAAAAAAAAGTAAAACGATTTGCCTCTCCCATGACTTGAACCTACGACCTTCAGGTTCACTTGTCCAGTTCACTTAGCCAGTTGGGACTTTCAAATTAACCATGTATTTTAATGCCATGTAAGTGATACACATGTTTTCCAAAATAGCCAAAAAAGCGTTGCAAACGCTAAATAATTTTTAGCCATTTCATTTGATGATTATTCATAAATGACCCTATATTTCCTGTATATTTCTGTGTCACATGTGTTATTTCGCTTCTTTATGTACAATGTACTTTTCTTTTTTGAATTCTGTGTCAACAAAATTGAAAATTGTCAATTTGCCAATCCGTGAATAGGTTTCTTTAAGGACCAAATCTTTGCAGTAATAGTTCTGTTTCTGCTGAAACAATAGTGCACCTCTCATATTACAGGGGCAGTTACCCTGGGATCACTACAAGATGAACGCAAAGTTGTTGCTACCAGAAATCTCAATGGTCACCAGGGACATCTGCAAATCAGACCCCAGCCCTCAGTTCAGGATGTCATGACGGGGACATGGTCTGTGTTTTTAAGTAGCAAAGCTATGAATTTCTTACAATAGTAAAAAAAAATGTCAGCTGTTTTCACTTAAATAAAATTTACATTGGACTCCCATCACTGTACAAAAAATAGTTCATTAAAGGCCCTTTATTTTCCATTGTAAAATAAGTACAATCTTTGTTATAAACTGTAAGTGTATTGAATTGTTTAGTTTTGAGATCTTCTGTAATCTGTCAACATTACTATCTAGTATATATTAGCGCCTTTGTTTTCTCTATTTGTAGATTTTGTACTTTTCTACTTAAGTAAATAAATTAAAATTTGCTTATTATATTGTTTAAATGGTATACAAACTGAAACCCATTTGCTTCAAAATAACACTTCATTATAATTATATAAAAGTTCTTTAAACTGCATCTTTTTTTATAAAAGGATTTATTAATGTGTGCGCCGGACTGGCTAGCTCATTTGGTACAGTGCAGGACTGCCAATCTGGGGTTTGTGAGGTTACTTTCCGGCCCGGTCACATAACTTTCGTGGTGATTGGTCATGAAATTATTTCTACGGCCATTCTCCCCCTACCTCTGATTCAAGTAGGGCAGTTGTCAGTTACTAGAATAAGTATGTGCACCCAGAACTGGTTAACCGCTTAGATCGGCTAAGCTTGCCCAGGACAATGTGAGTAGGTTAACTGGCCGCCGTTTTATGACTAAAATACTGTTAAATTTGGCATAAAATCCAAACAAATAAACAAAATAAGTAATGCCTGCAACAATGTTCCTTCAGATTTAGGCCACTATTTAAAGTTATATTATTCTGCCTCTCTAGGTCGAGTTTATGCCAACCTTGAAGCAGCTGGTTACACTCTTGGGTAGTAGCGGCATCAGTTAAGTTTAGCCTCCCAGAAATTTACTATTTCGCACATTTACTTTAACCCTAGTTGTTGTAGCTCAAGGCTTATTTACACACTTTTAAAACCTCCCCCAGTAGGGCTCTACAAATTGCAAGGCGGACACCATTTCAGTTACACCACTGAGACTCTATTGCTCTTGATATCTTGCTTTTGTTGCTGTTTGGTTAGTCATTTCATATACATATTCTTTACAAACCTGTGCTTCAATTGTTGTAAGGTTTATGAGGACGTCGTAGAAAAGTCCGAGATCTGATAGAGATTCCAGTATGGTTACATTATAGAAGAACATTTTTACTCTTACTTGTCCAGTAAAAGTTTTGTTCAAGCTTTCACAAGAAAGTCTTCTGTTAATCAGAGCTACTCCCATGTTTCAGGATCAGTTGCATTAGCATCACTAAACGATGATGGTAGAGGCATTCCCTCTGAACGTGAAGCAGTCACTATGTGTAGCCACAGACTGCATCAGAAAAGAAGCAAGTAAAAATTTTGAAAAAGATGTTATTGCTGTAGTATTGTGACAATCCAATTTGGTCAGAAAACTAGACCCGTAGTTTTGAAGCAATAAATGGTTTCAATATGTTATCTGTTTGTGAAAGATTCACTTTATTTCACAATTGTTTTTTCGATTTAGAGTTGTTATTCAGCTAATGAACAATGATTGGAATTTTGATGGGTATGAATTAAACCACGAAGACTGTTGCCTAAGTTGTTTAATATACCACATCAGAATGACAAATCAGTGTTTATTATTTTGTTTCTAACATAACCTTACAACATCACCATTTGTCAAACTGACTTAACTTTCGCCCATTTTTATGCTCCCCGGAAAGGTTCGGCAGAGCAAAAAGTTGTCGCTTAGTCCTTCTGGTCTGTAAATTAATCATGGACTAAGGGGTTTAAAAGAACTTGGACACATGTTTGCCTCAATGAGACATCATGTCGCACACATAAACCAGGTCAAAGGTAAAGGTCACTCTTAGAAGTTAAAGGTTAATAGTCACACTGTTTTTTGCCTGGGCTATAGCTTGGCCATGCATGGAGAGATTTTAAATTACTTTTCACAAATGTTTGCCTCAGAGAGATGGTGTGTTGCACATGAATCAGGTCCGTAGGTTAAAGGTCAATGTCACTCTTAGATGTCAAGGTCAAAATTAGCACTTCGCTTGTCCAGGCGTTAACTTTGCCAAAGATTAAAAGATTTTCAAATTACCTAATACATGTGTTTCTCAATTAGAAGGCATGTCACACGCATAAAGCAGGTCTGTAAGTCAAAGTTCAAATGTCAAAATTGGCACTCTGCCTGCCCGGGCTATATCTTTGCCAAGGACCGAGGGATTTAAAAATTAAATGGAACAAATAGTTGCCTCAATGAGACTGCATCTCACACGAATGAATCAGGTCAGTAAGTCCAAGGTCAATGTCACACTCAGAGGTCGAAGGTCAATATTGGCTTTGGCCATGGATGGAGGGATTTGAAAAGTACCTTTGCACAAATGTTAACCTCAATGAGACGGTTTTACACACACATGAACGGTAGCTCAGTAGGTCAAAGGTCAAGGTCACAGCGAAAGTTTGAAGATCAAAATATGGATTTTTCAATGACTTGGCACAAATGTTTGCCTCAGTGCGACGGTTTGGTGCTTTTAACTTGTCAACTTTGTCAAGCTGTGTCGTGCATCTATCTGTTTTACTGATATTCTTGTCAGTATTTATACACTATACAGTTTACATTCCTTATTTGTACAGTTACCATTTAAACCAAATGTTATTTAAAAGACTAAAAGACAATAATTACAATACAACTTCTATCTTATATATTTTGTCAACAAATTGTTATTCTGCATCTCTAGGTTGAGTTTT
Organism: Congeria kusceri; assembly: GCA_027627225.1. Lineage (NCBI taxonomy): Eukaryota > Metazoa > Mollusca > Bivalvia > Myida > Dreissenidae > Congeria > Congeria kusceri. The sequence goes on along the minus strand of JAPFQT010000033.1, from coordinate 1,504,464 downwards.
TGCCGACCTCGAAGCAGCTGATGACAATCATGGGCAGTATCGATATCTGACCAACTCCTTCTTAGACATTCCCTGGCTGACACAGAAATCAACCACAGAGGTATGAAGTGTCATTTTCAGTCTGTCATTAATAATTGGCCAATGTAAATTTGTATTAGTATAGAACAAATAGAAACAGACAATGATTTCCACAAAGTGTGTAACAATATGCACACCTAGTGATATGGTATACCGGTATGTATCATGATACATGGTTTGTCATGTAATCAGTAACTAAATATATCATACCAAAATAATAATGCACCAATAATCTAATGTACTATTGAAAAGAATCAACAGTTACCAGTTTGGTCGATTACAATGTGTAGAATGCAATGCAAAAAAAATAAATTTGTATGGAAACTAGACATTTGTACTTGTATTTACTGACTTATTTTTAGCTTGACTATTCATTGAATAGTCTGAGCTATTCTGCTAATCTGCTCCATCGATGTCAGCATTGCCGTCATGCTCTGGTTATGGTTTGCATGCAACAAGTACATACCTCTGTAAATACTACAGATATTCACACATGTCTTCGAGGTCATTATGTAAGGTCACTGACCAAGGCCCATAACTCTGACCTGCAATTAAGCAGAATTATGCCCCTTTTTGTACTTCGAAAATTCAGGTTACAATTTGCATGCAACAAGTACATATCTCTATAGATATTAAATTAAAACTTCACACATGTTTTCATGGTCATTTTGTAAGGTCACTCACTAGGCCCATAACTGTCACCAGCATTTTAGTAAAGTATGCCCCTTTTTGTAATAAAAAATCCAGGTTAATATTTGCATGAAACAAGTACATATCACTGTAACTACTGCAGATATTCAATTGAAACTTCACACATGTCTTCAGGGTCATTATGTAAGGTCACTGACCAAGGTACATAACTCTGACAAAGAATATATTAATAGTCAAGCGCGCTGTCCTGAGACAGCTCTTGTTACCTATGGCCACACTGTACCATATCATATAGTAATGGATTGAAAGGTGAACCAAACCCTAAGAATCATATACTGATATATCATGACAATGTTTACTGCTACTTCCTTTAATTTAGACTGTTTCTAGCTCAACTTTTGAAAGAATAGATGAGCTTTCCACTTGCCCCGGTGTTGGTGTCCGCGTCTCAACTTTGGTTAGTTTTGATTAAAAAGTCCCAATGACTTCAATACTTCATAAGACATTCACTTGAAACTTAGTATATATCATTATCATCAATGCCAGCATCAAGTGCAACAATTCCCATTACTCAGTTTTGTGTGTTGACGTATTTATGTCCCCTTTAACTTACATTTTCACATTAAAGTGTTAGTTCACAAATCATTAAAATCATTATAGCTTTAAAACTACACCAGGCATTTACTTGAAACTTGGAATTCAGCATTTTCATCATTTTCAACATCAGGTGCGACAATTCCCACAACTTGGTTTGTTATTTTGACAGAGTTATGCCCTCTTAACTTGGATTTTCAGAATTAATTTGAGGTTCAGAAGTCTTTTAACTTTAAAACAAACAAACAAGGTTTTCCGTTGAAACTTGGAAATATCAAAATGTCATCAACTTCAGCATCCAGTGCAATAGTTACCATAACTCAGTTTTATATTGTGACAGATTTATGCCCAATCCACCAAATAAGGCACCAACTGAAATACTTCGAATAGTTGAGCATGCTATCCTCTGACAGCTCTTGTTCTCTTTTAGCTCACCTGAGTTTAAAGTGCTCAGTGAGCTATTGATATATGTTCATATTGATTTTTTTTTTTTCGTGTTAAGTTCTGTCATTTATTTAACTCATGTAGTTTCAATCTCTGTTTCAGTACACAAAAATATGTAAAACAAGTCAATTAATTGTTTATTAACTGAAACAGGTCCTTGACTGTGCCCCTATCAGCATGTCAAGGAGCCTTTGACTGCCTACTGTGTCCTGTTTTGTCTTTCAAGTATTAATTCATTAAAGATAAAAATTCAAATGTGTTAAAGCATTAGTTTTCTATTGTCCAATCATATGGAAATTTGCAAATGAAATCGGAATAAAAATTCCAAGACACAACTGTTTCTGCTAAATTGCGATGCAAAGTATTTGTTGTTTTTTGCCATTTTGTGTGAATATAGGTTCTTTTTGGCCATTTTTAATGTTAATTTTACAGGCCCTATAACGTGCAGCGTTGATCCAGTCGAGGCAAGCTGGTCACAGTGGGTCATGAATTACTGCAACGTCTTTGAGAAGGCCAAAGAGCTCAGTTCATTAATATTATCTACTAACTGTAATGTGTTCTGGTACGAATCGTACATTATTGTGATTCACATTAAACTTTAAATTAATAGACACTATATCCGCTTACTTCTTTAAAGCAATCATACTTTATGTTTCATGTGAACATTTCTTTGGGAACATTTATCAAAACTGTATAGAAGTGCTTTCTTATCTTAATGATTACTTGAAACTTGTTGGTAATTGTAAAATTGTAACTTTCATAAAATTATTTTACTTGTTTGAATGTTTGATTGTGTTGCATGCATTTTTTCATTTAATAAAACATATTTGTAAGATGCCGGCCATTGTATGTTATTTAAGTTCTTTGTATTATATGATACTATGTAGTACCATACATTTTATCTTACGTTGACAAAATATTGCCTGTCCATATTCATGATCATATTTTTTAAATGTCATTAAACATAAAAAAACTGAAGCATTTGGGGTAAAAAACTGGAAGGTTATAAGTGATTATATGTTTTTAAATATTAATATACGAAAAGTACAGAAGTATTTCTCTTAATCATTTTTTTTCACATTGCAAAGCTTTATAATTTTATAATATTAACTTCAAATGATGATAATTCATTAATTACACAATATTCTAAATATATTTCTGTGACAAATTTTAGTTTTTGAATCTGTGACAAAAATGTTAGAAATGGTCGATTCTTCAATCTGTAAGCTTAGGCAGCATTAGTTTGTTTCGTCATTAGTCATTACAAATATGGCAGCGTGGAGAATTTATTTAAACTTACAAATACAGTATGTACTCCTACAATGAAAGTATGGATATGGTAAAGTTTAACAGCTTACCGGTACTCTTTAACAATGGAAATTCGTTGACCATTTTGTGATTGAAATGCTTAATTTGTCCTTTGATATTTCTAACTAACATTCCAGTGAATGGATAACAATAACACTTCCATGAATATATAAATCATATTCGCACATTAAGTTTTGCAAGATTTTTGTAAGATTGTTTGCTTAATAAGAAGGTTGACCTTTCTTTTTTATGCCCCCGGCATGTTGATGCAGGAGCAATTAACTTTAAAGTTTTTCGGTTCACTTTTTATGCCCCCCATCGAAGATGGCGAGGTATATTGGTTAGCTAATGTCAGTAGATAAATTTCGTTTCCGCTCTCTACGCCCAACAGTTTTCATCCAATCCTCACCAAACTATGAAAATGTTTGTGGCCATATCTCAGTCAAGTTTGATTATCATCCAAATCACATCAGGAATTGTTGAGTTATGACCCTTGAATTATCTAAAGTTGTCATTTTTAGCAGTTTCTGCTCTCTAAGGCGAACAGTTTTTATCTGATTGTCACTAAACTTGGTGAAATTCTTTGTGGGCTTAATTTCTCTGTCAAGTTCGATAATCACCAAATCGTCCCAGTCACTGTGGAGTTAAGGCCCTTAAATTATCTAAAACTAGCCTTTTTAGCTGTTTCCGCTCTCAAAGTCCAACAGTTTTCATTAGATCTTGAGGTTTTAATATCTTAGCCAAATTCGATGATCAACCAAATTGCCCAAGGAACTGCAGAGTTATGGCCCTTGATTTATCTTAAATTGGCCTTTTTAGCAGTTTCCACTTCCTATGTCCAACAGTTTTCATCCGATCTTCACCAAAATTGATATTTTATTTCAAGATTGCTCTTAACATAGAGGGGGCATTACTGGTTTACAAACAGCTTTTGTATTTCTGTTAAAATTATATCTGTTTGCTTGGGTTATGATCCTAGAAGCTGACCAAAGTTTGTTTTGCTAATAATTAGTTTGAATTGAATTGTAAAGAATTGTAAGCAAAATAACCATTTTAACATAAATTTACTAAATCTTTAACTAAAAAGTTTCAATAGTATCATTCCTTTTCAAGAAAATTTAGATATTTGAAATACTGTATTTTAATGTAAGAACTGAATGTTTATGTAGATAAAATTCATTGTACTTGTTGAATTTATCCTGATTTGCAATTGTCTTCTGTATGACATGTGAATTTTCTTATATTATCTTTGCAGTTTTACTTGTATGAAAACTAACATTTTATGTAAAAATGCAACTTTGTCATAACTGCATCTGCAATTTGTTTGTAAAGAAATTATTTATTGTTGAATGTATTGTACATATTTGTGCTTATCATTATATAGCTATTATCTTGTTTGATTTTATTTTTAATTTGCCAGTTGCGTTTTTTTTTTCCAAAAATTTTCAGTATTGCAAGTATGATTACGATCTAAAAAGTAAATCCATTTAAAAGTGTCATGTTCTAAAAAGCTGACCAAAGTTTTCTTTTCAGAAATATTCTAGATCCAGTCATTTTTGTCACGCCTGCTAGCGGTCTGCTTGAATTTGTTGTCACACTTAGAGTCAAAGGTCAAATATGGGCATAAAACAGCTTGTGTTGACTTTTAATTCATCATTCATTAGGGAATTTTAAAATAACTTGCCACAAATGTTCACGATGTGGAGATGGCATGTTGCACACAAGACCCGTGTTCCTCGCTCATATGTCAAGGTCACACTAGAGGTCAAAGGTCAAATATGTGAATAATACAGCTTGTCATAACCAGATGTTCTATATTTGTGAATGGAGTTTGACATAGTTTTGCACAAATGCAGGCATGTCCCTAGGTAAAAGGTCAAGGTTGAATTTGAATTTACCATGGATGCAGAATTTGGTATAATAGATTTAATATACAAGAAGTGTGGAAATTCCACGAAAACCAAATTTTTCGAACAAATGCATAAAAGTCAGCACAATAATGAAAGAAAGTTCAGGGTGCCATATGCATTCCTAAGCGAGGTCTCGTTATAAGGTATCTATGTATTAAGTTTCATTAGAATATTGCAATGCGTGTTCAAATTATTGAGCAGAAACTGTTTTTGTATTTTTAGTGACATTGACCCTGACCTTCACCCCACCCACCCCATATGCAATCCCAAGCGGGGTCTAGATATAAGGTACCTATGTATGAAGTTTCATTAAAATATCTCACTCCATTCTCGAGTTAGAGAGCAGAAACGAAAAGTTGACACCGCCACCCAGCCCGCCCGCTCGACATACCCCAATCTAATAACCAAAATTTTTCTTAGAAAAATTTGGTTAAAAACAGATATTTAAATGTTGTTTTTGAAAATTGAATTTAAACTAAACTGCTTATTATTTTCGCCAATGATGTTATGTTTTTACCAACTTTGGTTTTTAAGTTGATAACATTACACAAAAAATCATATTTATTAAATCTTAGAAAAGGGTTAAATGTATCATGGTTTGCTATTGAATTGTGTATGTTTATTAATGTGTTGTCATATTTTACGTTGTTCCAAATTGGCATAAATCATTAAAAATACTGCACATGTCATGAAGTCCAAAAAAAAGATAAGAAAAATACAACTGTTAAATAATTAGTAATTTTTTGGCCCAGTTGCTTTAAATGTCCATGGCAAGATAACTTTCAGTGTAAATATAATAATTATTACAAACAACGTGCTCATTTTAATTAAAGTTTCTAACCACTGTTAGCTGAGTTGTCAGTAAGTTTTGAGCAACTCACCACTGATGATGTTGTTTTCTTCTTTGAATATTATTATGGTTATTTAGACTCGGCCAAAAAATTAACCTGACAGTTTATCAATTTTCGGAAAGTGGATCTAGATACAGTAAACAATGATTGATTTTTAAAATACAATGTTTTCAACATACATGTGTACATTTTCATATTTCCCATACATAAATTATTGTTTTATGACATAGTGGTTGCAATATAATCCACTAACAAAAAGAGAACAAATTATAAAGCGTCCGGTTTATTTTTTGGTTTAAGTGTATAGATTTTGTCTCATTATACATGTGTGCATTACGGATGTTTTCATTTATTTGAGCTTATGTAATCAATTTAATGCTTTTGTTACTGTTCAGTATATAGTTAAGCTCCATGAACACGACATTCATTGTGAGCTATTGGAATACGAGACCTTTCCTGCGTCATCAGTCGTCTTAACCTTGTGTGCACAACTGATACTTCAACTGAAATTTTTAAACCAATGGCCAGTAACAAAGAAGTAGTTGCTTCATTTTCGAAAAAAAAAGACTCACAGACTGTGCAAGATCCATTGACAGCAATAACAAGCAATTTCTTTTAATAATTCAAGTCATATGCATCAGTAGGATTTCATCCTCTCCCAAAGGTGGAGGGATATAGTTTAGGTGCGTCTGTCTCTCTGTCAGGAGTCATTTATTAACCAAGGGAAAATATTGGGAAAGTTCTTCAACATTAAATTTGATGCTTAAATAATCTTAGAATGTTAACAATATTTTCATTGAAAACAGATTTGGTTGCTTTAATGTAAATCATCTAATTTTGCCTATTGGAATTTATTACTTACTCAGGCCAAAAGAATAAATTGTGTGTTTTGGGCAGCAGTTTCAAAAAAGTGAGGTAGGTCGGGATTAAGTTTGTCGGACGAATTTGGATTCATGGGAAACAATCATCGCTAAAATCTTTAGGGACGGGGATTTACGCTGGAATCATGGAAAACAATCGTCGCTAAAATTTAGGGTCGGGGTGTTTACGCTGGAATCATGGAAAACAATCGTCACTAAAATCTTTAGGGTCGGGGTGTTTACGGTGGAATCATGGAAAACAATTGTCACTAAAATCTTTAGGGTCGGGGTGTTTACGCTGGAATCATGGAAAACAATCGTCACTAAAATCTTTACGCTAGCTAGAGTCGGGTTGCCCAAAACACACAATTTTTTTGGCCTGGAATTCAATGTAACTTTAGCATATCTGAAGTTTGACATATCTATTTACATAATTTTTATAAATATCCAGTTTAAATTATTCGAAAAATTGTAACATAAAATAGCAATTCTGTATAAATAAAATTGAACTGTTAACATGTGATCAATGATTAATTGGAAAGTAAAACATGATCATTAAAACTTACGAAAACGTGTAAAAATGTTTGCAGTGTGTGACAGACTTCCGTCATGGCTAGAAACTACCTAAGATATTTTCCACTCTGACAGAAGCGAGTTCGAGATAACAAAATTAAGATGTATTTCTATATATTGATAAAAAGCTTAAGCCTGACTTCCACACTGCTGTGTATTTAAAACCAGTCTCCAGTCTCATGGTTTTGCCTTAAATCTGTGTGTGACATACTTTTCCTTCCAAAACATTTCGGCTGGGGTTCTAAATTATTAGCAACTGCCTTTTCTATAAAACCAAACAAAAAAACAAAGACGACACTGAGATTTCAACTGATGGGTTTATTAGACCATATTCACAGTACAATTTTAAGCTGTAACAAGTATCCTAATCGGGTCAATAGAAAACAGAAATTTAAACAACATTTCACGTCTCCCATTTAAATCCTGCCCCACGCCTTGGCTTGCTTTGTTGATCAATAACAACTGCAACTCAAGTGACGATACATCTCAGTGATTGACTTCTGGAAATATGTAATAAATATTTAATGGTTAGCAAACAATGTATAGTTTAGGTCAAGGAAAAAATATGTGGTTCAGGTTCCACTGCTTATATTTTTTAGAACATCATATTATGATAATCTTTGGGAAATTTTATACCAAAAATTTTTTTTCACTTCAAACCTTAAGGATGAGGTGATGCAAGTAGGTCTGTCGTGAAACCTGACCCACTGATTTTTTTCCTTGGCCTAAACATTCTATAAAGTAATTGTCATCAATTTTATTTTTTAAAAATCCTTAGATCAATATAAAAAAAAAATTAAGACTCCTGGTGTTTGTTTTTATTTGCACAAAAAATTACAACGTGGGGTTAGGGACAATGATAAAATGTTTTTATTTCTTGGTATTTTGTACTGAAAAGTATATATTTAACTAACTCTGATTAACTCTTCCCCCCCCCCAGGAGTTTTTTTTTAAAAAAAACCTTGGTCGGAGCGGTATTTGAACCCACACACCAAGCCTCTCAAATCCACTGCTCTACCATCTGAGCTATTGAGGCTTCTGCTGATAGCTGTTCGAAATATTTATTTATCCTTTCAATAAAACATCACAGTAAAAAAAATCACATGACCTGGACAATGGTCATGTGACCAAGTCCAAGTCATGTGATTGCTATATTTAGCACTCATTCTATCCATATAATCCCTTTTCAATACCAATGAAACCACAAGCCAGAGTGGTGCAGTGGATAGAGCAGTGGACTACGGAGCCGTGGGACTGGAGTTCAAATACGGGTACAAACCTTCAATACTTTCCTTGCTTCTTTCGATGTATAATAATGTTGTCCAAATGAAAATATAAATGTATGCAATAAAATGTTGATAAAAATGCATTACATTATATAAAACTGCATGTACAACATAATTTTTTTTTTAAATTACAATTTACGGCAATACAAATTTTTATGTATCTAATAAAAAAAAATATATGTTTTAAATGTTCTTTTTGAAGATTCTAACTTATTTCAACTATACGTTATATTAGAAAGAAAATACCCCCGTATTGCACAAAACATTAAAATAATTGGCCGTTGCAAGTTTTCAAAACATTCACCTCCAGTTATGGTGGAACATTGTCGGCTGCTATGTTTTGCTGCAAAAAGTCTGTGCATGGTTTCTGCATCGTTCAGGAATGCTTCGGTGTCAGGATCGGGTTCGTTGCTGTCCCTAAGTGTGGAAGGGCTGCTGCCTGAAACAAGAAAAACAACATAGTAAAAATTTCTTTTCAAAACTGCAGGTTATAGTGCGTTATTATTATAAATTATATTTAAAGTCATAATAATGTTTTATGCAGTAAACTCCGCTTGGAACAATACTGAGCGGACCATAGAATTTGTATCCCTATATCAGAATATCTTTACATCCGAAATTAGGCAACCAACCGCATGGACATATCAGAATACAGGTGAGAGACGCAACACCGATCATATTACAGAAGACACGTTAGTTGTATAATGGGGGATAATGTGAGATACAGGAGATGCCCCATTCCAGAGGCAACCCTGGTTCTTTTAGTGCCCAGTGAGAAGCACCTCGTACACAGCACCTCAGTTTAATGTCTCATGTCAAAGACTCTGTTAGTCAGACAGAGAACCTGAGAATCCTGGGTTGTGAAGCCAATGTTTTACCACTAGACCACAGATGAGCTACTCGCAGCATGTGTACATGTACATTGTATATAACGTTTCAATGATAATTTTGAATGCTTGTGATGTCACTAAATACTGCCATAAGCAAGCAATGGTCTTTCTATAGATATCAAACTTTCTCCAGTTTTAACAAGACAGTTATAGGGACACTGACCAATATCAAATGAAATATATAGTGAATGGTTCTGGACCTTGGAATCAGTGTCGTTATATGCATATATCATTACAAGTGGAGTTTAATTAATTCCCTCTAAATTTCTCCACCAAAATCATCATCAAAAGAGCCTGGAATCATTAGACGTAACAGCATGTGTGGCTATACAATAAGGATTATAAGCAGTAACAGCAGTCATTTTAGTAGTCGTAGTATGAATAATATGTATAGGTGGGATGACATTAACTCATGAACTCAAGCTTAAATTATTTCCTATATTTATACATGTACTCTTGTCTGTGCACATGTTTAACATTCTTATTGATACCATAAATGTATTTACAGTGGAATGCTCTTACATTGATTTAACACAATTCAAGTGCGTAAAATTATGTACTGGTATTAATTGTTATTGATTTTTCATATATTTGTGCATTAAGTTCTGTGTCTGTTTAATTTTTCCAAGCTTAAATATTTAAAGTTGTTGTGATAGAAAGAATTGTGTAAAAGTGGTAAAAAAGTTTGATGTTGATAATTTCAAAGATTTCAGGTGCATAAGCCTGTTTTGTTCCTGTAAATATAACAAAATACCAATTCAAATCAGAGTGAGCTTTTTTAAAATGACCACATTAGTTACTGAACAAAGATTGTACATGTACAGCTCAGATTGTTAAAGCGTCATCTCTCAAACAGTTCACTCAGGGTTTAAAGGGACCTGTTCACAGATTGATGACTTGACAATTTTCAAACTTTGTTTCACAGATTCCCAAAATAAAAGAATAGTGTATGTAAAGAAGCGCAATAACACTACTTACATAGAAATATATTGGACACTATGTCGCTTATGAAAAATCATCAACTGAAATGGATAAAAATTCTAAAGAATTTGTAACGCTTTTCATGGGTATTTTGGAATACACGTGTATCACTTACATAGCGTTAACATTTCGCTACTCTGAATGACAGTCAGAATGGTCGAGTTGTTAGAATGACACATTCTTAATTGTGGCGGCTGTAGGTTCAAATCCCAGTGAAGGAACATCTTTTAATTATTATTTTCTTTATATAATATTTGTTTTTGTTTATGTCCAACTGCTTTAGGTTTTGCAGTTACGACATTCAATGACCATTTTCAAAAATATGAAAATCTGTTAACAAGTCCCATTAATACAGGGTTTTAATTGCATGTCTTTTATTTCCACTTGATTTTTATGTGTATTGAGATTTTCCCAGAAACTTTGAAATCAAAATATTCTGAGTTGCAGAAAGAGTGCAGATTAAATTAGTTTAAACCTATTTATTTAGTTTGAATGTATTGAAAGCCTGAGGCTTATTGAGACACTTTTAAGTCCATTTCCTGGGTAGAACCAGTACTTGGTGTCTTATGAGCAAGATCGTTTAAACACTCCGTGGGTTGGGATCAAACTCGGACCTCCCAATTGCAAGGCGGACACCAGATCAATTTCAGAACAGCGACTTTGTTTTGAAATTCAATTGATGAACAATATGGAACCAACCTGTGAAAACCACTGTCGCTCTCTGTGAAACGTTCAGGACATCAGGGTTTGTTGCCATTGGAGCAGTACAGGTATGGTGGCAGGTTAAAGTTGCCAAACACTAAGGCTGTAAATCTACAACAAACCAAACAATCATGTGCATGACTATTAAATTAAAAACATCATCACCTGTTAAAACAGATTGAGACATTAAATGAGGATCTCACATTGACTGTTCAGAGAAATTTTATGGAATTTATAAAGCATAAATTGGCTCAGATTTATTTGGATTCAATTCATCTAATAATTGTTGAACCCTGCGAGTTGGATGTGTTGCTTGACAGGGTATAACTCAAGTACGATAAAAGCCAATTATGTCAAAAACCTAACTTAATATTCCTTTTATGCCTACTAACACTTCCCTAAAGTTTCATAATAATTACACAAAGAATTTCTCAAGTTATCGTCTGCACAAACCTAAGCGGACGCCTCCACCGCTGCTAAAGTAACCCCAATATGTTGCCTTTTTAGGTGGCACAACAATTATATTAACACTGTATTATGGGAAGTTTGAATAAGACATCAAACATAGAATGGACATGATTTTTGTTCCTTTTTCAAATAAAACTGAGCATTTCATGTTGTTTATGTATGTTTGTTATATTTTGACAATACTTTATATATGCAGATGTCTATTGCACTAATAACTCAGCAAAGTTCTTAAATGACAAATGGTAAACTGCATATAAAACATCGCTGTAATAAAATAGTTTATTCTATGTTTGACGTCTTATTCCAACTTCACATAATAGTGTGTCCATTTCCATTTGTTTGACTATATAATAGTGCACAGAGGTGTTAAACAACCTCTGCCAAAGAGGTTATGATTGCCAACTTTAAACAAACAAGAGGGCCACGATGGCCCTATGTCGCTCACTGATATCTATGTATGAAGTTTCATTAAAATATCTAAATACGTTCTCAAGTTATTGAGCGAAAACTGTTTTTCTTTATATAGTAACAGTGACCTTGACTTTGACCCCACCCACCACATACGTAAAGCAAGTTCTCGATATAAGGTATCTACGTATGAAGTTTCATTAAAATATCTCAATGCGTTCTTAAGTTATTGAGCGTAAACTGTTTTTCTACTTTTAATAACAATGACCTTGACCCCACCCATCCCATAAGCAAACCCAAGTGAGGTCTCAATATAAGATATGTGTATTAAGTTGCATTAAAATATCGCAATGCGTTCTCAAGTTATTGAGTAATGGTGACCTTGACCCCACCCACCCCATATGCAATCCCCAGCAATGTCTCGATATAAGGCACTTATGTATTAAGTTTCATTAAAATAGCTCAATGCGTTCAAGATATTTAGCGGAAACCATTTTTCTATTTTTAATACCTGTGACCTTGACCCCACCCATCCCATATGCAATCCTACTCGAGGTCTCAATATAATGTGTTTATGTATTTAGTTTCATTAAAATATATTAATGCGTTCTCAAGATATTGAGCGGAAACCGTTTTTCTATTTTTAGTAACAGTGACCTTGACCCCTCCCTTCCCATTTGCAATCCCAATCGAGGTCTCGATATAATGTTTTAACCAAATATGAAACCTCTGGGCCTTGTGGTTTCAGACAGGAATTTTAAAATCATTTTGCCATTTACGTCTATATAAACCCTGTGAGCCCCGGGGTGTGGCCATTTTCTACCCCATGGGCATCATTTGAACAATCTTTGTAGAGGACCACTATACAACATTCTTACCAAATATGAAACCTCCGGGCCTTGCGGTTTCAGGAAAGATTTTCAAAGTCATTTTGCTATTTAAGTCTATATACACATTGTGACCCCTGGGGCATGGCCAGTTTTGACCCAAGAGGCATCATTTGAACAATCTTTATAGAGGACCACTATACAATGTTACATACCAAATATGAAACCTCTGGGCCTTGCGGTTTCAGAGGAGAAGATTTTTAAAGACATTTTGCTATTTAAGTCTATACAAACCATATGAGCCACAGGGTGTGGCCAGTTCTGACCCCAGGGGCATCATTTGAAAAATATTTGTAGAGGACTACTATACAATGTTACATACCAAATATGAAACATCTGGGCCTTGCGGTTATAGAGGAGAAGATTTTTAAAGTCATTTTGCTATTCAAGTCTATACAAACATTGTGACCCTCGGGGCGTGGCCAGTTTTGACCCCAGGGGCATCATTTGAACAATCTTTGTAGAGGAGCACTATACAATGTTACATACCAAATATGAAACCTCTGGGCCTTGCGGTTTCAGAGGAGAAGATTTTTAAAGTCATTTTGCAATTCAAGTCTATATAAACCATGTGACCCCCGAGGTGTGTCTAATTTTGACCCCAGCGGCATCATTTGAATAATCTTTGTATAGGACCACTGTACAATGTTACATACCAAATATGAAACCTCTAGGCCTTGCAGTTTCAGAGAAGATTTTTTAAGTCATTTTGCTATTCAAGTTTGAATAAACCATGTGACCCCCGAGGTGTGTCTAATTTTGACCCCATGGGCATCATTTGAACAATATTTGTCGAGGACCAGTATTTGTCGAGGACCAGTAAACAATGTTAAATACCAAATATGAAACCTCTGGGCCTTGCGGTTTCAGAGGAGAAGATTTTTAAAGTCATTTGGCTATTCAAGTCTATATAAACAATGTGACCCCGGGGTGTGGTCAGTTTTGACCCCACGGGCATCATTTGAACAATCTTTGTAGAGGACCATTATACAATGTTATATACCAAATATGAAACCTCTAGGCCTTGCGGTTTCAGAGAAGATTTTTAAAGTCATTTTGCTATTAGTCTATATAAACCATGTGACCCCAGGGGCGTGGCCAGTTTTTACTCCAGGGGCATCATTTGAACAATCTTTGTACAGGACCACTATACAATTTTACATACCAAATATGAAACCTCTGGGCCTTGCAGTTTCAGAAGAGAAGATTTTTAAAGTTTCCAGCTTTTAAATCTATTTTTAGCTCTGGTGACCTACATATGCAGTGGACCGGAACGATTTGAACAATTTTGAAAGAGGTTCACCTAAGGATCATTCCTGTGAAGTTTGGTGAAAATCCGCCCAGTGGTTTAGGAGATGTTCTTTGAATAAAAATGTTGACACACGACGGACGACGCACAACGGACAAAAGGTGATCCTGAAAGCTCACCATGAGCATGTTTTGCTCTGGTGAGCTAAAAAGTTATGTTCAGATTTGCATGACCTTTCCTTGGAATGAAAATGATTAGATTGTGGCAGTGATCTGGATCAACCTCTGGATCCATTTTTTTAAAGAATTCCTCATTATTGGGCAAATCGCCATATTATGCTGTAACTCATTAGTTGCATACCACATCGGGGGAATGAGCCGTCTTGGTGGAGGTCTGCGAATGTTTTCTAGTTGTTTCTGCATTCTGTTTTCCTCTGTTAACACTTGTAGATAATTGTAGTTGAAGATCTTCAAGCTTGTAGTCCAAGATTTCTTTAAAAGGATGAATATGAACAGTGAATTTTTAAATATTTATATATTATATGCACTAATATATAATATTGCCAATCGACTTGTCCAATATGGTTTTCATGCTGTGTACTCATCCAACTATATCACGGTACAGAACGCTGTTAAATAACCTTATTAGACACAAAGAATTATAGTACTTCAATAAATATGAGTTTGGTATTGTTTTTCTTTATTTTTCATGAATGCATTTTTAATGTTTTTCATATTTTATATTTTTGGAAGCTTAATAAGCTGCAAATTCATCTTTTACAACTCAATATTTGTGACGCGTCATGAGAAAACTGGTCATAATGCATGTGCGTAAAGTGTCGTCCCGGATTAGCCTGTGCAGTCTGCACAGGCTAATCTGGGATGGCACTTTCCGCTTTTATGGTATTTTCTGTTTCAAGGCGGTCTCTTCTAAACATAAATCCACTGTGGGCGGAGAGTGCCGTCCCGGATTATCCTGTGCAGTCCACACAGGCTAATCCGGGACAACACTTTACGCACATGCATTATGACCGGTTTTCCCACGACACACCTCATTTATACTATAGTATCAGTCGTTACAATAGTTTATTGAAGGATTTGCCCATTCTAGCATAGGCCATACAATTTCAACTTGCCGGAATAATAATGCTAACTGCGACAAACTATGTTATTTCAGCATGTAAAAGTAGCAACAGATATTTGATTGCTGCAATATGTGTTATTTAACAAAACTTCCCACCAAGTAGATGGTCTTTCAATGGTTAGGTCTGTGACTCCTATATTGGCAATGGTACAGCAATACTTGTAAGGCTCTGGTCGCCAATATTGAGCTACTTTTTATATGGGCAATATCTTCTAGTTAGAATTTAGTCCTACATAAAAAGTAACACTATACAAGGGAAGATCCAAAATAACCCGGAATTTGTTAATAAATCTTATAATTAGTATGTTTTCTTCTTTAAATTTATACCTTTGTAAAGCTCAGTTGTTTCAGCTAGAAATATTATTCATTTGCTATTGTGCGTACTGTTATAATTAGCCACGCAGTTCACAAAACACGACGTACTTTGAAATTTATCATTCCCCCTATGTTGATAATTATAATTGGCACATTTTCGCCAAAATGTTTGATATCAGCTATGGGACAATCTACAGAATTCTCACAAAATATTTGCATGCGTTTTAGGTTTATTTTTGTCATACATATTAATTAGATAAGATTCAATCTTAAATTAAATCAAATTTAATATTTCTCGGATTTCCCCATGGCAGTTGAAGGGTCGCTGGACATCTGAAATTGTCCAAAAGTATGACTCATCATGGTATGAGAACATCTTCACGCAGTGGGTGCATAGGCACCAAAATTGTATCTAGTGTGAAAGCGAATAACTCTGAGTGTGTAGTCCGACGTCTAAGTAAATGACTTACGGACTGTGCGCCGTACCGGCATTACAGTTTGTTTAAAAGTGTATGTGCCGGTCATGTAGTGATACATCGCAATATTTTTGTCCTATTCTGTATAGCTGATAGATTCCGATTTGTTTTGGTGTTAATTTTATGGACCTGTTATAAATATTATTGAATGTGTGACTAAATTCCGGTCTATTCTGGATCATCCCTAGTATTAGTTGCACATCTTACAGTACTTAGAATTTAGACTATCAAGAGTAAGGCTAAAAAAAAATAATTAGTTGTTTTTCAGGCACTTTTTCCAAAAAATCAGGAGGGAGGGCGATTTTTTTTTTATTGAAGTAATTTTTTTAATTTTTTTTTCTCCTACTCTTTTTTATTGGCATTATGTAATGGCTTATTAAAACAAGTAAACAAGTACAGATTAAAGACAATTTTAAGTTTTAATAACAACATAAGCATCCCTTTTTATAAAATTCGAAATATATAATTATGTATTAATCACAAACGGTCATTTATGCAACTGACGTAAAAAGGCAATCAATCTGAATGTTCATAATTAACATAAGTGCCTTCAAATTGATATACTGTCAGCATTAAAGTACTTGTATTTATAGAATTTAACTTTTCGTAATTCATATTTTTATAACTGTCAAAAATAGGAATTATTTTTGCAATAAATCAATAATTTTTGGAAAGGAAAATCAACACTTGTCCATGCAGCTGGCATGTTCGTTTGTTTCAATAGGACTTATATTGACACAGATTTTCTTCAAAAAATATGGAACGCTATTACACAAGCAAAAGCATCTACGAAACGAAAGTTTAAATCAACAAATAGACGACATTTATAAAGGTTCCCAATCAAATATTACTTTTGTTTCAAAATTAACACAGTATTTCACAATCTGTGCATATCCGATTTATATTATCAAATCAGACAGGAAGAAAGTAACTGGAAATACCAAAATCTCTACCGGGTTACTCTTCTTCCACTATGTTCAAATGCGGATTTGTTTAATTTTAAGCCGCTGTCCATGGGATCAAATTCAATACATCGTAATTTAGTAATAGTTCTTATGAATGTTTATGGTGTTTATTTGTCCGAAATCTGTTTCTTATTTACAAAAGGCATTGTTCAAAAGCGCTTGGTACGAATGGAATATATTATAATGTACATGCTGGTTTACTTCAGAGTTATCACCAGTTATCGCATACAGAAAATACAATAAAAGCTCTATGATTTTGGACACTTAAAAATAATTAAAATTGTTCATGCCCGAAAATCTGGATACACAAAAATATTCCCAAATTACAGGTGTACGAAAATTTATAGACACAATGACAATATTGCAATTACATTCGGATAAGTCCGGTGTATAATGTCTTTTGCCGAATATACACGGATAGTATCGATCAATGATTGCGCGTGCTTGTTAAATACCACGTCCGAAAACAGAGCTTTTACGGTAGACTATAGCAAGTTACAAAGAAGTTAATAATTCACAGATTTCAATGTGTTGTTTTTGTATTTTGTTTGGTAACATACCCATTAGAAACACTTTCTGCAGTTTTATTTGTATTGACATATTTCTGGAATGCTCCTTTAAAACCCTGGCGCGATCGTAAAAAAATAGTTAATAAAAATTTTGTTGGCATTAAATCAAATTTGTGGCGGGCCATAAAAATATGTTGCGGCGCTCCCTGAGAAACAAATCATTATTTTTTTGGGGCCTAAGGAAATGTATTTATATATAGGCAATTATTGCCCATATAAAGTAATGCTACCATGAGTAATTCAGTGCCGGCTTAAAGTTAGTTGCTCTGTGTCTTGCACCTATCAATATTTTCCCCAACGAGGGGATCGGTGGGCATATACGGATTGTGAAACGTCCCGTTATAGTACAGTGTGGTATGGTGAGTACAGGTTTTGTTATCTGCCAGTCCTGGCAATATGTGTTTCAATTAGTGGCGTAAGTCCCTGTCCCTTTGACCCTCCAATTAATATTTAAGATCTGTCTTTGTGGAATTCAATTATTACTTTATATGGGACTTACGACTGAAAGCATTTCCAGACAGGCGGGAATATGACACGCCGAATAATCCCTGGTCCCAGTACTTAGGTCGGATTTTAGATCCTGGTAATATTGATACACCAAGCATCTCCCACTGTGGAGATTTAGACAAAAATGCATGGCTCTACTGGTAAGCGAGTATTTGTCGGACGAAATATGCATTTATTTTGGGACAGTTTTCATTCATGAACAAACTCAAAGATGAAAATTCGCTTGTAACATCATGGGTTGATCACCCATTTGCATATAAGTTTCACTTGTGCGCATGCGCAACTATTGAGGCCCTGAAAGGGGTACATAAAACACGGTCTTTTTCACGTTGACTGGAGTATTTTCCGGACGTTTTTTTTTAACAGTGAAATATACAGAGAAATGCTTTATAACTTTATTTTACCTATATTAGACAACAAATAAATAATCAAATGCGTAATTTATATCACAAGGATACCACTTTATCAAAGGATTTAGTAATTACTAGAGAATATAAGTAAGGCGTTGAAACAAATATGGAAGCAGGACGTTTTAAAGAGTTTACTAGACGTTACGTATTTATGTAGCTACTACGCACGTCCTTAACTTCGTAGCGGGTTAAATAATGTTCTGCCAGAGTATGTCTGCTATAATGACCAGACAGCCAAAACTATCATAAACCCTTAGCGGGTTCAATAATGTTCTGCCAGAGTTCGTCTCCTATAATGACCAGACAGCCAAAACTATCATAAACCCTGTCTGGGCCCCAAATTGGGATTTTATCACGCATGCGCACGTCATTTTACTTCCCCAGACGACAGTTGCATGCGTTTCATACAATCAACGTAAACAATTGGGGTTTTACCAAAAAATAAACTCACTATTTTGGAAGAAAAACGAAACGTACTTGTAAATAGAAGCGTTTATTTGTATTATGATGATAAAATACGAAAAGCGGTTACGAAACGCGAATATTTAAAAACGTCCGGATAATACTACTGTCCGACAAATACTCGATCACCAGTAGGGTTTGGCTTTGGGTGGGTAATAAGACCAAAAAAAAAAAAAAAGGAAAATTCCCCTGGGTTAGCCAGCCAATCCCCCCCACTCCCCTGAGGGAAAATACTGATAGGTGCATCCCAGACCTAGTGCCTGTTCTTATCACTTTATGTACAGTTTTGCACATTTGACGATTCCTTTGTTACGACTTTTTCATCATTAAATATTTATGTCAGTTCTGTTTATTGGTGTCATTTGTTTCATTATTGTATCTCAAAATGACAACAATCAATAGTTACCTTTGTCACGTCCTAATTAATTGCTAAATCCTTCCATAAACTGAAATCGTGGAATGTATGTTGACATTTCCGCCATTTTACCGGAAGTTGAGGTAACATGTGATCCTAAGATGATTCGGTCCCAAGACAGTTTGGCCTAAAGACAATTCTGTTCAGGGTTTCACAAGACTTGTAACATACGCAGTCATCGACTAAATAAATGTTTTGTGATTTGTTTCGTGTTATGGTGGATATGATACATATTATAATAAAACACAACGTTTCTTTTTTTTGTTTTCATTCTCATATAATATAATAATTTTATTGTATAAGCTTACCATAGATCAAAAAATAAAATGTTTCTTATCAAAACAAAGTTCGTAAAAATATACCACTGAACAAATAACTAAAAACGAAAGCAATAAAAATAAATTATGCTAACAAAAGTTAACAGCAGAAACCACTTTTGAAAAGTCAGAATATAAAAAGGGCGTATCGACGGTATTTCCCATAAATATCATATATTAAAATTAAGTATATTTGTCAACTGTTAATATACACAAAGACATTATATTTAACAATGCTTCAATATTAAATATCTGTAAATGAACTTTGTTTTTGCAAATGTAATTGTCGATCTACCGTAGATACACCCCTTCAACGTATAATGCAATATATAATCTGAAAAAAACAAAACAAAGAAAATAAAAATAAAAATAGAAATATAGGAACATATTAAACATGTTTAATATAATCCACAGAAACAATAACTAACAATGAAAGCAATTAAAACTAAAATTGTGCTAACACAAGTAACAACTTGGTTCAACTTTCATTAGTCTTATATATAAACTAATCGGAGAGCACAGACCCTCCACTAGAATAGGTAACCCTACATAGCAATGGAACTTTTCAGTGTTAGGTGGCTCCCTTACCCAATTTCCCATTAATTCAAATATCCTGGATTTAGATGACGATCCGGATCACCACCAACATCTAACCATTTGTTTCATTGACCCACTTCATCTTCCTACCAAATGGCATGCAAATCCATCATAACTTTTTGCGTAAAGTTGCGTATTAATATATAGAAGTTGCTAATTAATATATAGACAGACAAACAAACAAATGCCAACAACTACATAACAACATTGGCGGAGAAAATAACAACAACAAAGTTTGGGTTAACATATAAAAAGAACGATAAAATCTATTTTTAAAAATCATCTAATGCAGCGATAAAAGTAATAAGGGAATCGATAAATGTCCGAAATTCTGCTTAGAAAAGTACACTAATCGGTAGATTTAAAACACGTTTTACCAGTATCAACAACAGCAACAGTGGTAGTAGTTGGTGTGAATGTCAATAGTATAATAGTAGTGGAAGTATACGTAGAAGCGTTGTAAGTAGCAGAATTGGAGCAGTAGCAAAAGCAAAAGCAACAGTAGCAACATCGTTAGTAGCAGCAACTGTAGCAGCAACAATAGTAGTAGCAGCAGTAACTGCAGCAATAGTAGCATCTGCAGATTTATCAGCAACAGAAGCAGTATGAGCAGCAGCAGAAGTAGCAGCATCCCCAGCAGTAGATGTAACAGCAGCAGCAGTAGCAGGTGTAACAGTAGTAGCAGCTGCAACAGTGGTAGCAGCTGCAACTGTATCAGCCGCAGTAGTAGCAGCAAAAACAGTCGTAGAAGTAGCAGCTACAGCAGTAGAAGCATCAGTATTTTCAGTAGTTGCAGTAGTAGTTAAGCTGCAGTAGTTGCATAAGTAGAAGCAGCAACAGAAAGCAGCAGCTGCTGCATATAACAAATACTATCTTTTTCTTTGATTAATATAATACGTGTATTATTTCAGGAAATTTAGTATTATATCTGTTTCTTTTATTTCGACAGTTTTTATTACATATTGACGTCCTACTGATGTTAACCGTTTAAATGTTTTTTTTTCATCGGCATACACGGCTAGCCAGACCAGAGGCACCGTCTACTCTACACTACCCTACACAACACTAGCCACATCTCTTTCCCAAGTCTCCCCTCACTCTCACAGCAACTACTCACGAGTGCCATGTGGTCTACTTGTTTAGCCGACCTTAGTTTTATATTATTATTATTGTTACTATTATTATTACTTTTATTATTATTATTATTATTATTTGTATTTATTTATTTTATTTTTTATGTATTTTATATTATTTATTTTATTTGTTATTAACAACATTAGTTGCATCTGCAACAGAAGTAATTGTAGCAACTTCATCAGCAGTTGCAGCTGCAGTTGTAGTGGTATCAACAGCAGCAGCAGTAGCCGCAGCAGCAGTACATGCAATGGCAGCAGCAGTAGTAGCGCAGCAGCAGCGGCAGCAGCTAAGATCGCTGTTAATGGAAGTAGTAGTTATGTTATCAGACGTAATAATAGTAATAGATTGTTAGTAGTAGTAGTAGTAGTAGTAGTAGTAGTAGTAATAGTAGTTGTTGTAGTAGTAGTTGTAGTAGTATTTGTAGTAGTAGTTGTTGTAGTAGTTGTTGTAGTAGTTGTAGTAGTAGCAGCAGCAGCAGCAGCAGCAGCAGCAGTAGTAGTAGTATGTAGTAGTAGTAGTAGTAGTAGTAGCAGTAGCAGTAGCAGTAGCAGTAGTAGTAGTAGTAGTAGTAGTAGTAGTAGTAGAAGTAGCTGTTGTTGTTGATGCTGTATATCTAGCAATATGTTGGTTGTTGTTGGCTGCTGCTTAGTACTTGTTTTGTATACATCTTAATTTGTATACATCTCTTACTAGTATTACAACATGTA
Organism: Congeria kusceri; assembly: GCA_027627225.1. NCBI lineage: Eukaryota > Metazoa > Mollusca > Bivalvia > Myida > Dreissenidae > Congeria > Congeria kusceri. Next base: position 1,482,304 of record JAPFQT010000033.1, on the reverse strand, counting down.
CTATCATATCGATAGAAATACTAAAACACACAAAGTATATCACAGCTAAAATGACGTGTAATTAAAGCCACAAAATCTGCATTTAGCATAAAAAACACTTTAAAATATATAATTATTATTATGTGAACGCATTAAACATTTGCTCAACACAATTCTTACATTTTCAGAGTGTTAAATAATTAAAGACAAATCTCTATCCATAAAAACATTAATCTCTCCATTTGCTATACCAATGTCTATTGAATTTTTGATATTAGTATACGTTTATTAGACGACCCTCGAAATTGAAACACTTCACTGACCACAACAACGGGATTTCTCCATGCAAAACTCATACACATCCTTTTACAGGAAACTAGGATACCAAAATGTCTTTAAGCGTCCGTTTTCCTATGACGCTTAGATCATCTGTTGTTCTTCAATTGACAGAGTGTGCCATTACTTGTTGTTCTTCAAACTTTATGGGAATTAAGTTCTGCTCTTTCATTCAGAGCATTTCTGCAAAAAAGAAATTAGATGTACACCAATTTCTTTCCTATTTTTGGATATTACACGTTGTCGTCGTCGACGTCATCATCATCATAATCATAATAATCATAATAATCATCATCATCATCATCATCATCATCATAATCGTTTCTAGCACCAACAGGATGAAGCCGTGCTTTATCGTTAATCATGTATATGATTGTCAAATATTGTATCAACATTCAATAACATTTTACATGGCGTCGCATTCTACAACGTATTATAACCCTGTAAATCAATGATAGTTGATCGTGTTCTTAATGAAGCTATATTTCACGTGAATTCTTAAAAAGACACCTATTTCACAATTAGCATTTATGCTCATCGTCTGCATCATCCGCTGATTGTCGCCGAAATCGTTAGCAGGCTGTCACCAAAATAGTCCACTGGTTGTCGCCGGAATCGTCCACTGGTTGTCACCGGAATCGTCTGATGGTAATCGCCTGAATCGTCCGCTGGTTGTCGCCGGAATCGTCCGCAAAGTGTCGCCGGCATCGTCCGCTGATTGTCGCCGGAATCGTCCGCTGATTGTCGCCGGAATCGTCCGCTGATTATCGCCGGAATCGTCCGCCGATTGTCGCCGGAATCGTCCGCTGATTGTCGCCGGCATCGTCCGCTGATTGTCGCCGGCATCGTCCGCTGATTGTCGCCGAAATCGTCCGCAGATTGTCGCCAGAATCGTCCGCAGGTAGTCGCCGGAATCGTCCGTAGATTGTCGCCGGAATCGTCCCCCAATGTAGTCTTCATCGAAGCCACTATCATCAGTATCATAAGTATCATCATAACAATATTATAACATAACAATATCAACACAAAATCACCATCATCATCATCATTATTATTTGTACACATCGTTATAATCATTTTTTATTTTAATTTTTTAATCAATCATTTTTTTCGACAACAGTATAAACATTAAAAAAAAGAACTTATTTCTACAACTGATATTCCCACGACTATATTGTACTATATTATATTCACAAAAAGTAACATTTTCAAATCACTTTTAATCAGTATTAAAAAATACAGGTTTAAAAAATAAAACAAATACATGTAGCTATGTAATATTTACCGTAATTCATGAAAATACAGTTTATTAGAAAATTACCATTTATGCTCGTCGGTATCGTCCGCAGCATATTGTCGTCGGCATCGTCCGCTGCTTGTCGTCGGCATCGTCTGCTGCTGGTCGTCGGCATCGTCCGCTGCTGGTCGTCGGCCTAGTCCGCTGCTTGTTCACTGCTTGTCGTCGCCATCGTCCGCTACGGGTCGTCTGCATCGTCAGCAGGTTCTGGTAGGCATCGTCCGCCATTTGTCGCCGGAATCATCCGCCGCTTGTCTCCGGCATCGTCGGCTTGATGTCGCAGCATCGTCAGCTGAATAACGCCCGAATCGTTCGCAGGTTGTCGCCGGAATCGTACGCTGGTTATCGACGGCATCGTCGGCTCATTGTCGCCGGCATCGTCCGCCAATATAGTCTTCATCGAGACCACTGTCATCAATATCATTATATAATAAGATAACACTATCGAGACATAATCACCATCATCATCATTATTTCTATATATAGTTAAAATCATTTTATTTTAAAATTTTAAGCAATCATCGTAACTTTTTGACAACATTGCATACATTTTATTAAATACAATTTATTTCTACAGAATGAATATTCCCCATGACTTAGTTGAAGCTAAGTGTTCAAGTTTTAGACAAAGATTATCAGATATTAAAACCAAGAGTGGCACCAAAACGTCAATGACGCTGCCAGATGGCACCACTATAAATATTTTAAAACGTTATTTAATACTGAAGATATATGAATATTGAAATGCCAAAAAACCACATAAAATTGCAATATCAAAGTTCCGCTTTTCAAGTCATAAATTTCGAAAAGAAACGGGCAGACACAATAATATACAAAGAGAAATAGACTATGACTATTGTCTTGATTCCTGTAACATTTCTGAAGTAGACTGTGAATTCCAGGTTTTCTTTGTATGGCCTAAATTTTTCAACAGGGAACAAATAGTCGTGAAAGCGGGTATCATGGAAGACCAACCCTGACTAACTATTATAGATTAATGGCAGCTGAACATAAAACAACTATCCAAAAATTAGCTTTTTATGTCTGTAAATTGTCATACATATGCATACAATGAAAACATACTATGAATGTAATACATTTGTATTAATACCGTATTTAAATTATAATTGTAAAGCATTACTCAAACGATATTTTTATTTGCTTATATTTTTATATCATGTTGCGCATATTTCAAATAATAATATCACGTACATGTATTATTATATGCTATGTTTAATGGGTCAGAGGCCTTCATTTACAAACTAAAATGTTCTTTTCTGTTCTTATATTCACAGACGTTGATATTTGTTTATAAACTTTTATATGCAAATAATAGAAGTCGCTTATCCTTGTATTAGACATTTATTGTTGATGCTCGTTGGTTTCCATTGGATCGCTGTTGTCCTTGAGCAGTCTCTTGCGCATGCGCACCGAATGAGGGGAGGCAGTGAATGGAGCTGGTCGGCATCGAGCTGCATCAGGCTCGCGTACGTGCAAATAATAATAATAATAATAGCAATAATAATAATAATAGCAATAACAATAATAATAGCAATAATAATAATCATCATCATCATCATCATTAATCATCATCATCATAATAATCATAATAATAATTATAATAATATAATAATGTTATTATCTTAATGTGTTATGTAACTTTAATGGAACTCATCAAGAGAATAGAAACAAATGTTAAAACAGAAAAAATATCACTCATACGCAGATCAAAGCTTTACATTTCATTACCGCATAAGAAGCAGGTAAAATATACGAGCACCACCATACTTGCGCGTCTGTGTTTGTCTGCATCGTGGTCTGTTTGTTGTCAACACCGTGGTCTGTTTGTTGTCTGCATTCTGGTCTGTTTGTTGTCTGCATCGTGGTCTGTTGTCTGCATCGTGGTCTGTTGTCTGTTTGTTGTCAGCATCGTGGTCTATTTGTTGTCTGCATCGTGGTCTATTTGTTGTCTGCATTGTGGTATGTTTGTTGTCTGCATCGTGGTCTATTTGTTGTCAGCATCATGGTCTGTTTGTTGTCATCATCGTGGTCTATTTGTTGTCTGCATCGTGACCTGTTTGTTATCAGCATCATAGTCTGTTTGTTGTCAGCATCGTGGTCTGTTTGTTGTCAGCATCGTGGTCTGTGTCAGCATTGTGGTCTATTTGTTGTCAGCATCGTGGTCTGTCTGTTGTCAGCATCGTGGTCTGTTTGTTGTCAGCATCGTGGTCTGTTGGTTGTCAGCATCGTTTGTTGTCAGCATTGTGGTCTGTTTGTTGTCTGCATCGTGGTCTGTTTGTTGTCCGCGTCGTGTTCTGTTTGGCTACTATATTGCTGAAATTATTTGCACAATGAACACAATTTAAACGAAACCTATAGATCTATTTCTACAAAATAAAAATATGCTTCCGTGTTTTTGCCCCTTTGGATGTCCTTATAAGACTTACAGTACTTCAATTGCTAGTGTATTGGTTGTAACTCATTCATTTGTTGTTGTTTTTTTAAGTTAAAGAATCACTGAAATTTCTCATCATTAGAGTTACTATTTGGCATCTATTGGTTTCCTTCGCATTGTCGTCATGGAAGCAAGATCGTGATCTGCATCCAGCTCGGTTGTCGTCTGTATCGTCTGAAAAAGGTCGTATTTCAAATGGATCTTCTGATTTTTGCATAATGGAATCGGGCTTGAATGGATATTGAATGAAAGAAGTAATGTCGCCAGTGCTATTTAATGTATCGTGAAACCGAATTACTCAAACAATTAAGCAATTGATATATATTATATATGCAGCCTTTGATTTTGTCCTAATGGCGAATTCATTTTGTATATCTTACGGGTGACTGCAATCAAGTGAGATGCATATTTTTAGAAGTAACATTTTAAATTTTGAAAAAAGAGGTAAGCATCTTTCAAATGGGACGAGAATTGCAACATCTGATGAAATAAAGGAAAGTGACAGAAACGCCATTTTGCTCTCATACCTTGGGATCCTATGAAATTATGATTTACTGGTTTCTAACTATAAAATAAAACTTAGCTTATGGTTCATTGTCATTCATTGTCGGCTGAATTTGGCTTCTGAATGTCGCTTGCCTCAAACTCTGTTTGTCGTCTGCATCGTGCCCGGAAGGTTGCATGCATCGTGCCCGGAATGTCGTCTGCATCGTGCCCGGAAGGTCGTCTGCATCGTGCTCGGAATGCCGTCTGCATACAGCTCTTGTTGACTGAAGCAAAGCCTGAAAATTATAATCATCAGATTAAGAATTAAACTTAGCTCGTGTTATCGTCGCCATCCATAGTCGCCTTCACCAATCTCTAGTTGTCGTCTGCAAAAATTTCTAGTTGTCGTCTGCATCAATCTCTAGTTGTCGTCTGCACCAATCTCAAGTTGTCGCCTGCACCAATCTCTAGTTGTCGCCTGCGTGCAGCAAAACGGAGTTTGGGGTGTCCTGGGAATCAGCCTCGTAGAAATGGCACTTCTGCAGCATATCAATCGCTTGCACAACACGTCAGATATAACGCTGAAATAAACACAATCAATAGACATAACATTTATTTTACATTTTATTGCATGCCACAGTTTTGTTTTTGTACGATACTGTGTTCATTGCTATAGAACATTAATCTATAGGTAATTATTATAATTATAATTATTATAATAAACGCAAATGGCAACTTAAACTTTCGACGCAAGTATCCAAAGGTTTTGCCAACCCGTTTTCTTTGATCATTGGAAGAGATTCGTATTTATTCCTTTAAACTGTCAGGTCATGACCCAGACAAGCCAGACGGCAGGGTGGGGGTGCCCATTCCATCTTGTCGCCTGATTTGACCGGGCATTGTTTTATAATTCACAGAAACAAACACTCATCTTTTCCGACTTTTAATTTAATAAACTGAGCAGTTAAATTACAGTTTTAATCTAATAACACAGATAAATGTCGTCCATTTATTTTTAAAAATCTTGTTACACCCCAATACTGAATTGTGAGTCAAAGCTGGTTGTCCTCGGCAACGGGGTTTGGTTGTCCTCGGCAATAGGGTGTGGTTGTCGTCGGCAACGGTGTGTGGTTGTCCTCGGCAACGGATTGTGGTTGTCCTCGGCAAAAGGGGTTGTGGTTGTCCTCGGCAACGCCGGGTAGTTGTCGTCGGCAACGGGGTGTGGATATCCTCGGTAACGGGGTGTGGTTGTCGTCGGGAACGTGGTGTGGTTGTCCTCGGCAACGGTGTGTGGTTGTCTTCGGCAACGGAGTGTAGTTGTCCTTGGTAACAATGTGTGCTTGTCCTCATCAACATGGTGTGGTTGTTCTCAGCAACAGGGTGTGGTTGTCCTTAGCAACGGGGTGTTATTGTCTTCGGTAACAAGGTGTGGTCGTCTTCGGCAACAGGGTGTGGTTGTCTTCGGCCACGGTATGTTGTTGTCGTCGGCAACGGGGAGTGGTCGTCTCGGCAACGGGGTGTGGTTGTCGTCGGCAACGGGGTGTGATCGTCTTCGGCAACGGGGTGTGGTTGTCTCGGCAACGTGGTGTGGTTGTCCTAGGCAACGGGTTGTTTTTGTTGCTGGTAACGGTTGATGTCGTCCTCGGTAAATGGGAGTTGTTGTTGCTGGCAACGGGGTGTTGTTGTCCTCGTCAAAGTGACGTTGTTGTTGTTGTCAACGGGGTGTTGTTGTTGTCAACGAGGTGCTCTTGTTATTGGTAACGGGGCGTTGTTGTCCTCGATAACAGGGTGTTGATGTTATTGGCAACGGGGTGTTGTTGGCAACGAGGTGCTGTGTTGCTGGTAACGGGTTGTAAATGTCCTCGGTAACAGGGAGTTGATATTGTTAGAAACGGGATTTTGTTGTCCTCTGCAACGGGGTGTTGATGTTGTTGGTAACGGGTGGTGTTGTCCTAAGCGAAGGTGTTGTTATTGGTAACGGGTTGTTGTTGTCCCAGGCAACGGGTGTTGTTGTCGGCAACGGGTGTTGTTGTTGTATTATCATCGGGGTGTTGTTGTAATCGGTCGGTAACGGGGTGTTGTTGTTGTTGGCAACGGGGTGTGGTTGTTGTTGGCAACGGGGTTTGGTTGTCCTCGGCAAAAGGGCGTTGATGTCTGCTGACTAAGACTGCTACTATGGCTACTAAAATTATAATAAATGAATTATTTAATTATTAAATCATTGCCAATCTTAAGTGTTACAAATCACGGTTACAATACTTCCATTGTTAGAGTATTGACCGTTACTTGCACGCAGTATCTTTAAATGTATGGCAAACAAAACAACAACATTATGACAACATAATTAAAAGTTATTTAATATAGAACTATGATAATTCTCTTTCATAAATCACTTTTTTATTGTATTAGGCATAACACGTGTAAAAATTAACAAAAGTAAATACAGTATACCATTATTCATAAACAAGAGTTGTTTTTTTACCGTACACGCTCTTCGAATCATTTGCTTCTCCATAACATGTTGTCCTCCAATGGTTTCCTGCGCATGCGTCATGGTTTTCATGGGAGCAAAATTGTCGTCTGCATCCAGCTTGGTTTAGCGTCTGAAACATTTGAAAGAATGCCGTACGTTTATTGTCTCTGATAAAAATGCACTGACAATAACGAACTCTGGTTTTAATTGTCATGTCTCTCTGAATTCTTGCGAAACCTAATTGCTTAAAGAGCATGTGTTTTTATCAAATCGCGAATAAATTGTGTGTCTTATGGGTAGCTACAATCCAGTAAAATACATAGTCCTAGAAGAAACATATGTTAAGGATCTTGTAGAACATAAAATAACACTTATCTCAGGTTATTGTCCTATCCATTGTTGACTGAATCTATTTCGGAAGTCGTATGCATCGAACTTTTGTGTGGCGACTGCCACGGACTCGGTTGCATCGAGTACTGGCTATCACCTGCTAAGTCTGAAAATTCTCATCAACATATCAAGTATAAAACTTAGCTCGTGTTATCGCCATCATTGTCGTCTGCATCCAGCTCTGGTCCGCATCGCTTTCTTGTTGTTCTAAGCACGGTCGTAGTAGCTATTGAAAAAACGGCACTTGAGCAGCATAGCGATCCCTTTGGTCACCACATCAAAAATACAAAGCAGAAATACAAAGATAAATCAATAAAACATTAATTATTGTGGATACATGTACCAATGATCACATATAATCCTCATCATCATCATCTCCATCCTCCTCCTCCTCCTTCTCCTCCTCCTCCTCCTCACCATCATGTTAAACATCAAGGGCAACTAAAACTTTAGCATTTTGGGTTACTCTATATTGTCTCAATCCCATTTTATGATCATCACAAAAGGCTCGTATTTATTCCTTTGAACTCCCAAGGCATGATCTTGACAAGCCAGACGGCAGGGTGGGGGCGCCCTTTCCATCTTGTCGCCTGATTTGACAGAGCCTTGGCTTGAGAATTCACAGAAACAATTCTCCTCTTTTCCGACTAACATTTATATAGTTAAAACCAAATGTTAATCTAAATAACGTAAATGTCTATGCATCAAAAGTCAAATTCCTGTACACCCCAAACGCGAATTTTGAGTTAAAGCTGCCATTTATGTATACAATATAGAAAGGGTATACTTAACGGAATAATGCATTATACCATGCTATTTAAAATAAACATTAAACATTTTTCTGGATAATATATTCAAATTTCCTTAACTTAGAGATAGTGATCTTATCACAAAACTAGAATTGCCAATTACGTGAGCGCGTGATTTCACAATGACTTATCTGTTGCTGGTATCCTATGGCATCCGGCCTCGTTCCCGCAATCGTTTCGAACAGGAGCACCGTCGAAGCGAGGAATGCGTATGCACGAGATCGATGAAACCTGTCAAATTGGCGACCCAGAGAGTGAAACCGGAAGAAAGCGTCTACGGGAGACCGATGAACGCTGGATCACGTGGCATACAACAACAACAAAAACGTATATATGCTACGAACAATTAAGGTGATATACATGTATAACAGTATTACGTTCGAAAAGAAAATAATATGTGCAATGTTGTACAAACATGTGTAACAACTATTTCAAGATTTCGTAAATTCAAACTTAAGTTGCAAATTCGAACTTAACAAAGTTACGGACGGCAACATAGCACAAGGCTGAAACTCTATATAAAATAGAATTCAATCACTTAATTTCCGTACAAAATTACAGTGCTAAAATACTTGTACAATATTATGTTAAATATAACTACATAACATTTTTCGAACAGTTTCGTTTTGTACAAATTAAAAATATATAAAATTAAAACAAAAGACTTACATTTACAAGTTCAGCCGTTATAACCACATGTTTGAAGTTCTGGATTGAATTAGTCCGCTGTGTCAAGTTTTATGAAATCCATCTTGCTCGGGAACAACGAACAAATGGTGCGCGCGCGCCTTTTTTTTTCAATGTATTCATGCGCAGTAAATACATCCGATTCACAATCGACGTTTCAACATTCCAAAATCAATATAAAAAAAAACTCGATACAAATTTTACGCCATTCACGTGAAAAAAGCGCTCATTGAAATCCACGTGGAAAACGCCAGGAGTAAATTTGTTTTGTTATAGTAAACTGGTAAATTAAAAAAAAAACACTATTCGGGTTAGTCATCCAGGGACCGTATTTAAAAATATTTTTAAGTCATCCTTAACTTAAGTTGAAAATAAGTCAAATTGAGAAATTGCGTTTCAAACCCAAGCTTTGAAATATTTGCCTGAACGATGCTAAATGTTAACTTACAACAGATTATATTTCCATCTTTTGTTTCAAAATCTTTAAACATGTATTGATTGTCAGAAAATCGCAGTATAACATTTGAGATATTTCTTAATTTTCGACTAAGATTATTTTTTAATACAAGCCCTGGGACGTAAGAAGACATGCTCCTTTTCGCATATTATGCTTGCAGAACAAAAAAAAACACCATAAAACATTAGAAGCCGCACCATCAAATGGACAACGTTGTATCATTTATCGGCGTAAATATATTCGATATTTGCTGCAGATATAAATAATTTCATAACTGTGTATACAGTCTAGAAAAATTACTAAAATCACAAGTTTTAATCTGCGTATCTAGTCAGTTTTTATCGATAAAACTGATGTAAGAATGAACTTGAATTTATCACTAAATGACGTCACTGTTACAGCGGTGACGCGCGTGTGAATATCTAAACGGCGTCATTATAACAGGGGTGACGCGCGTGAAAAAAAGTCTGAATGGCGTAACTGTAACAGAGGTGACGCGCGTGCAAAAGTCTGTATGACGTAACTGTAACAGAGGTGACGCGCGAGTGAATTTCGATTGACGTAACTGTTACAGAGGTGACGCGCGTGTGGGTGTCTTAATGACGTACCTGTAACAGCGGTGACGCGCGTGTGAATGTCTGAATGATGTAGCTGTAACATAGATGACGTTCGTGTGAATGTCTGAATGACTTTACTGTAACAGCGGTGATGCGCGTAAAAAGTCTGAATGACTTAACTCTAACAGAGGTGACGCGGGTGTGAATGTCTGAATGACGTAATTTTTACAGCGGTGACGCGTGTGAGAATGTCTGAATGACGTAACTGTAACAGAGGTAACGCGTGTGTGAATGTCTGAACGACGTAACTATACCAGAGGAGACGCGCGTGTGAATACTAGCATCTGAATGACGTAGCTGTAACAGAGGTGACGCGCGTGTAAATGTCTGAATGGCATTACTGCAACATAGGTGACGCGCGTGTGAATGTCTGAATGACGTAACTATAACAGAGGTGACGCGCGTGTGATTGTCTGAATGACGTAATTGTAACAGAGGTGACGCGCGTGTGAATGTCTGAATGACGTAGCTATAACAGAGGAGACGCGCGTGTGAATGTCTGAACGACGTAACTGTAACAGAGGTGACGCGCGTGTGAATGTATGAATGACGTAACTGTAACAGAGGTGACGCGCGTGTGAATGTCTGAATGACGTAACTGTAACAGAGGTGACGCGCGTGTGAATGTCTGAACGACGTAACTGTAACAGAGGTGACGCGCGTGTGAATGTCTGAATGACGTAACTGTAACAGAGGTGACGCGCGTGTGAATGTCTGAATGACGTAACTGTAACAGAGGTGACGCGCGTGTGAATGTCTGAACGACGTAACTGTAACAGAGGTGACGCGCGTGTGAATGTTTGAATGACGTAACTGTAACAGAGGTGACGCGCGTGTGAATGTCTGAATCACGTGAATGACGTAACTGTAACAGAGGTGACGCGCGTGTGAATGTCTGAATCACGTAACTGTAACAGAGGTGACGCGCGTGTTAATGCCTGAATAACGTAACTGTAACAGAGGAGACGCGCGTGTTAATGTCTGAATAACGTAACTGTAACAGTGGTGATGCGCGTGTGAATGTCTGAATAACGTAACTGTAACAGAGGTGACGCGCGTGTGAATGTCTGAATGACGTTACTGTAACAGAGGTGACGCGCGTGTGAATGTCTGAATGACGTAACTGTAACAGAGGTGACGCGCGTGTGAATGTCTGAATCACGTGAATGACGTAACTGTAACAGAGGTGACGCGCGTGTTAATGTCTGAATAACGTAACTGTAACAGAGGTGACGCGCGTGTTAATGTCTGAATAACGTAACTGTAACAGAGGAGACGCGCGTGTTAATGTCTGAATAACGTAACTGTAACAGTGGTGATGCGCGTGTGAATGTTTGAATGACGTATGTAACAGAGGTGACGCGCGTGCGAATGTCTGAATGACGTTACTATACTAGGCCGAATTGCTAAACCGCCACTTTTGTATTACGTATATTTTAATCAATTTTAATCAAGTTCTGATTTTTTAACACCTGTATGTGCTTATAATGTTAAAGCAAACAGACTCAAATATACATCTACCAAGCTGCAACTACCAACCGAGTAGGGATCGAACTCACGACCCCCGATCGCAAGATGGACACCATGTCCATTACACCATTGAGACCTAAATATGCCTGATATGTTTGTGTGGACCATGCTAGGCGCACCCACAAACTTTCATTTTGAGAATCATATCCACATTCTAAATCCACTTATGGTATACATAGTCTTGCCAATCAAAAAATTTCGCTTTCTGTAATGCACCTATCAGTATTTTCCCCCATGGGGGGAGCGGCGGGCATATACGGGACTTTAGACTGAAAGCAATTCCCTATAGGCGGGAATTTGACACGCCGAATGATTCCGGGTCCAGGAAACTAGACTTTGTTCGGATTTTAGATCCTGGTTATATTGGCCCCCGGACCATTTGATACACCAATGAAGAATCCCCCATTGAGGGGATTTAGACAAAAATGCTTGGCTCTAGGGTGGGGAATTAGACCTCCCAAAGTACAATAAGTCTAATTCCTCTGGGTTTGCCCGCCGCCCCCCCCCCCCCCCCCCCCCAAATATTGATAGGTGCATTAAATAAACGCTTTAACTTATGACCAACGCAGTTGTTTTACGTTCATTCGTTGAAATAAGCTGATATCCACAGTTTAAACCTATTTAAGCTCGATTGTGTCGACTGCAAGTGGCTAATTGAAACACTTTCGAGTCCGTTTTCTGCAAAGAACCAGTACCTGGTGTCTTTTGAGAAAGATCATTCGAACGCTCCCCGAGTAGGGAACGAACTCAAGACCGCAAGAGGCGGACACCATATACGTGATACCACTGTTACCTTAGAGCATACCTATAACAATTTCAAATAAATTCCTGAAACTGGCTGTATGTTCCTATAGGCGTAAAGCACCATGCAGACCCCTAGCAGCCAAAGACACACAACTTACACAGGCGCACGGAGTGGGGCATTTGTAATAGGCCGTAAACACCACCCCCACGATCGTCATCATCATCATCATCATCATCATATCCATCATCATCATCATCATCATATCCTTCATCATCATCATCATCACCATCATCATTATATCCTTCATCATCAGCAGCAGTCACATGGAAAGATATAGGATCACAAAGGTACAGGGTGCTGCTATAAAGAAGCGCGATGTAAATTTGGACCAGTCTGTTAAATGTTTCTAGTAATTCGCTTAATACAGGGTATTGATTAGTCCAATGATTGTAATTTAGATTTTTAGGTACAGTCTTCTCAATTATCATAGAAAATCGGCATCAATATATTAAATTTCAAACGATATTCAACAGTTCTGTGTTAACCAGTCCAGAGGGGCAGCAGGTGGGAACCAAAAAGGAGCAGGGTGCAGCACCCTGCTATTTTGCTCTAGATCTTTACCTATCCTCATCATCATCATCAGTAGCAGCATCGATTTCATCGTCAGCATCATCATCTACAACTTAAGGGACACAGATGCGTGTTGTTTTCCACTTAACATGAGTTATCTCACCATAATTTCAAACAAATTTATCAGTTGGTATGTGTAAAGAAATCTCGTTTATCTCTTAAACATTGATAGGAGGTATAGACATACATAAGTGTGTAAAATAAAATGCACTCCATAATAATACAATTTTGATTTATAAGCATACAGTCATTTTTCGACATACAGATTTTTGCACTTGTACTGACCGTCCCATAGCCAGCTTCCATTACGGCCCAGTTTGAAGAGTCGATAATTCTGGGTATTGGGAAAACACTTTTAAGTTTAAAACACTCACCCACTGTCAATATAAATAAAGATCAAAATGAAGGATTTTTTCGGATGAGCCCACATTAAAATTAACTGTATCTTTGCCATTGCCTGCCTACCCGACGAAAAAGTATCGACTGAAAAGGTTTATCTTTGTTAAATCAAACCAGTCTTGTTTTGTAATTTTAAATGCCGAATGGTCTATTTTTTTCTTTGGGTTAAATAAAAGCTCGCTCTTCTTTCATTTCGGTTGTTTCCATTTGGTTAATAAATTAACTGTATCAGCTAGACCCTTGCTTATAATAGGCCATATCAAAATGTCATTCTAATAATGTTTTATCAAACCTCTGAAAACAACGGGTTGTTTTTCAGCATTCAATGTCTAATTATAAAAATGATTGCTAGCAAGCTCTTGATATATTAACAGACACTTATATATATAATATTATATTATCAAAAGCAATGTCTGTGTTATAAGCTATATATTGAGGCTAAATGGATCGTTTATAAATTTGCATTCCCCCCCCCCCCCCCGAAAAAAAAAATGCCTACCTACCTACCTACCCGATACCAGCAACCTTGCATGGGTAGGCAAAGGCAAACGATTTTTAAGGTTGGCGTGATCGCACATTGTTCTTTGCGAAACCCCGGCTATGTTATGTGCCATGAGCTCGACACAGCAATGGCGAGAATTTTGAGGCGAAGATTCAATAATTTTGCAGTATAAAGCATTCGGAAAACAAACATCTCCGCAAAGAAGCCAAAACTTTTGTTTAAAAAACATGGGTTAGGACGGTGAATCGATTCCTGGATCCCGACAGTCATCCGGATTACCATCGAAATCTAATACCTTGTTCATTGGCCCGTTTCCAACCTTCGGTGGAATTTTCCCTCAAATTCGTTCATAACTTAAGCGTAAACTTGTTAACTTACAAACATACACCCAGTCGAACCAACGTCGGCGAAAGCATAATGACTTCTTAAAGCGGAAGTAATAACGCTCCATTTTGTAAATACATGTATACATGCTCGCAGTTCAGGCTACTTGACACTCGAATATATTTTATAAATGAATAACTGCTCAATGACCGCAACTTGACGCAGTTTATAAATGAATAACTGCTTAATGGCCGCAACTTCACACAGTACCGTAAAATCTCTGTTTTCGGACACTTAAAATTGTTCGTGTCCGAAAATTTGGATATACACAAATATTCCCAAATTACAGGTGTCCGAAATTTATAGACACTATTGTAATGAGCAGTCTCTGCTATTCTATTCATAATCTAGCTGACCGGCTTAGCCCCACCCACATGGCCAATCAGCATTCAAGGTTGCAGAGCATGCCCGGACAAACATGTTTAATATACATGCATTGGTTGTAATTTGATCTTTAGTTGTATGTATGCGAGCAAGTGAATAAACTTTATAAAACCTACTCCGTCTTCGAATCTGTATAATTTATAACAATAGAACATTACAACTATGACAATATTGCAATTACGTTCGGATTTGTCAGGTGCATAACGTTTTTTGCCAAATATACACGGATTGATTAATGATTGCTCGTGCTTGTCAAATACCACGCCGTATAAAATTAATAATTGTTATCGATGTTTGGCACTAATTGACATCATACCCTTATTCAGTTCCAATACAGTAATAGGACATAAAAACAACAACTGTCAATAAATTAAGCAGAATTTATTGATAAATAATTAAGACTGGTTAAGACTGGTTCCTTAATACGATAATTTCAACAGCATATGTAATATATTATATCACAAACGGTATACACAATCGGGTAAACCCAAATTTTATAAATGAATAAGTGCTTAATGACCCCAACTTGACACAGTATTTAACTGAATAACTGCTTAATGGCCGCAACTTGACACAGTAGATAACTGAAAAACTGCTTAATGACCGCAACTTGACACAGTTTATAAATAAATAACTGCTTAATGACCGCAACTTGACACAGTTTATAAATGAATAACTGCTTAATGACCGCAACTTGACACAGTTTATAAATGAATAACTGCTTAATGACCGCAACTTGACACAGTTTATAAATGAATAACTGCTTAATGGCCGCAACTTGACACATTTTAGAAATGACACAGTTTAGAAATAAATAACTGCTTAATGACCACAACTTGACACAGTTTATAAATGAATAACTGCTTAATGACCGCAACTTGACACAGTTTATAAATGAATAACTGCTTAATGACTGCAATTTGACACAGTTTATACATGAATAACTGCTTGGAGTTCTGATGCGTAGTAATTAAACCAGGAGGGCGTTAGCCCGAACTATTTAGTAGCCAATGGCCGATAAACAACGATAATGCGAAAATTATTTCGATTCTTACATGATTTGACAACATCATTGCAACTGAACTGGAACTACTTTTTACTACGATCCGCTCAGAATCGGGACTACTTTTTGCGTAGTTTAACAACGATAATTGTGTTCTTTGTCTATAGAAAAATTAGCGAGTATCATGTTAGAATATTTATTATTCGACGGAATCAGGGTTAAGTTGCACGTTATATAAGCGTATTTTAATTTATTTATTCGGCGGATTCGCGTTCCTCCTTTAGACCACGTTGGAACTCAGCGGTGATGGCGGTCATCAGGTCGTGGTCAGTGAGAATGTCCACTCCGGTCATCGCCAGCGCCTTGGCCTGCAGCAGCGTGTACGACTGCGCACGGCCGTCACCTGAAACACGTGCGTCTCGTGCTGTGAACGTTGAACTGTGATCTGTGAACTTCATTTCTCTACAGTATACCAATTTCCGTGAAACACAGAATATAACGATATTTTTTCATTTTTTTCTTTTCAAAACAAGTGTGGAATTCCACTACATGTACAACAAATGGGAATACTTTTAAATATAGATATAAGAAATATTTTTATCAACTTAGAAATGCTTTACGTATGATTCCGATTATTGAAATAATCTATTTTGCCGTTTGAAATTTGTCTTTGTGATTTCTATATTTATTTATTTTTCTTCATCAATTTATAAATAATTTCGAATATATGTTTGTGTAACTGAATGCGCATGTTGTCAATTTTCGAAGATCACATTGTAAAAAAGTTATAATCTAGCTTAATATAAATTCTTCTTCTTCTTCTTCTTATTATTATTATTATTATTATTATTTTAACATGAAACGCGCAGTGTTTATGTAGACAAAGAAAAAATTCCGTTCTTAAATCTCCAATAAAAAACGCGAAAAATAGTTCCGAAACTTGAAAATATAGTTTGCATTGTAATTGCAGAATTAAATGTAAGGTCATTTTAGAATCGAAATAATTTTCGCATTATCAGTGTTAATCTGTAACTAAACAACAAATTGTCGTTCTGATGCGTGGCTATTAAACCACTCGGGCTAACGCTCTCAAGGTTTAATTCCTACGAATCAGAACTCCAAATCGTTTTTTACTGACCGATAAACAACGATAAATTGACAATTATTTCTTAAATATATTATGCATAAAAGCGTCTGGAATATACTGAATATTTCTTCTATTTTTCATGCTTTCATTTGCACGTTCTTTCTCCGTTTTATGTTCTATAATTTAATGCGTCCGTGCCCAACCCCAAATGAACCAGAAGACGTATATCTGGGGTCGTATTCCAGAAACATCTTAACTGAAATCTTATCCTAAACCTTAAAATCGTCAATTTTCTTAAGCATTTTATCCCATGTATACATGGAATTCTGCTGAATGTTCATTAATTATCAACTCATTATTAACTATGTTTTACTTAACTGTAATTATATTCATTAATGTATATCTATACAATTATGTAGTTTTAAAAATATTACCTAACAAAAAGTTAAAATATTTTAAGATAAACTTAAAATGTTTCTGGAATATGACCCCTGACCAGGCTTGCAGAATTTTAAAGATATGTAAACATACTAATAACACGTGGGGATTTTGCTACTATTACTACGGGACCCTATGGAGATTCGATTTAATGGTTTGTGGCCTAAATGATCGGCGAAGGAATGGGAGCTTGTAGTACCGGTAACCACGCATGCGTTCTTTGCCAACTCCACGTCACACCTGCGTCCAGCATAATTAATAATCTATGTAATCATGAGAGCTTGTAGTAGGTTAGATACCAGTAATTCCAATTCCCATAGGGTCCCATTGTAAAACGACACACTTTCCAAGCATTTTTCTAGCATTTCCTTTATTTCAGATTGGCAAGCCTGGTATCAATTTAAAGACCAATCTGCCCTCTTCCAAAATTTGCAATAAAAAGATATGTCATGTTCCTTCTAAGAAAATGCATCTCACTTGAATGCAGGCACCGGTAGAAAACAGGCTTTCGGCAGTCATATTTCGACAAAAAGCCCCATATCACAGTAATCACACCCCAAAAGTTCACCTTTCAAGTTAGCCTCCAATGAAATGCACCAAAATGTTGCAGACACGCATAGGATATTAGAAATAACCACAAAAGGCATGTCTGAGATACCTAAATGTCTCTTATGCCAGAAGAGAAGAGGAACTCTTTAGTAATAGGCACTACTTTGGACCACGGAGGGATACACAAAGATTTACTGGTATCTAACCTAGTACCGGTAATCGCGCATGCGCTTTCTGATCATTCTAAGTCTCACCTGCGTCCGCGGCGAACGCCCGGGTGTGGTTGACGGCGGTTCCGCCGATGTAGAACATGGGGTGGATGGCGGGAACCACGTGCGACACGTCGCCCATGTCGGTGGAGCCCGGGGCCTCCTTGTAGGCGTCCGGAACCCTCTCCAGCTGGACACGTGACAGGTTGGCCGAGTAGAGGTCCGCCAGGACGTCGTTGTGAAGGACGGAGGAGTATTTGGTAATCACGGACTGCTCGAACTGAAGGGTCAACGAACATTAACTTATTAGTGTTCTTCTACTCCTACAGTTCGATTATTGCACAAACAAACAGTTTTCACACCACATTTAGTTTTCATCCCATATTCAGTTCTCTCACAAAAATCAGCCCGTCCCCCCACCCACCAAATTCATTTCTCGTACAAAATCCAGTTCTCACCCCACATTCAGTTTGATGTCCGTTACGGTACGTATACAACTACAACAAGAGTGCCATTGTTACAAAGATACGCCCGTCAAAGAAGCTTTTGCGGGGTTAAGATTCAATGACTAAAGAGAAACAATTCAAAAACTAATAAGGTAGAGTCATGGTATTCGTGCATCTATTTCATCTCCAAAGCCTCTCTCGAAGTGGTGAGTTGAGGTATCAAAACTATTCCATATATATTCTTAAATCTATAATCAAGATTGCAAAATAAACAAGAAACGTAAAAATTATTCGAAAACCTAATTTTTCGAATCAAAATGCATTAAGGTCAGCACAAAAATATTTTTTTTCGAAATTGTGACCTTAACCTTCACCCCACCCACCACATATGCAATCCCAAGTGAGGTCTATATATAAGGTACCTATATATAAAGTTTCATTAAAATATCTCAATGTCTTCTCAAGCTATTGAACGTAAACTTGCTTGTCTAGTTTAGTAACGATGACCTTGACCCCATCCACCCCATATGCAATCCCAAGCGAGGTCTAGATAGAATATATCTATGTATGAAGTTTTATTAAAACATCTCAATGTGTTCTCAATCTATTGAGCGGAAACCGTTTTTTTTTATTTTTAGTAAAAGTGACCTTGACCCCACTCACCCTATATGCAATCCCAAGCGAGTTCTCAATATAAAGTATCTATTTATGTTTAATCAAAGTATCTCCATTTGTTCTCAAGTTGTTGAGCGGAAATCGTTTTTCCATTTTTAGTAATGATGACCTTGACCCCACCCACCCCATACGCAATACCAAGCGAGGTCTTGTTTAGGAATGATTTCTTAAATCTGACCTTTGACCTGGAATTGTGACCTTGACCTTGGACCTAGGGACCTGGTTCTTGTGCGCGACGCTCCGTCTCACTATACTTGTCACTTCTGCCAAGTTATTTAAAAATCCATTCATGCTTGACAAAGATATGCTCCGGACAATGTGGTAAGGATTGATTTATTATATTTGATCTTTGACCTTGAATTGTGACATTGATCTTTGACCTAGGGACCTGGTTCTTGCGCGCGACACTCCGTCTCATCGTGCTTATAACTTCTGCCAAGTTATTTGAAAATCCATCACGGCTGGCCAAAGTTATGCTCCGGACAAAGTGTCAAGGATTGAATTCCTATATTTGACCTTTGACCTTGAATTATGACCTTGACCTTGGACCTAGAGACCTGGTTCTTGTGCGCGACACTCCGTCTCATCATGCTGATCACTTCTACCAAGTTATTTGAAAATCCATCCAGGCTGGACAAAGTTGTGCCTCGGACAAAGATCTCCCGCCGCCCGCCCGCCCGCCCGCCCGCTCGGGCGTTCCCATAATACGGCCGTATTTCAAATGGGCGTATAAAAACTAGAAATGTGTCCACAGGAAACGAATGCCCCCGCTGATTGGGACGGATCCGTGGTCTCGTGGTAACGCAGGTTTGATCCCCAGCTAAACCATAACCTCGTACTAACTCGTCTATCGCATGAGACGTTAAAGTTAAGGTGCAGTGTACTAGGTGCTTCAAACCGGGCACTAAAAGGCCCAGGGTCGACTCTGTTTCTTTCACAATCCCCCGTAACCAAACCATCAAGTATATTGGGGCGACGACCATATGGGAAAGAATCTCTATAAATATTCACCACACACTCACCTGACATTCCGTAGCCTTGCCGGCGGCCTCGATAGCGTTCAGAACTTTCTCCTTCAGGCGGCAGAGTTGCGTGTCCGTCGGCGCCCGGATCCCCACGTGCAGCCGCGTCCTCGCCGGAATGATGTTCACC
Source organism: Congeria kusceri (assembly GCA_027627225.1). NCBI lineage: Eukaryota > Metazoa > Mollusca > Bivalvia > Myida > Dreissenidae > Congeria > Congeria kusceri. The sequence goes on along the minus strand of JAPFQT010000033.1, from coordinate 1,462,185 downwards.
TTCACACCGCCTTCCAAAATGATACCTTCAAAAAGAAGTTAAATCGAAACGTACATTTTTTTCAATCTAATCTCCACTTGAACAATTTGTTATACGTATTCAACATGTTCACGTTAACACCGCCTTCCAGAATTATACCTTCAAAACGACATAAATTGCTACCGTAATTACTCTGTATGTTGGGACACTTAAAAATAACAATAAAAATTTGCTGTCCCAATTTTTAGAAGCAGAAATAACAATTCCCCGTGAATGTGTCCCACTATTTAGAACCATCAATTGGGGTCCAAACCAATTATGTGTAAAGTTCAATTGCGTAATGGGTGTGTATTTAATCCCTATAAAAAAAAACAAGCAAATAACAGTGGATATTTGTCTATGCCCCAGGGTAAGTAATTTACGCCGACAAGGGGCCACATTGATAGGGTCAGCTCTCATGAGATATAGATATAAGGAGTATCCACATGCGCACTCACAACTTTGACAGTGTGCTAATATATAATAATATAATTTAATGTCGTTAGATGGCGATTTTTAATTGCCAACTTTATGGAAATTGACACCATATTATCGATTTGGAAAAAATTGCCCCAAAATTTAGAAACAGGAAAAATTATAATTTTCAAAGTGTCCCAAAATTAAGAGTTCAGAAAATAGCTATTTTGTCGCATTTTAAGTGTGTCCTAACATTTAGTGTGTCCCAACATATAGAGCAATTACGGTATGTCAAATTTTCACTCTAGCCATGCTAATGTGCAACAACAGATTATACGGTTAATTAAACACATATACAGCAATTGAATCACAAGGATATCAACGAACTTGTGGATGCTCCGCTATGCGCTTTGCCAAGTAATGGGAATGCAATCAAAAAGGCAGAGATATTAAAATAACTAAAAACTACTAGAGCTGCAGGACGAAATATGCTGTAAAAATGTATTTGAGCTACAATAAGTGACATCATACAAACATTTCATACAGCATAATTATGATAAAGAAGTTGCTCAGAAACAGCCCAGTCAAGTATTGTGCATTATAAACTGATTGCCGCGATCTTCAAAGGCCAATATATAATGCAAGAAAGGTCAATGATGCGGAACGCGCTGTTATTGTGCACACCCAGTCGTGGTTATGAAGCTTCCCATAGTTTCGTTGAATTCTGGCTAGTAGTTGCTGAGACACAGTTCAGTCCAGTCAATAATTTGGAACTATATATTAATTGCAGCAACCTTCAAAGTCCCATAACTCCAAGAAAAATCACTGAAACGTAACGTCCTGGTACTGTGCACACCTCCTGGTGATAATGAAACATCACATAAAGTTTCATTGTATTCTTCCAGTAGTTGCGGAGAAAAAGTCCGGACAAGAATTGTGCACTATAAACTAACTTAGGAAATCTTCCAAATTCAAGAACACCTCCTCTTGGTAATGAAGCATGCATTCTGGCCAGTAGTTGCTGAGAAACACTCCGCACAAGAAAACGTCTCGGACGGACTGACAGACGGACGGACGAACAACGCGGGGACTGTATGCTCCTCCGAAAAAGAATTCGGGCAGTAAAATAATGGTGGGCAATACCCTAATTAATTAATGAAGTAGATAGCACTTGGAAAGTGCACACCTTCACCAACGCAGCCGCTGTGCCATATCACTAAAATCTTACAATTTCTTCATTTAAGAAATATTTTCCGTTTTAGAATTGTTTATCGGCTAATACACAACGATTTGTCGTTCTGATGCGGTATATTAAACTACACGGGCTAACGCCCTCTTCGTTTAGTTCCTACGCATCAGAACTTAAAATCGTTGTTTATTAGCCGATAAACAAAGATAATGCGAACATTATTTCGAGTCCTACATGACCTGACAAAATATTATGCAATTGCAATTTTGTTCAGTTTCGGAACTATTTGTTTGTTGGTAGTTTAACTACGGTAAATTTTGTTCATTATTTATACAAAACACTGCGCGTGTCATGTTAGAATAGTCCATTTCAATTTTTCTCATGCAAATCCGTTCACAACTATTTTTCGTAAAATTGCTAACAGACTGACAAACTAGCGCCCGCAAAAGCATAACATGCTTAGCGGAGGTAAAATTGATAACAGATTGACAAATTAACGCCCGCAAAAGCACAACCTGCTTAGCGGAGGTAAAATTGCTAACAGACTGACAAACTAACGCCCGCAAAAGCATAACCTGCTTAGCGGAGGTATAATTACTAACGGGAAACTATTCTTTACACATATTGCACCTATCAATAATTTCCCCCAGGCGGAGTAGTAGGATTTTTTAGATCCCGGTAATATTGGCCCCCGGCCCATTTGATACCCCTATAGCATCACACACTGAGGAGATTTAAACAAAAATGCTAGGCTCTAGGGTGGGGAATTAAACCCCAAAAATAAAATTTGTCAAATTCCCTGGGTCAGCCCGCCGCTCCCCCCCCCCCCCTCCGTGGGGGGAAATACTGATAGGTGCATATCCAAGAATAAATAAAATGTATCATGTCCTGGGTCCATATCCACAAAGCTCCTCACTGAAAACTAAGTACATTCCTAAAAATCATACAGTCCATGGCTGGTTCAAAGAAATTGTATTTTGTCTTAAACGTTGTTAATCCGGTAAAGACTTGACGAGTGCTTCGTAATTTACAATATTTCAAATATAAAATACTATTCACAAGAAATAATTTAGTCGATTTTTTTTCTCATAAGTATGACTTAAGTTAAGAATTTCATTAGGAGCTTTGTGTACATTGCTCAAAATGCCCAAATGTGTGGCAGTTTTATGTACATGTCTTTTCCCCTAAAAATATTATCAACTAGCAAATCTTGCTTTACAAAAATCATTGGATTTCATATAGAATATATTTTCTGAAATACATACGTATTCACAATATATGTACAACTTAAGATTTTCCAATCTCCGCACATAGATTTGACTGGTTCAGAGCATAGCTCAAATCAAATCCCTGCCGTCATTCCAAACCACGTGATAATGATCGATTAAAGTATTCTAATAAATTTTTATTGTAATAATTATTTATTTTCTTCTTTTTTTATTTGCACGACTACAAACTATACATAAAATGTCCAATTATGTAGGAAATTGCACTGAGTTGCATTAAATAATTAAATGTTACAAACACGTAATCAGTCCAGCTTTATGAAGGATTTTACTTGTGACGGCAGTGGTTACTGTTTACCGATAGGGGAGGTAATCGCTGCCAGGAGTTGGAAAATTTCGATTGGCTGGCCCCAGCTACCCCCTGTTCTTTCTTGCCGGGGCGGATAGCTCAGTTGGTAGAACGCTGGACTACAAATCCGAGGATCGCGGATTCGATTCCCAGCCCGGCCACATAACTGGTGTGGGGATTGGTCATGAAATTATTTCTACGGCCATTCTCCCCCTACCTCTGATTCAAGTAGGACAGTTGTCAGTTGCTTGCATAAGTATGTGCACTTAGTACTGGTAAACCAGCTTACCCAGGAAAAGTGTGAGTAGGTTAACTGACCGCCGTTATATGACTGAAATACTGTTAAATACGGCGAAAAATCCAAACAAACAACACAAACAAACAAACAAACCCCCTGTTCTTACAGTGGACCCTCCAGTCCGGCATGCACTGCTGACGCAGACAGGCCAGCCCCTGATAGCACATGACGGCGGCGTCAAGGGCGTTGACCCCTTTCCACGGATATCCGGCGGCGTGCGCCTCGCTGCCATGGTACACCACTTCTAGTCTGTAATTTAAACACAGCGCTAGCACTGAACTTCCAGTCTGTAATTTAGACACAATGCTCGCATAAAACTTCTGGTCTGTAAATCAGACACAGCGCTCGCACAAAACTTCCAATTTGTAATATAGACACAAATCGCATAAGACTCCCAGTCTGTAAATAAGACACAATGCTCGCAAAAAAAACTTCTGGTCTGTAATTCAGAAACAAAGCTCGCATAAAACTTTTAGTCTGTAAATCAGACACAGCGCTCGCATTTAACTTCCAGTCTGTAATTTAGACACAACGCTCGCATAAAACTTCCAGTCGGTAAATCAGACACACAACTCGCATAAAACTTCTAGTCTGTACATCAGACACACCACTCGCATAAAACTTATATTCTGTACATCAGACACCCCCCTCGCATAAAACCTCTATTTGGCTTTCAATGGACGAATTATAGTCTACCGACAGAACGCGATATCAGAGTTGTGTATATTCTTGTTGTTTGTAATATTTACGAATTAAATATAAAAATAACATCAAAGCGATCAAAGGATAGAGAATAAGTTAGTATCTTATTAATGTTCTTTACTTAAACATTTTAATGAATCATGAGCATGTTTTGAACCGAATTAGGAACCCAAGTAATCTCTATCTTACTCTATAAAAGTGAATGACGTAGAATCTAACCGAACATCCTGAAGATAAAGTACCGGTAATGTTCATTTGTATATCCTCCCTTTAACGATTAGGCGTACACAAAGTTGTTTGTTTCCGTTTGCCCGACCCCCTCTAATTTTTGCCCCGACCCTACATTTATTTTTGCCTATCAGGCATAAACAATTTCCGACTGTCGGGAAATGATAGCAGTTTTCTCTTCTACGTTTCTTGCCAGACATTTTTCTTTGACCTTAGTTATAGTTCTTTGTTGGGAGGCGTTTAAACAGTTTACATGCAGTCCAATATACTTAAAGTGTGTGTGGCGAATAGGTGGCGAAAATAAACAAAGTTAAAGAAAAAAAAAAGTTATATTGTACCTCCCCTCCTAGACTATTTTGGAGATGTAAGCGGAAACCAACCATTTATTGTTTTGGCCTTACCGGTAATGAACATTTCGTAAAATAATTGTATTTGTAACATTTCATTTATTAACCAAACCAAACACAAAAGTTGTGAAAAAAACCCGAATAGGGAGAAAAATCGGTTGGTATACACACATTTCAATAGCCAATGCTCGCGGTTTGACGCCATTCGCAGGAAACGGATGTGACATCATCGCGACGTCTACGTCATCGAATGCGCCATGTTCTATAAGTTTGCCCTTTCCCCCACCCCCTTCCTCGGCCGGTGTGCCCATGACTGTCACCTGCGATGTAAAGTCGAGGTCAATATCAGTGGTAGTGATCGATGCGTGCGCATTTAATTATGATTTACATGGATGATCTGGAAATAGAAAACATATAGGAAATTAATTTTGTTGGTTTCGGTAGAATATCGATATTAAATCACGTGAAATCATAGAAATTTATATTTTCACGAGTGGCGCAGCCACGAGTGGAAATATATATTTTCTATGATCACGAGTGAATAAAAAATCGATATTCTACCGAAAACAACACATTTCCTTTTTATTGTAAGCCATTTCCAAACAATTTTGAGTCCGGCATCGTTGACGATCCAATTTATTGACTGTATTAAATCGGGAACCAGTGTGAAACAGTGAACATTACCAGAGTGGTAATTTTCACCGTTTTAAAACAGTCAAAATTATCAGAGTGGTAAAACAGTGAATTTCAAATTTCCATATAATTTACTGGAAAGCATAAAATAAAGTATGTAAACGATTAAAAGTGTAAAGAGCTATGGTGGTTTCCTTATAATGCAGTGCTCCATATAAGCTTTTGTAGTGGGAGTAAATGTACGCTTACTTCTAAACATTTGGGAGTAAATATACACTATCTCGAGAATTTATGGGGGTAAATGTACAATCTATGTAGGATAATCGATGGTAAACTTGCACCTAACTAAACTTTACAGTTCATCATTAGAGAGAAAGAAAAACAACCGTATTATTATAATAATCTTTAATAATGTAGCGACACCATTTGAATAACAATAATGATACAAGTAAGAATTCCGAACATTTTATTAATTTTATTGCTATCTAAACTGTGCATGCCTGTGAAAGCTTCTATGTTCTATATTTATCCAGTCATTACAATGTGACGTAATGTACGCGAGAAAATTGTGCGTAAATGTAAAAAACCCAATTTTTTTTTTTGTGCGTATATGTACACCAAAATTTCATATTTCACTGCGTAATTTACGCGTGTAAGCGCCTTATCTGGGTTTATGACTTATTTTGCTATGATTTGCATAAACTGCTATACTGCCGCTGTTTTTGCTTGAATACATATCAAATCGTACCTGACTGGTGTACACATTATAACTAGTTAAATTCACAGTTCCTGAGACAGTGTTAACGTTAGAACTATCTCAATTCACAGCTCCTGACCCAATGCACACATAGGAACTAGCCAAATTCACAGTACAAGACCCGGTGAACACATTAGAACAAGAGAAATTCACAGTATTTGATCCAGTGTGCACATTAGAACTAGCAAAATTCACAGTGCCTGACCCAGTGTACACATAAGTACTAGCGAAATTTACAGCATGGGACATTTTGCGCACATTAGAACTAGCGAAATTCACTGAACTTGGCACAGTATACAGGTACACATTAGAACTACCGAAATTAACAGTACGCAGTAAGAGGTGGGGACATTCACGGTACCTGACCCAGTGTGTACATTACCACTAGCGAAATTCACAGTACACAGTAAGAGGCGGGGAAATTCACTGTACACAGTAAGAGGCGGCGAAATTCACAGTACACAGTAAGAGGCGGTAAAATTAACGGTACACAGGAAGAGGCGGCGAAATTCACAGTACACAGTAAGAGGCGGGGAAATTCACTGTACACAGTAAGAGGCGGCGAAATTCACAGTACACAGTAAGAGGCGGGGAAATTCACTGTACACAGTAAGAGGCGGCGAAATTCACAGTACACAGTAAGAGGCGGGGAAATTCACTGTACACAGTAAGAGGCGGCGAAATTCACTGTACACAGTAAGAGGCGGGGAAATTCACAGTACACAGTAAGAGGCGGGGAAATTCACAGTACACAGTAAGAGGCGGAGAAATTCACAGTACACAGTAAGAGGCGGGGAAATTCACAGTACACAGTAAGAAGCGGGGAATTTCACAGTACATTGTAAGAGGCGGGGAAATTCACAGAACACAGTATGAGTCGGGGAAATTCACTGTACACAGTAAGAAGCGGGGAAATTCACCGTACACAGTAAGAGGCGGCGAAATTCACTATACACAATAAGAGGCGGAGAAATTCACAGTACACAGCAAGAGGCGGGGAAATTCACAGTACACAGTTAAAGGTGGGGAAATTCACAGTACACAGTAAGAGGCAGGGAAATTCACTGTACACAGCAAGAGGCGGCGAAATTCACAGTATACAGTAAGAGGCGGGGAAATTCACAGTACACATTAAGAGGTGGGGAAATTCCAGTACACAGTAAGAGGCGCGGAAATTCACTATACAAAGTAAGAGGCGGGTAAATTCACAGTACATAGTAAGAGGCGGGGAAATTCACAGTACACAGGAAGAGGCGGGTAAATTCACAGTACACAGTAAGAGGTGGGGAAATTCACAGTACACAGTAAGAGACGGGGAAATTCACTGTACGCAGTAAGAGGCGGGGACATTCACTGTACCTGACCCAGGGGATTCCCGGAAGCTTCTATTGCCGCCTTCAGCCCCAGCCCCGCCGCCGCTCCCAACTCAGCTATCAGGTTGTGTCCGCACGCGTGACCTATTTCCGGAAGTGCGTCATATTCGCTGATGAACGTCACGTTGGGACCGTCAGCGCGTGACCCGTGGGAAGCCCTAAACGCCGTCTCGAGCTTGTAGGAACGCTGGGTCTGAATATGACGTAAAATCATGTCGTACAGACGTGAATATATGACAATTCTATAATGGCGTACACTCATGCCGTAGAGACGTGAATAGTTAAAGATTCTATAATGGCGTACAATCATGCCGTAGAGACGTGAATAGTTAAAGATTCTATAATGGCGTACAAGCATGCCGTAGAGACGTGAATAGTTAAAGATTCTATAATGGCGTACAATCATGCGATAGAGACGTGAATAGTTAAAGATTCTATAATGGCGTACAATCATGCCGTACAAACGTGAATAGTTAAAGATTCTATAATGATGTACAATCATGCGATAGAGACGTGAATAGTTAAAGATTCTATAATGGCGTACAATCATGCCGTAGAGACGTGAATAATTAAAGATTCTATAATGGCGTACAATCATGCCGTAGAGACGTGAATAGTTAAAGATTCTATAATGGCGTACAATCATGCCGCAGAGACGTGAATAGTTAAAGATTATATAATGGCGTACAATCATGCCGTAGAGACGTGAATAGTCAAAGATTCTATAATGGCGTACAATCATGCCGTAGAGACGTGAATAGTTAAAGATTCTATAATGGCGTACAATCATGCGATAGAGACGTGAATAGTTAAAGATTCTATAATGGCGTACAATCATGCCGTACAAACATGAATAGTTAAAGATTCTATAATGATGTACAATCATGCGATAGAGACGTGAATAGTTAAAGATTCTATAATGGCGTACAATCATGCCGTAGAGACGTGAATAATTAAAGATTCTATAATGGCGTACAATCATGCCGTAGAGACGTGAATAGTTAAAGATTCTATAATGGCGTACAATCATGCCGCAGAGACGTGAATAGTTAAAGATTATATAATGGCGTACAATCATGCCGTAGAGACGTGAATAGTCAAAGATTCTATAATGGCGTACAATCATGCCGTAGAGACGTGAATAGTTAAAGATTCTATAATGGCGTACAAGCATGCCGTAGAGACGTGAATAGTTAAAGATTCTATAATGGCGTACAATCATGCCGTAGAGACGTGAATAGTTCAAGATTCTATAATGGCGTACAATCATGCCGTAGAGACGTGAATAGTTAAAGATTCTATAATGGCGTACAATCATGCCGTAGATACGTGAATAGTTAAAGATTCTATAATGGCGTACAACCATGCCGTAGAGACGTGAATAGTTAAAGATTTTATAACGGCGTACAATTATGCCGTAGAGACGTGAATAGTTAAAGATTCTATAATGGCGTACAATCATGCGATAGAGACGTGAATAGTTAAAGATTCTATAATGATGTACAATCATGCCGTAGAGACGTGAATAGTTAAAGATTCTATAATGGCGTACAATCATGCGATAGAGACGTGAATAGTTAAAGATTCTATAATGATGTACAATCATGCCGTAGAGACGTGAATAGTTAAAGATTCTATAATGGCGTACAATCATGCGATAGAGACGTGAATAGTTAAAGATTCTATAATGGCGTACAATCATGCGATAGAGACGTGAATAGTTAAAGATTCTATAATGGCGTACAATCATGCCGTACAAACGTGAATAGTTAAAGATTCTATAATGATGTACAATCATGCGATAGAGACGTGAATAGTTAAAGATTCTATAATGGCATACAATCATGCCGTAGAGACGTGAATATTTAAAGATTCTATAATGGCGTACAATCATGCCGTAGAGACGTGAATAGTTAAAGATTCTATAATGGCGTACAATCATGCCGTACAAACGTGAATAGTTAAAGATTCTATAATGGCGTACAATCATGCCGTAGAGACGTGAATAGTTAAAGATTCTATAATGGCGTACAATCATGCCGTAGAGACGTGAATAGTTAAAGATTCTATAACGGCGTACAATCATGCCGTAGAGACGTGAATAGTTAAAGATTCTATAATGGCGTCCAATCATGCCGTACAAACGTGAATAGTTAAAGATTCTATAACGGCGTACAATCATGCCGTAGAGACGTGAATAGTTAAAGATTCTATAATGGCGTACAAGCATGCCGTAGATACGTGAATAGTTAAAGATTCTATAATGGCGTACAATCATGCCGTAGAGACGTGAATAGTTAAAGATTCTATAATGGCGTACAATCATGCGATAGAGACGTGAATAGTTAAAGATTCTATAATGGCGTACAATCATGCCGTAGAGACGTGAATAGTTAAAGATTCTATAATGGCGTACAATCATGCCGTAGAGACGTGAATAATTAAAGATTCTATAACGGCGTACAACCATGCCGTAGAGACGTGAATAATTAAAGATTCTATAATGGCGTACAACCATGCCGTAGAGACGTGAATAATTAAAGATTCTATAATGGCGTACAATCATGCCGTAGAGACGTGAATAATTAAAGATTCTATAATGGCGTACAACCATGCCGTACAAACGTGAATAGTTAAAGATTCTATAATGATGTACAATCATGTCGTACAGAAGTGAATCTATGCAGATTCTATAATGGCGTAAAATCGTGTCGTACAGACTGAATATAAATTATGAAGATTCTATAATGGCGTACAATCATGGCGTACAGACATGAATAGTTAAAGATTCTATAATGATGTACAATCATGTTGTGCAGTCGTGAATTATGAAGATTCTATAATGGCATAAAATCGCGTCGTACAGACGTGAATATGAAGTATGAAGATTCTATACTGGCGTACAATCATGTTGTGCAGTCGTGAATATATGAAGATTCTATAATGGCGTAAAATCGCGTCGTACAGACGTGAATATGAAGTATGAAGATTCTATAATGATGTACAATCATGTTGTGCAGTCGTGAATATATGAAGATTCTATAATGGCGTAAAATCGCGTCGTACAGACGTGAATATGAAGTATGAAGATTCTATAATGGCGTACAATCATGCCGTACACAAGTGAATATGTGAAGATCCTATACTAGTAAGTGACCACAAATACGTGAATTCATTGTTTCAATCAGGGATTATTACGACCAGCGCGGATTTACGTGATTTTGGAGTAAGAGTGAAAAAGTCATTTCCTACCAACCCATACATGTTAAACATGTATAAATTTTGCAAAACAATGACAGTTTAATACATTGCGCGATATCATAGTTAAAGCTTTTTTGCAGATATTTAAAACGTGTACACCGTCTCCGTGGCCTAGTGGTTAGGGCGTTCGCCTACGGAGCGGGAGGCCGAAGGTTCGAGTCCTACACAGGGAGAGTTCTGATATGGCCGGTTGCCTACCCACCAGCTAGTTAACTCAAGGCTACCGATTGCCTTCCTGCCAAGCGCCCGGCATATAGGATAGGAATCGGGAGTAAAAATGTTCATCAGTAAAGGTGTCTCATAAGTCAAAACTGGCTGGCCCTTAATCGCGAGGGGTGACACTATAATAAACTAACACTTTTTTACTTTACTATTTAAAAACGTGTGCTTACCAATCATTATTAGCAGACACAGAATGTTTCACTTATTCAAATAATTTGAGCATTTTAACGGTGGAGCGGGGGGGGGGGGTACGGGAAGTATGCTTCCTCTTCCGCTCCCCTGTAAATCTGCAAATAACTAAAGGCAAGCTTAGTTTTGACAACAATATTGTTTTATTTTCTGTAACACGTTATAAGTACTTATCACCTCGAAACCGTATTTCTCTAGAAAGTCTGTCAGCACTTTGTGTGCGTGGCGCTCCTCAAAGTTGAGTTCCGGATGTGCCCAAATGTCGGCGCTGAGTGCCGCCAAGTCGCCGGCGGCGGCATCGATGGCCGCGCACGCCACTTCCTTGAGTCGCTCCCGCTCGGCGGCCATGTCAAGGCGGTGGTCGGTGATTTGTTCGCGTGGATGGAGGCGGAAGTGTTTGCTAGTGACGCAACAGCGTTGATACTGGTGGAATATGCAAAATATGATAACGTTTGACCGATATTCAAGGTATTAATACTGATTATTTATTTATTTTATTAAGGAATCTCATTAAGACAATACATTGAAACAAAGTAAACGTGAAATAATGGCAATCTCTTTTACGGTAGTGTAATTAATCGAGGATATGTGTTGATTTCGTTGTAAGATCGTATTTTATTCCACGAGTGTTCATAGAAAATATTTTTTGCCACCTTTTTAAGATTTTAAAGTTTATATAATTGGGTTTTATTGGAAAAGCTCCAGAGTGGTAATTTAAAACAGTAAATTACCAATTTTATTTCACTGATGTTTCATGATAAATCATTGGAAACCATAAAATAAATAATAATGTTCGTTTGCGGGCCTTTAACATCACTTATAAAGAGAAAGGTTACTGTGCAGTATGGCTATTAAAAGTAATTTAAATCAGAAAAACCACAAAAATCAAAGTTTTAAACATTCAGTTATGTATAATGATGTTTCTACAACGGAAAGCGTTATGTACCCGTGGTTTATTTTGCAAATATTCGCATGTTAGATAAGAAGACATGAAGGTAGATACTTAAATATTAGTTTTTGAGCATTGCTTTTTGTATGGGTGGTTTCTCAAATCTCGCCCGAAATAAGAAAAGAAAGCAAACACAATTCAAATTCAAAGCAACAACTATAGTAAAGTATATGGTATAGAAATGACATAATACATTTCACATATAGAGAACAGTTATTTCCCTTTATTTACTGTTTCCCTTAACTGAAATCAAGAATAACTACATCAATTACTTACATAAATAGACACTTTACTGGCGCAGTGCCTAAATCCGCCACTTGCCTAAATCCGCCACCCTATCCGAATAAGCGTTTTTTACCGGCGATTTCTATTTTGTTGATCTTGATCAATCAGATACTTTCCCTTAACAACGCTGAAACGTTTTCATCTTGATTTGTGCATAAATGAATGTTTTATCCAATTATTTTGTACCTAACCCCTCAATGCAAACATGATGCATGCGGGGAATCTATATCATACTGCGCATGCAAAATTTTGAGGCCCCGCATGGTGTCCATGATAAAATTAAATTATTTTAACCATTATGTATTGGCATTACATACAATAAAATGCGGAAAAACCGCGTATTAAGAGCGCAAATGTCTCGCTACTCAAAACCATCATTATTTGTGTACGCAGGGCATCAGTTTCAGAGTTATTTTTATAAACACAAATAATATTTAAAGAAATTGAAATATTGTATTAACAACAGACAACGAGCTGCTTAATATGGAAAATTAAATAAGAACAATAGTCAAATGTGGAACAAGCATGTCACGGTTCCTGATCTACGATTTTCACCAAGCAACTTCGGATCACTGTGTTTATTTTAAACACTCGAAAATGAACCTTAAATAAACAAAAGTAGGAGTTTTGTCAATAGAAGTCAGTAGAAGTTGCTTTGAAAACAGAATTCATAAAGAATATTATTTTCGAGCAATCTGAACATTTTAAAGAGGGGTGGCGGATTTAGGCACTCCCACGCTCATTTTTTACACTGTAATGACTTTGTTCACTTCTGTGGCAGAAAAATCCAATAAACAAATACATTCACAATTTCAAATTGGTGATTAACATAAAATAATATAAGCTGCTATAAAGCCTACTGCGTAGTATTAAAACACTTAAGTATATAAACAGATTTTTATTCCGTTTATTTCCGTGAACGAAAGCAATATTTGAAACTGAAATTGGCAATGATGAATGAAGAAAGAAACTAGTAAAAAGATATTTAAAATGCTAAAACAGTAAACAAACAATATACATAATTAATTATACAATATAGAGCATACATACATATACAAATTATATAAATACCAATAGTTTTAACCCTACCAAAAGTTAGTGCAACGTATCCGACGACCCTGATATTCTCTATATCGCGTCTAGTAGTGTACATGTGCATAGATAAATACCGTTAAACATTTAAATCAGAAATATAATCAAAGTCAAATGATGTCTCCTCACACAAACATTTTGTGTCGAGTGCACAGCGAAACTGTGTATGAATATATTTGCAACCTCTCGCTCAAAGCGACCGAAAGTCGCTATACACTGCTGCGGACGATACGCCTGTTTTCCGCTGAATGGTGACACAACCAAACATAATCACCACTGATATGAGCAGTCATAAAATATCCGCGAGGAGGTGTTATTATGTTCTAGATCTCTTGAAGGTCAGAAACCAGTAAATCAAATCCCCATAGCGTCCCACTGTAACATTGCAAAATCTCCTGGAGTCGGACGCCACTTTTCTTTGATTCACATATTGCGAGTCTGGTCACCGTGGAAAGATGTTTCTCTCTACTTTCAAAATTAAAAATAAGACTAGACATTTGTCCGTAGGACACGGATGCCCGCACATTCCGCTTGTTGTCACAGAACTCTGCTGATGTTGGGAAAAATGCACACAACTACCCAGGTGACAAGTTCACATGCTGATGAATATGTTATATGTTTATAACGTTTCATCAGTCTAGCAGTTATACTTTTTTAGTTACACGCGACACAAATCCAAAAATGTAATTTTTTTGCTAAAAAGGGCCATAACTCTACTGATGGCGGAAAAAAAACTGCACCAAAATACCCAGGTGCACAAGTTCACATATTAATTAATACGTATATAAAGTTTCATTACTCTAGCAGTAATACTTTTTGACTTACGTGCGACGCAAGTCCAAAAATGTTATTATTTGCTAAAGAAGGGCCATAACTCCGCTGATGAATGAAAACATTGCACCAAAATACCCAGGTGCACAAGTTCACATGCTGATTAATATGTTCATAAAATTTCATCACTCTAGCAACAATACTTTTTTGAGTAACACGCAACCAAAAATGTCATTTGTTTTGCTAAAAAAAAAGAGCTATAACTCCGCTGATGTCGGAAAAAAATGCACAAAATAGCCAGGTGCACAAGTTCACATGCTGATTAATATGTTTTTAAAGTTTCATCACACTAGCAGCGATACTTTTTGAGTTAGGCGCGACACAAATCCAAACATGTCCTTTTATGATAAAAAAATGGCTATAACTCCGCTTATGTCGGAAAAAATATGCACAAAAATACCCAGGTGCACAAGCCCCAATGCCGATGAATATGCTTATCAAGTTTCATCACTCTAGCAATTATACTTTTTGAGTTATGCGCGACATGAAAATCCGACGAACCGACAGACGGACCTACGGACAAGGGCAAATCTATATGCTCCCCCCCCCCCCTCTAAAGTGGGGGCATAAAAAAGTTATGTTACTTGATTGTAGTCGCCCGTAAGAAACACAGTATACATTCAGCAATGTCAGAATGCAGTGCATAATAAACTACTAAAAATCAAATTTCAAGCAATTCGGTGTCACGATATCATCAATGTCCAGTAGACACGGTGTTTTCACAAAATAACAACAGAGCACTGTAGGACCATATTTTTCACAAATCACATTTTTCATACATGTGAAAAATAGGATCTAATTTTTAACAGGTGTGAAAAATAGGATATCATTTTTCACAGGTGTGAATAATAGGATCTCATTTTTCACACATCGCAATCTCATTCTTCACATTTTCTGTGAAATTTGTGATCGAGTCCAGTTTTTGATAAGCATTCAAATCATACTTTTCACACATGAAAAAAGGTGAATTTTTTCAATCATAATCCTATTTTTCACCCTGTATGTGCGCGGAAAACAAACCGGGCGATTTACGGTACTTTACAGTTTGCATGGTATGGTACGAAACGGTTAAGTATGGTACGGCTTGGTATGGTATGGCAAGGCATGGCATTTACGGTATGGTTTGTAATGATATGGTATGGAAATGTAAGGTACGGTACGGTACAGTACGGTACGGTGCAGTGCGGTACGGTACGGTACTGTACGGTTAGATACGGTATTGTCAGGTACGGTACGATACGGTAAGGAACGAAATGGTACCGTACGATACGATACGGGAGGTACGGTACGCTACGCTACTTTACTGTCCAAACGTACGTATTAACATGTGCGGAGGTTCTAATAATTCTCCCAATTAGACCGTACAACGTATTGACAAACGATTAAGCGCATGCACACATAAGTAGCTCGCCAATAGGGCTTAGTTTCTCATAGTGATGACAATACTGATGATGACGTTAAGTATAATGATGATAATGGTGATGCATAAAAGAATTATGATGACGATGATGATGATGACGATGGTGACGATAGTGACGATGGTGACGATGATGATGGTGATGATGATGATGATAATGATCGTGAATATGGTGATGATGATGATGATGATGATGATGATGATGACGATGATTACTGTATAATTGTGCTCCAAATAATGATTTCATCCCTTGTCGCGATATAATTTCACAATAAAATATGTGAAAAATGTGATCCGTATGCATACCACTTTTTGGCCAATCACATTTTTCACACTTATAAATGTGACAAATTAGATCCTATTCTTCACAGGCGCGTGAAAAAAAAAGATTTGTGAAAAACATGATCCTACAGAGCACTGTCTTTGTTGTGAAATGTCTCTTTTAACAGAAGACCAGAACTCAGCGAGTCGGGTGTGTCGCCCGACGGGGCATACATAAATCAATTACGATACGCGCAATTATGCCGAAAACCAAACTTAACCTTCCTTTTATGCCTAATAACACTTCCTAAAGTTTCATAATGATTGCACACAACTTTTTCAGTTATTGTCTGCACAAGCCTTATTTGAACTTTTTTTTTAAAGGGGGTATAACTCAAGTACGATGTGAGCAATTATGCTGAAAACCGAACTTGACCTTCCTTTTATGATTACAAACAATATTTAAACATTTATGATGATTGAACAATAACTTTTTTCAGTTATTGTCTGCACACGCCTTATAACTATTTTATTAAAAAGGGGCATAACTCAAGTACAATAAGAGCAAATATGCCGAAAACCGAACTTAACCTTCCTTTTATGCCTACTTAACACTTCCCTAAAGTTTCATAATGATTGCACACAATTTGTCAAGCTATTATCTGCACAAACTAAAGGGGACGCCGCCGCTAAAGTAACCACTTTAAACGAACTATTTGATATGAGACCTACTTTCGAACTATTTACGGGGTTCTAACCTGAAGAAATCATGTCACGTAATCCCGGGAAGACCTCCGGTTTATGACCCCCAACTTTATAATACATATGATGCACAATTTATGACCTAATGCAAATAAGTAACGTAGAAACACGTCCCTAGCTCCTCTGCCATAAACGTACCATGCTGTTATTGTTGTTTCTTATCATATTATTCTGATTATTATCGTCGATGTTATTCTTGATGATAATGATGATGGTGGTGAGAATGATGTTGTAGTTGTGCTTGTTGCTGCTGCTGCTGCTGGTGATGATGTTGCTGATGATACTTCTGATGATGCTTCTACTGATGATGTTGCTGATGATGTTGTAGTTGTGCTTGTTGATGATGCTGCTGATGATGTTGCTGATGATGCTTCTGATGCTGCTGCTGATGATGATGATGTTGTTGTTGCTGCCGCTGCTGTTACTGATGCTGCTTCTGCTACATCTTCTGCTGCAGCTGCTGCAGCTGCTGCTGATGATGATGACGTCATTGTTGGTTTTATGTCTTATTTAAAACTTCAGGAGTCAAAGAGAGGTAACTCATATTCGATACGCAGCGATGCACATCTGCATTGTCGCTCTTAAATTCTTTATTATCAAATTTTCCGCCCAAAGATTGTTAAGTTAATACTTAAAGAAACTCGAAAGGAAATTGTGAATCACACACTAACCGCCAATATGGACAGATAGTTCATAGGCCTCTCCTCTAACGTGCTCGTATATGTGCCTGAACCGCATGTTACTGACAGGCCTCTCCTCTAACGTGCTCGTATATGTGCTTGAACCGCATGTTACTGACAGGCCTCTCCTCTAACGTGCTCGTATATGTGCTTGAACCGCATGTTACTGTAACTTAATTGGACCTTGATCTTTGAAGCTGCACTTGTGATAATTCATTATCAGTAAAATAGTATACATCATTAAAAGTAAGCGTAGTCCTAAATAGCGCTCTTTTTATCAGCATAACTGTGCGCACATATATTGAGCCCGGGTTTCCCACGACAAGCCTCAATTATATTTTTTTAGATCAGGTAGTAACTGATGTTTCCGCCCCCTCTAACCTAAAATCCTGTTTCACGCGCCTAATACTGGTATTGTACGTCTGTATAGCAGCTATTTAACTGTATTATAGTCGTCTGTACACTCAGTCGCATTGAAACCGATTCAATTTCTTTCAAGAACGAATCTGAATAAATATTTCTTTATGCCTTTGAGTCCCCACCACTTATCTACAATGTTACTTATTCTGCGAGTAGTTGAGCGTTTAATTAATAGCAAAGAGCGATATTCACAAATGTTTACATTTGATCCGTTTTCATTGCGTTGTAGATTTAGTAGTGTTTACACATGTTCGCGCACAGCTATCAAATGAATTGATCGACATAATAAATTGATAGGTATTGAAAATTTTATTGGTACTGGTAGATTCAACATATCAAAGGCATGTAGTGTCAGATCGCCTGTCCATGTCCTACATCTGGCCTTAATATTATTTCTTCTATCTTAACATAGTGAAAAAAGAACACACACAACGCCCCAAGTATGAAACAATCATTGAACGTGCGCTTATGCATGTTTTCATTTTAGGTAAAAAAGATAGTATGGTATCTTTCAAACATCAGTTGAGAAATTCGTTGTATGTCATTGTTACGAGTAACTAAGTCGAAAATACGAGTTACGAAGTCGTAATAACGATATAATTAAGTCTCAGATGTTACACCGTACTAATTATCAGGGTTATTCACAAGCTCCTAAGGGAAATCTGAAGTTGTACTTAAGTGAAAATTTCACTGGTTTTCTATGTGAAATCCAAAGATTTCTGTACAAAGAAGACTAAACATATAAGCACTATTTACAAGTTTCCAACATTTTAATGTCAAAAGACCTATACATGAAACAGCCAGAGACTTAAGGAATTTTATAAGGTTAAGGAATTGACTTAAGTGTTCCCTAATGAGGTTTGTATTCACGAAAACTTAAGCGAATTTCTTAACTTCATAAATTCCTTAACTTTTTGACTTAACTCTTTAACTTATAAGCCGTTTTCATTTGAATGCTTTAAACTATAGTTCGTATTGCTAAGATGTATAGTATTTTGGCCTTTTTTTTAAAGAAATGATTGAATTTCACATAAAAAATTATATCTGAAATGTTCACTAAGTACATCTTAAATTAAGATTTCCCTTAGGAACTTTGTGAATATCAGTCGAGATAATTAAGTCGCCATAATGAGTCACTTAGTATAGTAATTACGAGATAGTTAAGTTACAATTGCTATATAGTCAGTAGTATTTACGAGATAGTTAAATTATGATTACGAGATAGTCAGTAGTAATTACGATATAGTTAAATTATGATGACGAGATGGTCAGTAGTAATTACGATATAGTTAAATCATGATTACGAGAACGATATAATTAAGTCTCAGATGTTACACCGTACTAATTATCAGGGTTATTCACAAGCTCCTAAGGGAAATCTGAAGTTGTACTTAAGTGAAAATTTCACTGGTTTTCTATGTGAAATCCAAAGATTTCTGTACAAAGAAGACTAAACATATAAGCACTATTTACAAGTTTCCAACATTTTAATGTCAAAAGACCTATACATGAAACAGCCAGAGACTTAAGGAATTTTATAAGGTTAAGGAATTGACTTAAGTTTTCCCTAATGAGGTTTGTATTCACGAAAACTTAAGCGAATTTCTTAACTTCATAAATTCCTTAACTTTTTGACTTAACTCTTTAACTTATAAGCCGTTTTCATTTGAATGCTTTAAACTATAGTTCGTATTGCTAAGATGTATAGTATTTTGGCCTTTTTTTAAAGAAATGATTGAATTTCACATAAAAAATTATATCTGAAATGTTCACTAAGTACATCTTAAATTAAGATTTCCCTTAGGAACTTTGTGAATATCAGTCGAGATAATTAAGTCGCCATAATGAGTCACTTAGTATAGTAATTACGAGATAGTTAAGTTACAATTGCTATATAGTCAGTAGTATTTACGAGATAGTTAAATTATGATTACGAGATAGTCAGTAGTAATTACGATATAGTTAAATTATGATGACGAGATGGTCAGTAGTAATTACGATATAGTTAAATCATGATTACGAGATTGTCAGTAGTAATTACGATATAGTTAAATTATGGTTACGAGATAGTCAGCCGTAATTGCGAGATAGTTAGATTATGATTACGAGATAGTCAATGGTAATGACGATATAGTTAAATTATGATTACGAGATAGTCAGTAGTATTTAAGATATAGTTAAAGTATGATTACGAGATATTCGTAGTAACTGCGATATAGTTAAGTTATAATTACCACCTGCAGCGGTAATGTCACGAGGCACGGCATATCTTTTTCTGTGACATTCAAAAACCATGAGAACTATGCCGTACCATGAGGAACAATTATTTCTTCCTAATGAACATTTAATTATTCCTAAGTAAGAATTATTTCTTCCTGAGGAATAAATAATTGTTCCTCAGGAAAAAATAAATTCTTACTTAGGAAGAATTAATTGTTCCTATGAAGAAATTATTAATCTAAGGAAGAAATAATTGTTCCTAAGGAAGAAATAATTGTATCTAAGGAAGAATTCGTGACTTTTGAACCTCATGGTACGCCATAGAGAACACTAGACAGAGAGGTATATCAACGGAAGTATACGAAGGGCACCCCCTGCGTGGTATTTTGTCAATTTTGAAAATAGATAATTATGTATTTGGAATAAACTGGATAACTATAAACAAAAAACTCGCTTTAAAGCCGCAGTACATAGAATACAGTTCAATACATTTTAAATTGGCTTTCTGATGAAAGGGAGTGACGTTTATGCGACTGAAAAGTGTTTCTTATTTATGAAAGGCATTTTATAATGTCTATGTTCGAAAACCCTTGGTACGAACGGAATATACTCTAATGTACATGCTGATTTACTCCAGAGGCATTACCAGCTATCGCACTTTTAACGTTTGTTTTCTTGTATTTTGATCGGTAAGATGTCCATTAGAAACGATTTCTGCAAAGTTTTATTTTTTATTAAAATAATTTCTGTACTGCTGCTTTAAATGTGTCAACGGCTACGCGATTCTTTTGTTAGCGTTACTGGTGACGATGAAGATAATACAACAAATACTTCTGCAGAAATAACTGATTGTGAAGAACAATGTAGCGATAATTGGGTTTCGACGAGGGTTAGCTAAGGGAAACAATGTTGTTGTCGCTGTTGTTTTTGTTGAAGAAGTCGATGGTGAACATTATAGTGTATATGAACGATGGTACGACGATGACGATGATGTGGATGATGATGACGATGATGAGGAAGATGATGACGACGACGAAGACGACGACGACGACGATGATGATGATGACGACGATGACGATGGTGACGACGACGACGACGACGACGACGATGATGATGATGATGATGATGATGATGACGATAATTTGTTTAAAATATTAATGATTAAAAGGATAATATAAACTATAAGATTAAATTCGGATAAGCGTTATCAATCCTGTTAATAAAACTGATCCCGATTAAGACACTACACTATACACTGGCAATCGATTGGAATTAACCGGCCGAACCTGCGTTTAGCTTCCGACCGTTTTCCAACATGTTCAATTACAAGGTATTAAATTTCAAATAATATTTTATAAGATAATCGGGACTTGGCGCAATGTGGGATAACGCTCGAGTCTTAACAGTGGCGCTACTGAAATCTTAGACGAGGATTATATATTACCACTTTGTTACAGGATTTTGTAGTCTGCTTGTTTGTAAACTGATCTTTGTGATGTTTGTATAGTGGCTCAGGGGATTTTCAGTTTGAACAAGGTCTTTAATATGAATTCTTGAGTATCACATCGCGGTATTGGAGTGTTTTTAAGAGGTATCGCTTTCACAGGTTGACCCGTATGTGCCACAGACGGATGTAATAAATTCATAAACGTGTTGATTGCATTTTGTAACTGTATACGACTATTTTGCCACATTCAACAACGGACATAGCTGGATCTTTAACTCTGAAACAATGTTACTATTGATTCGGGATCGTGACCTGCGTAATGAATGAACGTAACTGAAACCGGTTTAACGGTTTAAGTAATAACATCTCCCGTTATTTGATCAGGGACACCATGGTGTATAAAAAGAGCAATATAAAGGTCCTACTCGGGCCGGAGAAGTACCGCAGTACCGTGGAAGCGGATTATCTCCAAGACTACGAAGGGGAGCAATTTCCGGTGCGGGCCCGGACGAAGAAAGGCGGCGAGAACCAGGTATTCGAAAAGATTGGGGAGAGCAACGTGTACAAGCGCACCCGGCCCTTTCAGCAGGTGCTACCGAAACCGAAGCTCGAACGCTTTCATACCGGACTGGAATTATCCGGCCAGAAAGTGGAGACCGATGACGCGAAGTCGAAGCTGAAATCGGAGAAAAGTAAAACCGCTGCCTCGTCGGCGACGGTTCGAGACGACGATTGGGCGAAACTTATAGAGTTAGAGCACCGGCCTAAACTTGCGCGTGAGAAAACAACGTCAGTGGTAGGGGACAGGGAGTTGGAGTCGGCGCTCAGTCATCAGTCCCTGACGCTAGCGCGCTCAAAGCGGGACCGCGGACAGTACAGTGCTAGTCACACGCCGTCTCTGAATTTTCTCACGGAATTCGGGTTACATTCTGAACGTACGGACACTTTCTCAGGGCACCAACGTCGACGTGGTGCCAGCGCCGTCGCGGATTTAGAACGTCAGCTAGAACTCAGCGCGGCGCGTCACATCCGCACGTGTCAAGTGGTGGGTAACGTGAAACGCAGCAGCAAGGCCAGCATGAGCTACGAGGGCTTGAAGCAGACGGTATCGCCGCTGCACTCTCCGCTGTCACACTGCTCCACGGATAGAACCCGGAACCAGAACAGCCGGACGTCGTTGCGCGAGAAACCGTTCCACCGCTCAAACCGCAGTCTAGAATCAGGAGCCGACGTCGTCCCCTACATGATTCAGATACGCAAGAACATTGGGTCCATATCGAGGCTCAAGTCGCTAGGCACTCCCCGACCGGACCCCCTTCAGACCGTGAACAGCCGGACTATGATCGTAGGGTCGGGGATCGATATATCTTGAAATGCCGCCCAGGCGCCATATCCACAAAGATCTTCGGGGAAATCTTAAGTCATATTCGAGTGAAAAAAAAATCAAATAAAGTATTCCTTGAGAAAATCTATAAATTATATTGGAAATACGGTAAAATAATTAACATATTTATATGTTTTACAAGAATAAAACCATTTAAAATCAAATAAGCTTGAAATGTACCAGCGACAGATTTAAGGAAGTTATGATTTTCAGTCATTATTGGCGATTTTACTAAGAGGTTTTGTGGATAGGGCTCAGGGCGAATATTCACAAAGATACGTAGGATAAACTTCAGTATATTTCTTAAACCATAAAAAAATCCTTAAGTCTGTGGCAGTTTTATTCATAGATTGTGTTACACTTTTGAGTAAGTATTGAACACAATTGTCTAAATGAAAGCACTTGCGAACTGAAATCAGCGCATATTTAGAATATTTTATGTGAATACTGACCCCGGTTTCGTAGGTTTCACTTTTTACACGTGCTGTGGTGATATTATCGCGCATAGGTGGAATTTACGAGTTTTTAACATTCACAACTTATACGTTTTAGGTCACGTGTGAATAAGGATTTCATGGAATATCACGTTCTGCACGTGTTATGGGACATTCTGGAGCAAAGATGGAATTTATACACGTTTTTCGTCACGTGTGATTAATGATTACGCGGAATATCACGCTATGCAAGTGCTGTGCAGTTCACAGACTCTCTCCTGACTTCCGATTTGAAATAGCGCGTGATCACGTGATTTTTTTTTTAGTTTCACGTGACAAATTTCTTCTTGTTAGCAGTTGTTATTGTTAAATGCTAGGTATCACACTTTAATGACGTGACTATATACAGTTACTGTGATATTATTCGTTTTAATATACGCCGGATATGGTTATATGTTATTTTATTCATTATTTTTTGTTACTCACGACAATAATTGTCAATAAAAGCTGCAAGTTAAAGTTAATTGTTTATTGCATACAGTCGAACTTCTTATTATGAAAGAGTCCTGGTGCCACAGTCTATATTATTTTGTATTGCATTATCTCAAAATTTGGAGATACTAAGTCCTTAATATTATTAGATACTAAGTCATAATTAGGAGATATAAAGTCATAATTTGGAGAAACTAAATCCTAGTTAGGAGATACTAAGTCATAATTAGGAGATATTAAGACATAATTAGGAGATACTAAATCATAATTAGGAGATACTTAGTCATAATTGGGAGATCCTTAGTCATCATTAAGAGATACTAAGTCATTATTAGGAGATAATAAGTCATAATTAGGAGATATTAGGTCATAATTCTTATATACTAAGTCATAATTAGGAGATATCAAGTCATAATAAGGAGATATTAAGTCCTTACTCTGATCTACTTATTAGGATATACTAAGTCCTAATTAGGAGATACTAAGTCATAATTAGTAGATATCTAGTAATAATTAGGAGATACTAAGTCATAAGTAGGTGATACTGGGTCCATATATTAAGATAAAGGCATTTGGCATTTTGCCTTATAACAACTGGACCCAGATAAGACGTAAAAAAAGTTATTCGTTTCTGCTTTCCCGACCACCCACCCCCCCCCACCCCCACCCCCTATTTTTGTTCGCCGACCATAAAAGTTTGTTAAGTTTGTTTGCCTATAAATCATTAACTTTCTCTGATTTTTCGGAAAAAATACGCAGTTTTCGCTTATATGACAATTTTCTTGCAGAAATCTTTTTGTCTATGACCTTATTTGTATTTAAGGTACAGTTTCTTTGTTGGGAGGCATTTAAACATTTTACATGTAGTCCAACATACTTAAACTGTGTGTGGTAAATATGCGGCGAAGAAAAAAAAAGTCAAATAAACAAAAAGTTTTATTTTACCTCCCCTCCTAGATTTTTTTGGAGATGTAAGCGGAAACCAACCATGTTTTGGGCCTAACTACCAACATATATTCTTTTTATTGACCTTTTTCCAATCTTCCCAGAAAATTACAGGAAAATCCGCCGATAACAACAACCAAACATTGGTAACGTTGCTTAACAGTAAAATGTTCATTAGAAATGTTAATTCGCCTTTCCATATTATTCATGCACAATTCATATCAATATGAACAAAGAGAGCTTAAGCTAATCATGTTATAACATAATTTGTGGGCGTCGTGAGAAAACCGGTCTTAATGCATGTGCGTAGTGTCGTCCCGGATTAGCCTGTGCAGTCCGCGCAGGCTAATCCAGGACGGCACTTTCCGCCTATAGTGAATTTATGTTTAGAAGAGACTTCCTTGAAACAGAAAATACCATAAAAGCGGAAAGTGCCGTCCCGGATTAGCCTGCGCGGACTGCACATGCTAATCCGGGACGACACTTTACGCACATGCATTAAGTCCGGTTTTCCCACGACGCCCCTCATTTAGATTTGTAAGACGGAGGTCAACATACTTATCAATAAATTAATACTGCTATCTACCGATCCAACAGGCTCATCCGGGACGACAAAAATTACGCTTTAATGGTATTTTCTGTTTCAAGGGAGTCACTTCTAAACATCAATCCACTGTAGGCGGAAAGTGTCGTATCGGATTAGTCTGTGCGGACTGCCCAGGCTGATCCGGGGGGACACTTTACGCACGTGCATTAAGCCCGGTTTTCCCACGAAACGCCACATTATATTTTTGGCATAACTATATTTTCGCCGTTTATCTCATCGAAATAACCAAAACACAAATGGTTTGAAACCGTGAAATAAATTGATTGCTTATTATTAAATTAAGAAATAACTTTCGGTTTATCGTTGTTTATTGGCCAATAGGAATTAAACAACGATGGCGTTAGCTTGAGTTGTTTAATAGCCAGGCATCAGAACGACAAAGCGTTGTTTATTGACTGAAAAACAACGATAATGCGAACATTATTTAGATTCTAACATGATCTGACAAATATTTGTGCAATTATAATGAGAATTATATTTTACTAAGCTCAGAATCGGGACTACTTTTTGCGCTGTTTATTAGGTAGTATAACAACGACAATAAACTAATGGAGAAATAGGAACATTAATAAAGATTTATAAACCCAAGTTATTTTCCATTTCCATTAACCCAAATGCTTAATGTGTTTACATAGAAATTTTGGTCGAGTGCAGAGATAATTTACAATACAGATAAAAAAAAAAGGTGGTTTAAGTACGCCTATTAAATTTCCTTCAGACATTCTTCAAGAAAATTAACTACCAAATATCTATGATATTCGGGATTACAATTTCATACTTTTTATGGACGCACGCGTAAACAAAGATATGTAACCTTCCATGCCAATTGATAAAGTATTTCATAAATGGCTACCGAACGTTTATATAAAAGCGTTAATTACTCGGTTGTGACTAAAAAGTCATATACTTAAGAAATAATGTTCGATTTATCGTCGTTGGCCAATAAACAACGATTTAAACCACGAGGGCGTTAGCGTTCAAGGATTTTGGAAGTTATAGAGCAGAAAGAAAATTCCTTGACATTTGACCTTTAATTGTTACCTTGGCCTTTAACCGAGGACCATGGGAGTTGTAAACGATACATCGTCTGGTCATGGGAAATAATAATCTGAAGTAATATTAAAATACTTCCAGACGTTTAGAAATTATGGTGGAAAAACAGAAATACTTGACCTTTGGCCTTGAATTGTGACCTTGACCCTTGACAGACGTTCAGAAGCTATGAAGTGTAAACAAAAATAATTGACATTTGACCCCGAATTCTGACCTTGACGTTTGACCGACGATCATGGGAGTTAAATGCGACAAATTGTCTGGTTTGGGGAATAATAATCTGAAGTTATATTAAATTCATTCCAGACGTTAAAAAGTTACAGCGGAAACAAAAACTCATGACCTTTGACCTTAAATTGTGACCCTGACCTTTGACCGACGCGCATGGGAGTTGTACGCGGCACAACGTCTGGTCATGGGGAATAATATTATGAAGTTATATTAAAATCCATCCAGGCATTTAGAAGTTATGGAGCGGAAACGAAAATTCATGACCTTTGACCTTGAATTGTGACCTTGACCTTTGACCGACGAGCATAAGAGTTGTACGCGACACATCGTCTGGTCATGTGGAATAATAATCTGAAGTTATATTAAAATCCATCCAGGCGTTTAGAAGTTATGGAGCGGAAACGAAAATTCATGAACTTTGACCTTAAATTGTAGTCTTGACCTTTGACCGACGAGCATGGGAGTTGTACGCGACACATCGTCTAGTCATGGGGAATAATAATCTGAAGTTATATTTAAATCCATCCAGGCATTAAAAAGTTACAGAACGGAAAAGAAGTCTGGACGGACGGAAAACCCACCCACTCAAACCCAAATCGCCCACCCACCCACGCACCCAGCCACGGACGGACGGTGCGACTACTATATGCCCCTCCTTCGGGGGGATAAAAAGATTTGATACTTATTGTTGATAGCTACCCTTGTAATATGATTGAAGAGTAGTAGTTGTTGTTGTAGCGGCACTACTTGTAAATGTTGAAGTTGTCAGTTAAACTGCTGAAGTTGTGACTCTCCTTGTAAAATGTTGTAGCTGTAGTTGTTGTAGTTGGAGCACTACTTGTAACTGCTGTAGTTGTAGTTGTTGTTGCAGTTGTGACACCACTTGCAAATGTTGTAGTTGTTGTAGATTTAGTTGTAGGTATTATTGTTGCACCACTTGTAACTCACCGCTAGTTGTAGGTATAATTGTAGGTGCAATTGTGACACCACTTGTAACTTTTGTAGTTGAAGTTGTTGTTGTAGTTGTGACACTATTTGTAACTGTTGTAGTTGTGACACTATTTGTAACTGTTGTAGTTGTGACACTATTTGTAACTGTTGTAGTTGTAACACTATTTGTAACTGTTGTAGTTGTGACACTATTTGTAACTGTTGTAGTTGTGACACTATTTGTAACTGTTGTAGTTGTGACACTATTTGTAACTGTTGTAGTTGTGACACTATTTGTAACTGTTGTAGTTGTGACACTATTTGTAAATGTTGTAGTTGTGACACTATTTGTAACTGTTGTAGTTGTGACACTATTTGTAACTGTTGTAGTTGTGACACTATTTGTAACTGTTGTAGTTGTGACACTATTTGTAACTGTTGTAGTTGTGACACTATTTGTAACTGTTGTAGTTGTGACACTATTTGTAACTGTTGTAGTTGTGACACTATTTGTAACTGTTGTAGTTGTAACACTATTTGTAACTGTTGTAGTTGTGGCTGTATTTGTCAATTTTGTAGTTGTAGGTGTAGTTGTTGTTGTAGTTGCGGCACTACTTGTAACTGTTGTAGTTGTTGTTGTAGTTGTGGCGCTTCTTGCAAATATTTTAGTTGTAGTTGTAGTTGTTGTTGCAGTTGTGGCACTACTTGTAACTGTTGTAGTTGTTGCACTACTTGTAACTGTTGTAGTTGTAGGTGTAGTTGTTGTTGTAGTTGTGGCACCACTTATAACTGTTTTAGTTGTTGTTGTAGTTGTGGCACTACTTGTAACTGTTGTAGCTGTTGTTGCAGTTGTGGCGCTTCTTGTAAATATTTTAGTTGTAGTTGTAGTTGTTGTTGTTGTTGTGGCACTACTTGTACCTGAAGTAGTTGTTGTTGTAGTTGTGGCGCTTCTTGCAAATATTTTAGTTGTAGTTGTAGTTGTTGTTGCAGTTGTGGCACTACTTGTAACTGTTGTAGTTGTTGCACTACTTGTAACTGTTGTAGTTGTAGGTGTAGTTGTTGTTGTAGTTGTGGCACCACTTATAACTGTTTTAGTTGTTGTTGTAGTTGTGGCGCTTCTTGCAAATATTTTAGTTGTAGTTGTAGTTGTTGTTGCAGTTGTGGCACTACTTGTAACTGTTGTAGTTGTTGCACTACTTGTAACTGTTGTAGTTGTAGGTGTAGTTGTTGTTGTAGTTGTGGCACCACTTATAACTGTTGTAGTTGTTGTTGTAGTTGTGGCACTACTTATAACTGTTGTAGTTGTTGTTGTAGTTGTGGCACTACTTGTAACTGTTGTAGTTGTTGTTGTAGTTGTGGCACTACTTGTAACTGTTGTAGTTGTAGTTGTAGTTGTTGTTGTAGTTGTGGCACCACTTATAACTGTTGTAGTTGTTGTTGTAGTTGTGGCACTACTTGTAACTGTTGTAGTTGTAGTTGTAGTTGTTGTTGTAGTTGTGGCACCACTTATAACTGTTGTAGTTGTTGTTGTAGTTGTGGCACTACTTGTAACTGTTGTAGTTGTTGCACTACTTGTAACTGTTGTAGTTGTAGGTGTAGTTGTTGTTGTAGTTGTGGCACCACTTATAACTGTTGTAGTTGTTGTTGTAGTTGTGGCACTACTTGTAACTGTTGTAGCTGTTGTTGCAGTTGTGGCGCTTCTTGTAAATATTTTAGTTGTAGGTGTAGTTGTTGTTGTAGTTGTGGCACTACTTGTACCTGTAGTAGTTGTTGTTGTAGTTGTGGCACTACTTGTGAATGTTGTAGTTGTAGGAGCAGTTGTTTTAATTATAGTGTATTTTCTTGTTGTAGGAGAATTTGTAGTAGTAGCAGTAACATCGTTTGTTGTTGTCATTGTTAAAATATGAGCTTATACATTGTATTCTATTGAACAACGCATTTATTTATATGTGTGTGATAATATAATATAAATATGAAAATATTATTTGGTTACTGAAACATATAAATATATCGGATAACTTGTTCAAGTTAAAAGAAAGGAATTGAAATTTTTTAAGAAAGACAACTCGTGCATGAAAATCATCAATTAATCGACGAATTTCAAATCTTAATCGACTAATTAATCATAACCTTAATTAAATTATTCGACGAAATTGTTAATCGGCACAACACTACCTTACGCATATGCATTAAGTCCGATTTCCCACGACACGCCTCATATATAATCTCAACGCGTTCGTTTTGTGTTAATGACCGCGGATTAAGACGCCATGAACATGCACGTCATTCCGCGCACGATCGGACAGTGGCGCTTTAATACCAGTAGATTATCGGATATATAGCAGTGGACTATCGTACTAATTAAGATTAATACGTAACCAATAGTAATTAATGATCAAACGTATTGCAACGTGCATGACTTCAGTGCAGTTTGTTTTATTCAGTCGGGGAGTTTATTTTGGTAAAGGTCCAAGAAGTACGAGCTGAGTTCATAAGAAGCCACGTGTACTCGTGTATCAAGGGTGATAATCGATACGAGCGCAGATCAAAGTTGAAATACTGCGAGTCCAATCTTCCCATACTGAAATGTATCGATTAATTTTAAATTTAATGGAATATCCGAAAATAAGAAAGATGTGCAATAGTTTTATTGCGCAAAGTGCGAACAAATATTTCCTCGGTTCGTTCATACTTAAAAAAAGAAACTGGAAACTTGTGCTGAGGCCATACAAATTTGATTCTATGTTTAGCGTCCCCATGAATATTCGAAACCTACCAACCAGGCAGGAAAAAAACAAAAAATTAGTCGATAAACCTTTTTCTTTCACAACTTATTCATGGCAGTGGTACGAGCTAAAGCAAATGTTCACTCGCAAAACTGTTATATATCATCTTCATATTGTGAATCTACTTTGACGCAGTATTTTAACTGTGTAAATTGACTAGTTGCACACTGTTTTCACAAATTTTGCTAAAACACCTAAGTCTTTTTTTTAAATTTCTATATGCTCTCAAACGTGATTTTTACATTGTCAACATTGTAGTTTTTTTTTGTTCAGGCATCCAAAAACCTACCAGCCCGAGGACGCTAAACATAGCATCAAATTGGTATGACTTTTTGTTTGACTTTTTGGATTATTTACCAAGTCAAACATACACTGGATTGGTACCAACAGCTTAATGAGCATTATGTTCAGAATCGTAATTACTTACCGTTTTTCATTTCTTAATTATTCTTATGTTTGTAAAAATCAATACATAATAATAAGGGTTTTAGGTTATAGCTTAAAACGTAACTGCCCAGTTTATTTTGTTGAGTTAGAGTCGGCAGAAAATATTAGGGGGGGGGGGAGTGGGGTCGGGTAACGGAAACCAACAACTTGTTTACGCCTTATAGTATACTGCTGACCTCAGACTAAATGTTTGTTCGCAGATTTCAGGATTTATTATTGAATTCTTGTTTATATGTCCTGGATCCGAACTTTAAATTATTGTGTACATTTTGGCTTAAAAATTCAACAACCCCTCGTTATACACATTATGTTTAACACTGACAATAAATTGCATGGACAGTTCTGCGCTTATAACAGTTTTATTTGTATTAATTTTAGCGCTGATTTCATACAAATCAAAATGTTGACAGCGTAGAAAGACTGTTGACGACAAAAGAAACCAAAATCATGTGAATTATGAGTGCAATTTTTCTAAAGAGGAAACATTTGTTCGAATTTCTTACCCTTAAACTTATAATATGGCTTTTTATTCAACCGTATACGACATCATAATACAAATTAATGTACGTGTAAGTAACGAAAAACTATTTTTCAAGTTAATTATCTAATACAAACGGAATTATCAGCATGCCAGTTAACGAGTCAACAGTTAACAATATGCAACGAGCCATGCAGGCTAACCGATGACGAGTGTTAGATAGGAGGAGCATCGATTGTTTAGTGATTCGTTGCCTGCTGGTTCAAAAGTAGGTCATACGATGCGTGCTCTCGATTTTCCATACTTCAGTTTAAAATTAATACATTGCAGTAATTTGTTGTAAAAATATTCAGATTAAGAATCGGTAATAAGAAAATACACTTTCGCAACGAGTCAAAAATAACCGATGTTGCGAATTAATTTAGTGGTCTTATTCCCAGACACCCAGGTGAATATTTCGGATACATACAAGTAAACAGCGAAATAGTGGTGTCCTTACTTTGACGTAACATTTGTAATAAATGGAATTTTTTGAAACTGTTATTGTAATAAATCACACGATATATACTTTATAATACACATGACATGCGTTATCTTAAATAAAGAGAAGGTAAGAAATCAGGCGTGAAATATTTTCTGTTTTGAAGAAGTACACTTTCAAATGTCGATTTACTTACTCGTAGCCGTCAAATAATATTTAGTAGTTTTCCGCGATACCTGTTTTGAAAATAACCCTATCAAACGACAAGTTAGCTTCCGCCAACAGTCTAAAAACAAAATACCAGTACAGAAACGATTCGGCAATTTTTTCAACGGCTCACACATCAATAGATAGATAGATTTATTCAGGTTAAAACACACAAGTTTACAACACATGACAAAGTCAGTTAAAGAAACAATGGTCTAACTAATGTGTGATTTTTAATACTATCAACAGCAATGACACTTGTATTCACTCAACAACAATTGAATTTGCTAGAGGAACAGCTATAACGATGCAAGGTAACATTTGCATTGATCCATTAATGTGAGTAAATAGGTGGGGTCCTTGGATACAATACTTAAGTGAACAACAATAAACATTTTTATGATTTTGGAAATTGGTTATTATGCATATTTTGTAAACAAGTAGGGCCAAGCGCCATATCCACAAAACACCATCAAAAAATTACATTTAAAATTTTACAAAAGTACATTTCTAAACAAAAAGTGCACCCCTCTAAAACAAACTCACGAATCCGTGGATATCATGTAAATTTCTTTAAACAAAATTGTGCACCTCATCTAACCCACGATCGTGTATCCACGATGTGATAAGTGTTTCACAAATGTTAGAGGCAACGTATATACATATTCAATTGTATACATGTTTAATAACAGCTTATCGATATGTCAAACAAGTTGAATTCCGATGTCAATGATAATAAATCGAACGACCCACTTTGCGTTTAACCATACACGAATAACCTCCAACGTTTGTATCTTTTTTTTTCTAATATTTTTCGACTGGATATAAATTATAGAAGTGACATTTGATATTTAATTAAGTTTATTATGAACGATTGCTTTAAACCTCCGGTGAATGTGTAGAAATTGCTGACGATTATAATTTAATAAAATCACTATACTGGATAGGAATCGTCTGAAACGTTGTTTGGCGTAAGGTAAGAAGAAGAATAAGAATATGTGATGATTATGTTGATCATTGTGGTTATGATGATGATAACGACGACGACGACAATTGTGAAAGCTGGAAACTTAGAAATCGGTTTACTGTATAGAGCCGATGAAATGGTTATGTTTGCAGTGCACAAGTACATACATACACACAACTTAATATACACTGAACCGGTTTTATAAGGGGCAACCTTTCAGAAGTATTCACGTTTCTTTTGATCAGTGAATTTGCACTTTTCAATTTTCGTTTTTCAGGGTCACTTAATTTACACTAACTGGTGTTGGTTATCGATAAAAGATATTGGCATAAAATTGTGCTGAATTATAAGGAATAAAATGTATTTTCTTTTGTACTAACTTGTTGGCATATTTTGTTTAACGATTCTTGAAATAAGATAATATGTACATAATAATCATAATAATAATAATAATAATAATAATAATAATAATAAAATATTTTTTAACGAAGATAAACTCGTAGCGAAATACATCAAATAAAATTTACAGAACACGCAAATGTAATGATACATGTCTTATTTACTACAAGGCCCTCAGACAGATATAATCAAATCAATATTAACGAAACAATTAAGATTATCACACTATTCAAAATCAAAAGTAACGTACAGAATCATGTTGAAATATAAAATAATTAAAAACAAACAAGAAACGTGGACATTCCATGAAACACACATTTTTCTAACGCAATGCCTACAAGTTAGTCGTGGTCAAGCCTCTATTCGTTTCGAGTCATTGAGCGGAAAGCATACTTCTATTTTTAGTAATGGTGACCTTGACTTTGATTTGAAACAACCCATATACAATCCCAAGAGAGGGTTTGATATAACCATTTTATATTTTTAGAAACTGTGACCTTGACTACGACTCCACCCACCCCATACGCAATCTCAAGCGAGGTCTTGATATAAGGTATCTAAATATGAATTTTCATTACAATATCTCAATTTATTATTGAGTTATTGAGCAGACACCCTTTTTTCAATGTTTAGTAACAGTGACCGTTACCTTGACCCCACCCACCCCATATGCATTCTCAAGCAAGGGTTCGATATAAGGTATATCTATGTATAGAGTTTCATTACAATAGCTATATGTAGCATGGGTTTTATTTATGTTAATAGATACAAAAGAGATCTGAAATAAACATATAACAATTATAAAGTAATATTTAAATAATGTAAATACATTATTAATTATAGTCAATTTAAATGCAATACAACACAAAACAATTATTGGGACAGGTCAGGGAGGGAATACCTACCAGAGCACCAAATCTAATTATAATAATATACAAGTATAAAACAGTATCAACTTTTTCTCTTCACATCTGACTTTGGAAAGAACACATAAGTTTCACCTTTCACACACCATTCACTCACTCATCCATAATTCAGCCAATCATATTCTTTTAAAACAAGATAATACTTGCTGGTCAATATTGGAAAAAGGATTAGTGCAAAACTGGTTTTTGGCTATTCTTCTAACAGTAAAGTTTAGAGCAGTGTTCTCACTGTTATATGTGTTATTGATAAATTAAGCTTTTGTGACTATATTAAAGTTGTATGCGGCACATTTTAAAATCTACAATAGTTAACCTATGTTACATATATTTGTTCTAGAGTTATTGAGCGGATACCATTTTTCTATTTTTAGTAACAGTGACCTTGACCCCACCCAAACCATATGCAATCCCAAGCGAGGTCTCGATGTAAGTTATATGCGTTAAGTTTAATTAAACTATCTCGATTCGTTCTCGAGTTATTGGGCGGAAACCCCAGTTTGACGCTGCCCGCCCGACCAACGACACACCTCAATCTAATAACAATTTTTTTTTAGAAATTGTGGTTAATAGTAAAAAACACGTACAGGTTATCATTCATTAACACACTGTAAAGAAGCATACAAACATATCCATATTGCATTGAGACATTATAAAAGTGACAGACATAAAGCTTCAATAATGAAAACAAATTTTAATCATGAAAACAAAATTCAATCATTAAATAGATGCAGTTATTTAATCAAGAGCGACAATAAAGGCATGCCTTTAATTTATTCTTAAAAGTTCTTAAATTATTTGTTTGCCTATTGAAGGGGTCAGATATAGCTGAGATATATCGATCCATTATAGAGCTTTCGCATTTCAAGAGTCAAATAAGTTTTATTTTGTAAAGAGGTAACATTCTTGATGACATTTAGGAACATATTTTGTCAATGTGTATTTTTCAAGATAGATTATCATCAATATACAGATCAATAAGTTTCTGACTCTTAACATTATTGATCACATTCAATAATGAGATAAAGATTAAGATTTTGTCGAACTTTATGTTTTGAACCTAATACCATGCACGTTGTTTTAAGTGGAATAATAACCATGTATGAGTTTGTCACAACTGTTGCAAATTCGAAAGATTTGTCTGTAGGTTATATTGAATAATTTGCAGGCTAGTTCAAGCTTTTTGCAGAGTTGTATCATCAGCATACATTTCAGTATCATTAACATATACATAAGAAAAAGAAGAGGTCCTAACATAGAGCCCTGGGGAACACCAGAGATAATGTTGTTGCGATAAGATATAATGTTTTCTGCTTTGACAAATTGGAACCTATTCGTCAGATATGAAGAAAACAGGTTGAATGAATGTTCGTCAAAATGATGAAGTTTTATTACTATTAAAAAACTATATGATCCACAAAGTCAAAGGCCTTTTTGAAATCTAAAAACACTGTGCCAATCAATAGACCATAATCAATGTTTTTTTTAGATAAAAATCAACAATGTTAATCAATGCTGTTTGGCAAGAATGATATCTTCTAAAACCCATTTGGTATTATTTAGAAGATGTGAAGATTCTAGATACATATGCAATTGATAAGCAATGTGCTTTTCAAAGATGTTAGTCTTTTTAGATATAGTAGGTAGAAGGGAGATTGGTCTATAATTGTTAGTATCTTCTTCTGAGCCATCCTTGAATAAACGTACCACATCTGCAATGTTAAGCTTGTCAGGAAAAGTTCATGAGCTATACAATCACTATCAGTGCAATTTTTGGTTGTATTGTGAACTTTTGCTGTGTTTTAATATGTTAGGCCCTATCCCATCAATACCCATCAATACCAGAAGATTTGTTTGAGTTAAGTTGATCAATTAGTGTGCCCACTTCTCAAGAAGTGATTCAACAAACTGCAGCTTAATTTGCATATTATGGACATTTATGAAAGTTATTTCATTTCTTGATCTTATAGCTGGGCGTGTTATGGAAACCTTTCAGTTCAGGGTGAAATCCAAACCAGTTTCAAAACATGACGTTTAAATGCCTACGAACATTTTAAAAATTAGACGCCCTTAAGATATTATAAAATAAAAATATTGTCTGTGGTTTAAAACAAAAATCATAAAATGTATACTATTTGCATCCTTATAAAACAAGTTTATAAAGTTGTGAAATAAACTGTCACTTATCCACCTAAATATTATAATTATCGCGGAAACGTTTTGGGGGACGTACAACATTTGTTCTACGTTTAGACATTTAACATATTTCTCTAATAAGGTACACCAATATAAAGTTGCTTATTAAATTGTGTTTAAAAAGGGCAAATCCGTTAGTTTATTTAAAAAAAATTTATGTCAGATATGAAAACTAAAATATAAAGGGTCGAAATCTTAAATACCAGCCAATGCAATTAAAGTTCATATGGTCTATTTGGAGATAATTATAATTAGGCTTTCAAACAAGGAACATAATAGAAAAGGAGGAATAGTTCAGCCATTCTTTTTTCAAACATTAAAATATTGGCACTTAGTTTTTAATTCACATTCATATTTTGTCTACCAAAAATGTTTTTTTTTTTTAATATTGTGACCCTAGGGTTAGGGTTAGTTTTATGTTTCGTTTTTCTTAGTTTCAGTTACGGCAAGGTTAAGGGTTAGGTTTAGAGCCCCAATTGTTGTTGGTTCGGAAGTTAGCCCTGGCTTTGGTTCATTGGGTCGGACCCAACAAGTCATGCACGGGAGCTTATGACGGGCAAGACCCAATAAGTATGCATTTTAAAGAATATATAGTTATTGGGTCGGACCCAACAAGTCATGCACGGGAGCTTATGACGGGGAAGACCCAATAAGTATGCATTTTAAAGAATATATAAACTTAAAACTTAACAAGGAAAATACAAGAATGCAAAACACTCAATAGCAACACGTGCACAATATGAAAGCTACTTTACAGTTGTTACAATAACTACCAGTTAGGCATAACAAATATGTTTGTATCAGGATGCATGTCCCCAAAAATAGAGTAGGTAGGTTGAGATTTTTTTGTAAATGGTCAACTTGAAGATCCTAAAACTGAAAGAATATTAAAAACATATCGGTAATAAAATTTAACATTGTTTTGAAGTGAATGCTATCAAAACAAAACACTTATTGATATTTAAAACAAAAACAACATTCAATTATTGGAAAAAAGTAAATAGCACAATAACATACTCGACAAACTCAATAAAATGTTCTAGGGTCGAGGCATTCTTTTAGGGTAGGTCGGTTAACCCGCAACAAACATATTTCTTACGCCTTAAAACATACAAAATATATATTGCACACATTAAAAGAAAAATATAAGTGGTATTGTTGTAAAAATACATGTACGTAGTTTAGATTGTCAAGCGAATGCAAAATCTATACAATGTCCAACATATGTATAATAACTGCAATACTAACATGAACGATTGATATACACTTGTTTAAATAGAGTAATATTAGTCAAAAAATAATCAAAACATGTCAAGGATATAACATTATTTTTAAGAAAGTAGCATTGTTATGATTAATAAAAATAATTTAAATATCGTATGAGTAATATTCACACTATTGATAGCCAGCATCCATTTAGCGCAACAAGCAGCTGTGCCTAGCGCCACGCAGGACCAGGGCTCGATACAGGCGATTTTTGCTAGGTTGTCAAGCATTGATAACAGGCTCGCCAAACTTGATCTTATTGAGATGGATGTATTTAAAATAGCGAAAAATGTAACGCTTGTGGAGGCCCGAATGAATGACATTGACACGAAGTTTTCTGAGGTAACAACACGACTTCTTGAACTTGAAACTAGCCGGGCTTTCGATAGTAGTGAATGCGATGACTTGCGTCGTAAACATTCTGTTTTAGAAAAATCTTTGACTCTGAAAAATCTAAGTCTGATGCTTTGTCGAGAGATTTAAATGACTTGAAGCAGTTTAATTCCACATTAGCTGATGATGTTGTCCAGCTGAAAGCCCATTCTATGCGCGACAATCTCCTTTTTTTAAATTTCGCTGAGGAAAATTCGTTTGATGATAGGAGAAATGAAGATTGTATGGCAAAAGTTCTTTCTTTCTGCGAAAATGAACTTGGCATGAATGATGCGCGGGTAATCAAGATCGACCGTGCTCATCGTGTTGGACGGTTCGAACAAGGTTTGAAGAGACCTATTGTCGCCAAATTCAACTTCCATCAGGATAAGCTGACAGTGAAGCAAAACGCCTATGATAAGCTGAAACACTCTGCATATCACGTGTCTGACCAATATCCTCGTGAGATTCAGGAACGTCGGCGGAAGTTAATTCCGTATCTAGTGCAGGCGCGTTCTCAAAACAAGCAGGCTTCCCTGAGCGTTGATAAGCTGTTTATCGACAGGAAACTCTATACCGCCGACAGCCTTCCACCTGGTCCTCCCCCGGATTTGCCGCCTCGCGGCGGGTCCAACTTCCGGAACGGAAACCGCACCGAGCCAAACCAGCAACGCGGATCTAGAAATTCTAGAAACAGCGCCCCGTCTGCACCATGGAACCCTCCAATGGATCACCAGGGCCGAGTTACACCGGATCTGCCGCCTCGCGGCGGGTCGAACTCCCTAAACGGAAGCCGACCAGTGCCAATCCAGCAACGCGGGCCTGAAAACAGCGCCCCGTCTGTACCATTGAACCCTCCGACGGATCACCAGAGCCGCGCCATCGACACATCCGGTACTGCTGAATAGGAGCTCCCGAAGAAGCAACTACGTTTCCTGTTATGGAACGTTCAAGGACTTATCTCAAAATTAAATGATAATGAGTTTACAAATTATATTAATGAATTTGATGTATTATTGTTTTGTGAAACTTGGCACTCAAATTGTTCAAATGTTAATTTAAACAATTTTGATAGCTTTTCGTGTCCAAGACCTTTAACTAACAAGAAAGCAAAACGTAATAGTGGTGGATTAATTGTCTATTTTAATAAAAAGTACGCTGGCAAAATTGAATTAGTGGACATCAATCTTAACGGCTATATGTGTATTAAGTTATGCAAGACATTCTTTGGTACATCTAATGACCTTTACTTTATATATTGTTACATTCCGCCAGAAGATTCACAGGTATACAAATGTAGAAGTTCACCTCTGTTTGAATTTGATTTCTTTGAAAATATCTCAAATGATTTACTTCGCTATTCTTTACTAGGTGATGTTATTTTGACCGGTGACCTAAATGCACGCATTGGTCAGAGATCAGATTTGGTAGAAAATATTAACCTTGATAGATATGTGACTATGCCTACAATACCATCTGATGTAGATAAACTGCCGTTACGATGTTCTTTTGACGAAATTTACTTATGGCAAAAAATTATTGTCATTGTGTAAAGAGAATAATTTATGTATAGTCAATGGGCGATTAGAGCCGGGTAATTTCAGGTGTTATAATTTTAACAGAAATAGATTTGCTGCTAGTGTAGTCGATTTTGTTATATGTGGTCGGTTGAACGGTATATGTGTACATGATATTACTGAATTCTCGGATCATTGCCCAATTGAGTTCCAATTAAATTGCGTCAATAATGCATCTATTGTTAATACTGCTAGTGTTGAAAAATTAGCGTGGGACGATAGCTCAATTAAAAATGAAGAATTGCAAAACGTGTTGTATGATAATAAACAAGTTTTTGATGAATTGCTAAAAAGTTTTTCAGATGGTTTTAACAGATATTGATACCTACTTGAATAGTTTGTCAAGTACTATTTTTGATCTGTCATTTAAGGTTTATGGTAAAACATTTCGCACTAAAGTCAATAACAATCGAAATAGTGGTAAGAAATCCCCTTGGTTTAATATTGACTGTAGAAATGCTAAGTCGACTTTTAATCAAAGTAAACGCATGTATAAAACTAATTCTAGTGATGTAAATAGACTGAATTTTTTGAATGCAAGGAGTGCTTTTAAATGTATCAAACGTAACGCTAAACAATCTTTTTACAGGAATGAAAAACAGAAATTGTCTGTGTTAAGTAAAAGTGGTTCACGCAAATTTTGGAAACATGTTAATAAATTTAAAAGTAATAAAAAGTCTGGATCACCTGACATTTCTCTTGAAGAATTTGCCAATCATTTTCGTAATTTGTCAAATAATCCAAATAATAGCACTTATAGAGATGATAATGCAAACAATTATGATGTGTATGAGAATATAAATATTGATAGTTTAGACTGCCAATTTAGTGTAGAAGAGGTTTGTAAAA
Organism: Congeria kusceri; assembly: GCA_027627225.1. NCBI lineage: Eukaryota > Metazoa > Mollusca > Bivalvia > Myida > Dreissenidae > Congeria > Congeria kusceri. Next base: position 1,421,588 of record JAPFQT010000033.1, on the reverse strand, counting down.
CTATTGGTAACATGTCCAGATATAAAAGTTGTGATATGTCTGGAAATGTTGCGGATTTCTTTATTGATGCAAAAGATTTTATTGCTCCCTATTTGACGACTATTTTTAATCATATATTTGATAGTGGTATTTATCCAGTCGAATGGACTAAAGGTGTAATTGTACCTATATATAAGAAAGGTTGTAAATCAAATCCCTCGAATTATAGAGGAATTACATTAATAAATATAATCGCTAAAATATTCTCACTTGTGCTAAGAAATAGGATGAATAAGTGGTGGGAAAATGAGCAGAAGTTAAACGATGCTCAATTTCGTTTTCGCGATAATCGTAGTACTGTTGATAGTATATTCATCCTGCATACTATAATACAGAAAGTTCTTGCTAATAAGTTAAAACTATACTGTGTATTTATTGATTATGAAAAGGCTTTTGACACCGTTATACATGATGCATTGTGGATAAAATTAGCTAATTCCCATGTAAATTGTAAAATGTTAAAAATGCTTAAATCTTTATATTCAAACGTTAAAGCTTGCGTTAAAAATTCTGAACACATGCCGTATTCTGAACTGTTTGACATAACACTTGGTGTCAAACAAGGAGAGCCTCTATCTCCTTTACTGTTTATCTTATTTATTAATGATATCAAGGATTATATTGATGTGTCTAACATGTCTGTAAATGATATTGAAAAGGTATCACTATATATGTTACTATTTGCAGATGATATTGCTTTGTTTACGACTGATCCCAATAGTTTGCAGGCCCAGCTAGATTGTGTAAACCAATATTCTTCTAAATGGGGCCTCGAGATAAATGTAGCTAAAACAACAATATGTATATTTGAACGCAAAAAATCTAGAAATAATTTTACATGGAGTATAAACAATATTAATCTTGAGATTGTTGATAGTTTCTGCTACCTTGGTATGAAATTTTATTATACCGGAAGTCTTGCTAATGCTGTAAAAGCACTAAATGAACAGGCTCTGAAGGCATATACTGGCCTTATATCACTGTTTACTAGAGTATCTTTAGATATTAAAACAAAATTGTTACTGTTTGATTCGACTGTTTCACCTATTATTTTGTATGGTAGTGAGATTTGGGGCATATATGACTTCAAGGAGGTAGACAAAATCCATATCAAATTTTGTAAGCATATTCTTGGCGTGCGTACTCAAACATCCACAGTTGCCGTCCTTAGTGAATTAAGTAGATCCCACTTTCGGTCATTTGCAGGGAAAGAGCCTTAAAATACTGGTGTAAAATTATGAAAAATCCGGAATCACTTCCAGGCAAAATATTTATAGAACATATTTTAGTTTTAATTCATTGAATTTCAAAAATAGCTGGGGAAAGGCGGTTAATAATGCATTAGATATGCTAGGATATGGCTACTTATGGTATATGTTTGATATTAACTGTTGCTATATACCCATTTTAAAGCAAAGGTTGCGTGACCAATATATACAGATATGGTCGGAAACTGTGAATTCTCAAAACAAATTAGAGTATTATAAAAAAAAAATTATTTGTTTTTAGGTATGAAACATATATAGATGCTATTGACCAGGATAAATATAGTATTGCATTGACTAGGTTACGATTATGTTCACATTCTCTTGAGATTGAAACAGGAAGATACAATAATGTGGATAGAATTAATAGACAATGTAAACTATGCAATTACAATGTTGTTGAGTCAGAATTCCACTTTGTACTCTGCTGTCCCTTGTATCATGACTTAAGGCAAAAATATAAAATTTCAAATGCTTTTAGTACTATTAATAAATTTGTTAATCTCATGTCATCAGAAAAAATTGGTTTGTTAAGACGACTTTCAAAATTAACGTACTTTGCGATGTTACGACATTCCCAAACCCTAGATAGTGTTGCTTCTTAACATACTTATAAAATAAGTCAATAAATCCACTTTATAGATATGTTTTTGTACAATATTTTTATAAGCCTGCTTTGTATAATTGGAATTATGTATTTTGAACTTTTAATGTTGCTAATGGCCATCTTTCATGATGTGTTTTGTAAATGGCCAAAGGCATTGCTCATGCCGATTTGCCAAATAAACCAGTAAACCAGTAAGATAAGGTAGAACATATGTATACATATAACATATACATATTTTATCATTGGTATTACAACATTGCTAGAGTTATTTGTTTTCTCAATAACATTTGCCAAGGTTATATTTGTCTCAATAACATTTGCCAAGGTTATTTTTTATCAATAACATTTGCCAAGGTTATTTTTTATCAATAACATTTGCCAAGGTTATTTTTATCAATAACATTTTCCAAGGTTATTTTTTATCAATAACATAAGGCAAAGCTGTTATGTATAAATAAAAATTGCCAAGGATATTTGTTTTCTCAATAACATTTGCTAGGGTTATTTGTTTTCTCAATAACATTTGCCAGGGTTATTTTTTTTCTTAATAACATTTGCCAAGGTTATTTTGTATCAATAACATTTGCCAATGTTATCTTTTATCGGTAACATTTGCCAAGTTTATTTTTTCTGTGTATCTGAAAATAGACTTTGTACTATATACTACATTTTTTGAAAACAGACACATGGTCGAGCATTGTAAATGTGTAAAATGAATGTTCTGTCAAACAGTATGTGTATTTAAACGTTCTGTAATTCCCGAATGCACCTTTACGTAAATGATGAGGCTCTAATGGTGTTGGTCTTCCTTCCTTCCTTCTTATTGCTGTCGTTTTTAAATAATTTTACCGTCTTTGTCCATGCTTGGTTTCAGTTTCAATGTGGCGACAATAGGGTCGTGGTCTAGGAACTGCTCCGGTGTATCCCTTGTTGTTTCTTTATTCAGGTCGATCCAATGGATGTTTTCTAATTCAAGCTCTTCTGAAACAATGTAGTAGTCTATTAAATGCTTCTCCCGTCTAGGGGAGGCTTCGTATAAGTACAGCTTAAACGGTGACTTCACTAGATTTTCATATTTCTCTATTTCCACATTAAAATCTCCACCAATAATCATCGGTGTGTCCAATTTCTTCTTCAGTTTTAGCATAAATACCATTAAGTATTCGAAAAAGCGTATCTTCTTCTCCTGTGCCATTTTATACCATCCATGCCAAGAAATGCAAATGAAATCCAATGCATCGTTTTCTTCAACTGTGAAACGTTTGGCATGCATTCGTAGTCGAGGCACAAAGTCCGTTGGAAATGGTTGATTAAGGGGATTCTTGGAGGTTCGCTTTAGTTCAGAAATTATGTCATCAATTTCTTTAGCTTTGATATCCTCTGCTTTTAGTCTGTTGGAGTCAAACTGCAGGCTCGCCTCCTTTATACCACTGTATTTATAACAATCTGGAAGTCATCGGTTGGCCCACTTTTTACCACGAATGCCTTTCCATAGACACCCTTGTAGGAAAGCAATAGTTGGCTTGTGATTGTTGATAATATAAAAAAAAATACATGCCTTCGTCTCTCGAATGAACCATTCGGTCCATTAACATTCATAAGAATCAGTTTAATGCTTGTTTGCAAACTGGCTGAACAACAGTCGGGATTGTCGCTCTTCAAATCTACATGTCCAGGTTTAGGATTTTGCGCGTCACCACTTATATCAGTCAACGGGTTGACGTTCCCCAACGATGGCGCACCATTGTCAAATAATCCTGTAGGTGAGACGACAGGCTTGTGTTCAGATATATTCGCGTATGGATATCCCGTGTGATCCGTTACACTATCAAAGTTGCCTTGTTCAATTTTTACTTCAGGGTGTTGTTTAGCTCCAATAGCCTGTTCGGCAGTGTTGTCTAATGATTTTATGCTATTTGCGGCATTTCCGCGTTGCTTACGTTCATTATTTTTCAAATCTGGACGAGTTTTTTGTTGATGAATATTTGTATCACGTATTTTAGCAACGCATTCATTTAATTGTTTGAAAGTACAATTATCAATTTTTTCGGCATTCAAATTTTGTATTTTATTTTCCTTAGAAAGAGAGGAATCTACTTCACTTCTTTCCACAGAAGCTGCACAGTCTTGTGACTTGGACAAAGCAACATCATTTCGATTTGCATTAGCTTTGATTTCGGCATTTTCCAAAACAATCCCTTTTGATGCATGTGTATGTTGTTGTTACTGCGTATGAATTTCCCTTCTATTATAAGTTGCATTGCTTTGAGACTCTTGACTTTTTGCCGACGAATCGTCACTACTGTGTTTTGTGTCGTCTTGTATCGTTGGCTGATCGTTTACTCTTTCCGGTCATGAAGCCATTCCTCAGTGCAAATAATTTTAAATACCTTATACTGTTATTTTCGCAGATTCATTAAAAACAGTTTGAGATGTGTCCATTTTAGAATATTTTACATCCTATAAATTTCTGTTTTTCATCTCTGTTGTGGCTTTTCTATCCAACTTTAAATTCGCTTATTGGACTATATGAGACTGTAACACCGGTAAACAAGACTTCGAACTCCGATATGAATAATCAGTATGTGAATTGTGTTATTATAGGAAAGATAAACAAACTCGAACAGTCGTGATATACCTGTATACTGGATTGCTGATATAAGTACATCTTTGTTGCTTTTATTTTTTACGGTCGTGTAGCTATAACGCATAGGGCCGGTTCCATGTGTCCGCATCAGCATCCGTATCCGCATGAATTCAATTGAATATTTTAGTTTTGCTTATATCAAAAGAGTAAGTATATAATGTCTGAGTGAGAATTATTTAAACATTTAAATATATGTACTGCGATTATTTAACCAAATATGCAAAAAATATTAACAGATGGTAGATTGGAAACACTGTTATATCATTTATATCTACGTCATCACTCATGATTCTACAAATGTTACTCGTTCTTATCGATTATTATTATACTCAGGGAGGCTTCTATAAATCTTGCGTGATCCGGGTGTTCCAGGAAAATTTCTGCAGTGCTCTTTTTGCAATGATTTATGTCTTAAAGCCTATCGTTCAGCTTGCTTAGTAAACAATGATATCCACTTATCCGCATCCGCAACACGAATACGAATACGAAAAAACAATGGTCGCTAATCACTTTAAGGTCGACGGGGGGGGGGGGGGGGAGATCGCTGGTCAGGGTCGGGTTGCCCGAAACACAGAAATCAAGTTTGGGTCTAATATTTCCCCGTAATTCTATGTCCACAGTTATAAAGAGTCCATAGTAGTTTTTTTCACTGCTCGCAAGACATTTGTGACATTTTCCCTTCAAATTTGTCATAAAAATAAATGTCCGAAAAATAATAATTTATGAAATAAACCGAATAAACATACGTTTGCATGCAGGCGAGGAAACAGGACCTGAAGTTAGAGAGGGTGGAAATATTCAGTAACTGAAAAAAACTGCTTTTGGTCTCTCGTACAACAGTCACCTTTTTCTGGATACCAAGCCATATTGGAATACTCGGAATAGTGATTTCAAACCACCAATTAATAAACTAATAAAATGAGAATGGCAAACAATTTGGAACGAAGCAACCCATAACAAATTACATGAAATTAAGCCTAGTCTTGATTCATCAACATCGTTTACTCTTTGTAACCAATATTATCAAACATTGTATTAACACGCTGCACAATATGACATACAAGATGAACACATTCGTACCTTCTAAACCAAGAAGAAGCACCTCATTGTATACCTTGCGACGAACATTTTACTGTCAAACATATGCTAATTTATTGCACAGACCTCAGTGATATTCGTGATAAGATATTGCAAAGTAAATTCATTAAAAGAACTTGTCCAAATAGTGCCATCTTATACATTAATCCAGTACTTGAAAGAGATAACACAATTTAGTTAACTGCACCTATTCCATATCGAAATAATGATTTGTAAACGGCAAGGTTTGACCATTTTGTGTTGAGTTGCCGTAAAATCGTAACAAACAAACAAACAAAGGTCTCTCGTACATCTTTGGGATATATACCGGAAATGTGTGGATATCAACAGAAAGGAACAATTTAACGAAATTACCGATCGAAATCGTGTTTATTGTGTCAATGGATTGATTGAAGAACACATAATTGGCAAAAAAATGCACATGTGTTAATATATTGCGCGTTTTAAAAACCGAATGTTGTACAATTTTAGAGGGAGGGGCGTACGCCGCTTCCGTCTCCTCTAAAACTGCATACAGTATATAGGCGAGTTTTTTTTTCTTGGTTCTCGGATCCGCCGACCCGATTTTTTTTTCAAAAAGCAAAAAAAAAACAAATTTAGAATGTTACCGATATCGTAAAAGTGAAAGGGTTTTAAACTGTTGCACGCAATTCAAAAAAAATTAATTAATATCATGGTTATCATGTACTGATTAAGTTAATGTTGTGTAATATGATTGTTTAAGAAATAAAGCGTTAAGATTTTAATATCACTGCCCATTTCCATTGGTGAAATTTAGGGGGGGGGGGGGTTGTTGTTGTGTTTTTTTTTTGTTTTTTTTTTTGGGGGGGGGGCCTCCTCCAACCGGACACTTTTCCAAAAATGTCCGAGAACCAAGAAAAAAATAATCTGGCCTTAGATACTTCTACTAGCACCACTGCAAAATATACACACACGTTTTAACAGAATGATCGCCTTTTAGCGCGCGTTCGTGAATAGTTCTGAACATTATTCACGTGAATCGTGTTTACTTTTTCATTTGAAATTTTGAATTGCTTTACTATAAGGTTTATTTTTACATGTATGTGTATTGTAATTTGGACCAAGTGTGAGATTCGCCAAGCCTTTAAACCGGTTTAAACCCCCAATGCAATGCATTGACCAGGGGCGTAGTCAGTGTTGTAAAATGTATACGCACACCAGACCATTCATCATGGGGGAGGGCGTGAGAGGGGTATGTCCTTCCCGCTGGTGGGAATTCGTGGCTGGGGAGGGCGTGAGAGGGGTATGTCCTTCCCGCTGGTGAGAATTCTGGCTGGGGAGGGCGTGAAAGGGGTATGTCCTTCCCGCTGGTGGGAATTCGTGGCTGGGGAGGGCGTGAGAGGGGTATGTCCTTCCCGCTTGTGGGACTTCGTGGCTGGGGAGGGCGTGAGAGGGGTATGTCCTTCCCGCTGGTGGGGATTCGTGGGTGGGGAGGGCGTGAGAAGGGTATGTCCTTCCCGCTGGTGGGGATTCGTGGGTGGGGAGGGCGTGAGAGGGGTATGTCCTTCCCGCTGGTGGGGATTCGTGGGTGGGGAGGGCGTGAGAGGGGTATGTCCCTCCCGCTGGTGGGGATTCGTGGGTGGGGGGCGTGTCCCCTCCCCTCCCGGGAAAAAATAAAATAAGGGATGGAATGGTGCATTCTGGAGCATTTTCAGGCACTCTTCTGGCGTTTGAATAAATTATTTTCTCTAGTATTGAAACTTATTTTCATCTTGAAACACATCGACAGAATCAAAAACAATTTAATCTACATGTAAAACGAAACTATAGAACCTATTATTATAAACAATAATCAAAACATGAAAATCAATCACGACTTGTGTTTGCAAAGATGTAAAATTTACACCACCGTGCGCACTGTCAGTCCTTTCAACATGAAACCACGGTGTTGAAGACTTAAATTTATCGGCTTCAGACGGGTTTGATTTGGAAGGTGAACACTGAATACACTCAAGAGAGCTCGAGATAAATGCACAATCGACGGTTGCCCATGTAGTGACGGTTTGAAATACCGTTTAGTGCGTTTTTTAAAGCTTATGCAGTAGCTTACAATAAAATGTGCTTATTAAATTTTAAAATTTCGGTGATTACTACGAGCTTAATTTTGAAACATCGTTGTCAAACAGTATACATATGCCGACAAGATTTAATTCCAATGCTTGGCGTCAAAGAAAATTCAATATTGGTGCAGAATAATGCAATACGTTTATGGATAGATTGTTCTATGCAGCAAACTATTTCAGCCAAACGAATGCGAGCTATGTCTAGACTACGCACATACATGATTATATTTTCAATATGCGACAGTGGTCAAATTACGACGATGAACTAGAAATCCGGGCTCAGATACTAATAATAATCCGGATCCAATTGCTCGTAGCTTCAACTTTAAACTCATACTTTTGATGACGCCATCGTGTTGACACCCATAATGAGCAATTAACGGGTCATTTATATAAGAAAATTAATACACACTTTCGACTCGCCATTCTGTTCTCACGGTTTAAGCAATTTCAGCAAATATTTAATTTTATTTTTTATCCTCCGCATTTCAAGATTACGCACGTGCGTACTTTTCGTATAGGGCGCTACGCCCTTGACTGACCGTTCCAAGGCGGTTATCCCAGTTTTAATCATTGTTTTATGTTGTGTGTCTTGTAGTACGTACTGAACTGTATAGGCAATTGGTATCTTGCCTAGAAAAATTATTGACCAGCAGATGAATTAACTATGTTTTCTTCGCAGCATAATCACCACACAGTTCGACTTTACATCGCAGGTGACAGTCATGGGCCGAGGAAGGGGATGGGGGAAAGGCAAAATTACAGAACATGGAGATGCTAACACGGCACGTGACTAGTTTTTCATAGATAAAGAAGGAAATCAACCGTGGGTTATTCTGCAACAAATCATTGTCGGAGCCTAATGTTTTGAAACTAGTTCCGGAAATTCGAAGACATTGTTCCGTAAAATGCACGTGCTTAAACAACATTGTGACAAACAAATCATTTCTGCATTATGTAGTGCAATAAAACATATGTACCACATATTTCATATTTAAGTTCACAAAAAAACGTTTGCGTTTTGCTAATGTCCCTTTAATTTGCGATTATAAACATAACATTTTCACTGTATTTATCAACAAGTATGACGTCATTTGCTCAATGTTTATCAATAAAGCTGACGTCATTTTGAATTGTTCTTTATTGACGTCGCAGAAACGCACGAGTCAATGTACTTTGCGGAATATGGGCGGAGTATAGATTAATATAGTTCTCATTCATAACCTTTAAAAATACAGACGATTTCTATATAAGATCATGTTAGAATTGAAATAATTGACGGGTAAGCGTTAGTTATTGCGGTAATAACCAACGGTTTGTCGTTCCGATGCGTGTTATGCTATCGCCCTCGTTGTTAAATTCCTACGCATCGGAACTCCAAACCGCTGGTTATTACCGTAATAACCAACGCTTACCACTCAAGTATTTCTTAATTAGATGACATATACATCGCTATGAAGTCACATCCGTTTCCGGCGAATGGCGTAAAACCGCGAGCATTGGATATGAACTGTGTGATTACTAACCGGGTTTTCTCCCTATTCGTTTTACACAACTTTTTTGTTTGACTTTGTTTCATAAATAAAATGATAAAAATACTTCCATTTGATCACATGTTCATTACCGGTAAGGCCCAAAAAATAAATGGTTAGTTTCCGCTTACATCCCAAAAAATACTATGAGGGGAGGTACAATATAACTTTTTTTTTTAACTTTTTTTCTTCGCCGCATTTTCACCACACACAGTTTAAGTATATTGGACTGCATGTAAAATGTTGAAACGCCTACCATCAAAGAAACAGTACCAAGAGCGCCTTACGGTATGTCATTACCAAGAGCGCCTTACGGTATGTCATTACCAAGAGCGCCTTACGGTATGTCATTACCAAGAGCGCCTTACGGTATGTCATTACCAAGAGCGCATGTCTCACACAGGCTAATACGAAATGTTTGCTACATAAGGCCATACAAATTTGATTCAGTGTTTAGCGTCCCCGCGAATTTTCGAAACCTACCAACCAGGCAGGAAAAAAACAACAACAACTCGAGAAAAAAAAAGATTTCTTTCACAACATATTCATGGCAGTGGTCCAAGCTAAAGCAAATGTTTACTTGCAAAAAAGTTATTGAACATCTTCATACTGGGAACCTACTGTAATACAGTATTTTCACTGTGTAAATTGACTACTTGCATGCTATGTTTTACAAATATTAGTACAAACACATCTTTTCTTTTTTTCCATATTTTAATACGCTTTTCGACTCGTGTTTTCACATTGTCAAAATTGTTTGTTTTTTTCGTTCAGTCGTCTGAAAACCTACCAGCCCGAGGACGCTAAAAATAGAATCAAATTGGTATGGCCTTACCGAAAAGCCGCATATTAGCGAAAACTGCTCTTGATACCGAAAGTCAGAAACAGTTTATGATCGATAGCCAAAAAACATTTTAGGGTAAAAATTAGGGGCGGGGAGGGTGTGTGGGTCGCTTCATCGGAAAACCAACAACTTTTTTCACGCCGTATCGTTATCGATGTAATATGAACAAACTTCTATTGTTTGTTAAGCGTATTAAAATCATAACACCCCATTGTATATACACATGGGCTGCCCAGAATTCAATTGTAAAGTAGGGGGACAAGGGAGGTAGCCTATCATTGGAACATTCAAATGTTATGAAGGGTTATCTATCTTGGCGGAGTTCTGGACCGGTATTTTCAAAGCTCCTAAGGAATATTTTAACTTAAGTTGTAATTAAGTGTAACTTTCAGACCCAATTTTCTATAAGAAATGCAATGATTCCTGTTCACAAAACGGTAACACACGAAAGATCTTAGTAATATTGACACATTCAACATTTTAAATGCAAAAAGACCTATTCATAAAACAGCCAAAGACATAAGAAAGTTCATGAATGTACGTTTTCACTAAGGAGATATGTGAATACGGGCCCAGCGTCCGAAATTTATCTCCCCTTCTACTCCCATTGATCTCCCCTTCTAGTCCCATTGATCTCCCCCTTCTGCTCTCACTGATCTCCCCTTCTACTCTCATCGATCTCCCCTTCTACTCCCATTGACCTCCCCTTCTACTCCCATTGATCTCCCCTCTACTCCCATTTATCTCCCCTTCTACACCCATTGATATCCCCTTCTACTCCCATTGATCTCCCCTTCTACTCCCATTGATCTCCCCCTTCTACTCCCATTTATCTCCCCTTCTACTCCCATTGATCTTCCCCTTCTACTACCATTGATCTTCCCTTCTACTCCCTTGATCCCCCTTCTACTCCCATTGATCTCCCCCTTCTACTCCCATTGATCTCCCCTTCTACTCCAATTGATCTTCCCTTCTACTCCAATTGTTTTCCCTTTCTACTCCGATTTATTTCCCCTTCTACTCCCATTGTAAACATCAATTGCACTTTGCCTTTGCCTTATCATAAATTTGCCACTAATTCTTAACAAATGTTTATATTATTTGTAGGAAATATAATGTTTTCGATCATTGATGTGTTTAAAATACGATCGCTACAATTTGAAGGCTTCTCGTTGCTTATTTAACAAGATAAAACCAAATAGCCCGATACTCGACAAAGTGTCATAAAGCAGCATAAAACAGCCTTACAATGTCAACATCAACTAGTCAATTGCTATATTACATGCATAATTTATATCTTAAATACCCGCAAAACGCACGTGACAGCTTCAATCGGTTCGCATGACATCGTCTATGTTTAATGCCAATGTTTTAACACCTACAAACGACAGTAAATAGTATCGTGTAAAGAAAGAAACATGAGCTAAAAATAACTGCCTCGCGCGACACGTGCACGATTAGGTTTCGCGCCATTTCTTCTCGTGAACCGTTTTCTAATTTTTCACTAGATGGATGGACTCAATTAGAAGCAGTTGACCCATAATACGAGTGTTCTATTTTTACCCCATATATCCAGGAATGGAGTATTGTAACTTGTATCCGCTAGCTTTTTATCTTGTTCCCACAACAAGGGTAGTAATCGATGCGCGCGCACTCCAAAGCTGACATACTGCGATTCCTACGATAGCATACCGCGAACTGTCGGTTAACTATAATTTTCAAAGAATATTTTAAAACAGGGAAAAGTATTTGATATTTTATAGCGCAAACTACAAATGTTTTCCTCTCCGTTCAATGAAAGTTATAACAAGTTCGATGCTACCGCTGTTTTTCATTAAAATGTCACAAATTGATTATATATTTAAAACCTCGCAGTATGATAACTTAATATCGGCAGTATGATAACTTAATATCGATTTGTCAACAGCGGTAATATTGTAGATTACGAAAATGATCACAGAACATATGGGAAAGACTTGCAAATAGAGAGATCAAAGTATGCCAATTTTGTGATTCGCACCCATCGATTGTCACCCTTGCATCAACACACGACTATAATTCGGTATCATATGAAGAAACTAAGATATTTGAAAAACAAACACAACGTATTATGATGCTGTATTTTATTACTAGTATGTTGGTAAAAGGAATATTGAAATGACATTCATGAATATCATAACAAAGTGTTTACCATTTTTATATGTGAAAGTTTTTCATTTAAGAAACATTTGATTGACTGCTTTATTTATTGATCAATTTATTGATTGACTGACTGACCGACAGTTTGATTACTTAACTAGTTTTATTAATTGATTTGTTAGATAGATAGATAGACAGACAGACAGACAGACAGACAGACAGACAGAGAAGACAGACAGAAAGACAGACAGACAGACAAACAGACATGTAGGTAGGAAGGTTGGTTGGTTGGTAAGTTGGTTGATTAATTGATTGATTGATTGATTGATTGATTGATTGATTGATTGATATATCGATTGATTGACTGATTGATTGTTTGCTTGTTTGATTGACATCATCAATGAGCGCCAACCGGGTCATAGTGGCGCCACCTAGGGGGTTCCCATTCACGGTGGGGTTGTTTCGAGGCACGCGGCCACGACGGCAGACCGAAGGCGCCCACACTCGGTCGGGTTGTCACACAGTGCCTCCATTGCAATCATCCGTCCGTCCGGACACTGAACGAGCGCAGCAGTCCCTGCAAACAGAGTCATAGGCGGGTATAGAGCGGGACGGAAGCGGCGTCCGTAGCCCACCGTAAACGATCCTAGCTTTGATTTCTTAAATTTCACAGTTGCTCCGTTTTCAATGATATGTTCTTTCACAAGGTTATTGAAGAACATATCAAATGACAGACATGTGCGTCAACATGATCTTCTAATTATATATGTACTACAGCATTGCAGACGGAAGAAACATCAATCGCTGAGACCTCGTGCTGTTACATGTGTTTGTGGTGATTTCCCTTTTGTAAATATCGCATCGTTCTGATAAAGAATCGCGGGGCAATGTATTTTGTCCGACAGCGCCAATCGAATCCAAAAATCTGCCTTAACGTCCATAAACACGGTAAGGAGACTCAACATTTTTACAATGATATCAATTATAAAAATCAAACAGCGTTTTTTGTTTGTCTGTTTTTTTTGGTTTTTGTAAATCACTCAACGAAACTTCGACCGAGGTATCTTTTACCATTCCTACAGGTAATGAAATTCCAAGATTTCTGAAAAAGTACCGTTAAAAGGAGAAAATATTGCAAAATTAGAAGTCATGCTTACTGATTACAATATTTTTACTCCACCGGACCACCTCGGAAGTCACCACTGGACGGACTTTTTCATAAAATCTCTAAATGAGGTTGTCCGGACAGGCACCTAATCTTGATCAAATCATCGACGAATGTAATTAATTACATGGCAAGCAGTGTCGCGCCCAAGAATCCGGTCCAAGGTCAATTTCACAATTCAAGGTCAAAGGTCACATTTAAGAAATCATTCCTTAACACTTTGTCCGGAGCATATCTTTGTGCAGCGTGGATGGATTATCAAATAATTTGGCAGAAGTGACAAGCATGATGAGACGGAGTGACGCGCACAATAACCAGGTCCCTAGGTCCAAGGTCAAGATCACAATGCAAGGTCAAAGTCAAATTTAATAATTCGCTTAGTTTCAGTTCACTTTCCAGCTAAAATATCACGCAACTGAACTATTATTAAACATGATGTATTGATATTGTGGATAATAATAATATAATGTAATAATGGATAATAATATAATGTAGATTAGGAAAAACTTAAGTAATTTTCTTAAATTCATGAATTTCCTTAGTTATATAACAGTTTCTTGAAAAAGTCTGTTTATACTAAAATGTTTGAAACTAGTAAATATTGCTTAGGTGTTTGCCCTTTTGTAAACAGAAAACATAGGATTTCACATAGAAAAGTTGATATGAAATTCTCACTCATATACAACTTAAGTTAAGATTTCCCTTAGGAGCTTTTTGAATACCAGCCCTGGGGCCAGGGCTCTGTCTTATCAAAGATCATACGACAAGTTTAAGTTACGACTGAATTTTGTAGTTTAAAAAAAATAAACATTTATGATCAGTATGTTCCTGAAATAAAGGACATGTGAAAGATACCAAGGAAATGAATGGAATTACTGAAATAAAGTAATCATAGATGTTGGTGCTTACCATTTATGCTTCTTCGAAAATTGTATCGTAATGTAAATATGTCCTACGATGTTTAATAAGACGGGCCCCTGGCCCCTACGAAAGTTCTCAATCTCAGACTTAGTCTTAACTTAAAATGTTGACCAATGAGAATGCTTGTTACATGAATGAAGACCAATGGGAATGCTTGTTACAGGAATGTTGACCAATGTGAAAGCTTGTTACAGGAATGTTGACCAATGTGAAAGCTTGTTACAGGAATGTTGACCAATGAGAATACTTGTTACAGGAATGTTGACCATCGAGAATGCTTGTTACAGGGACTTGTTCACAGATTTTTAAGTATGCCATTAAATGTGTTGACCTCACAGATTTAGGCATCGGAACTAAACAGCTCAAGTATATTAACAAGAAAGGTATTAAGAAAAAAAAGAAGAAAAAAGTCCCACCGGGGTTCGAACCCGAGACATCCGAATTAAACGTCTATCGCCTTAACCATATTTTGCCCTGCATTATTAACTTTATGTAAGTGTTCCACGTGTTGTCAACAATTTCAACAAAAACAACAGAAACACTCCAAATTATTCCATCGTTTAGCGTTACAAACGCTTTATAATTTTATCAATTGCAACTGATGATTACTCATAAAACAAAATGGTTTTTGCAATATATTTCTAGGTCCGAAGTGTCCTTTTTTGACCCACCCCACTCCCACCACCAAATCTGGGGTATTGTACTCCATTGAAGCCATTGCTTAGTCAGCTGAGAGAAAAGATTGCAGACAATGGATAATGATAAGAGATTTTATGGTGGTCCAATACACAGAGTGGAATACCCCATGGAGAGGCCAGACATTCCTTCAACTAGGCCTTTATCTTTGCAGGTCACTGGTCAGTAAAGAATTACTTTTTTCAGTCACATTTATATTAGCGAATGTTTAATGATAGCTCCAAGCCCATTTCCTCTGACCACGTAACATGTTTGGTGCAACACAATGCTCACCTTCCGTTAAACTAATTGGACATCCGCACGCGCCCATTACGCATCTCACACCGGCCCTTTGATCTGCGCAGTCTTTGTCCTTTGTGCAGCCAGCTCCTAAGAACGCTGTCAACAATCACAGAATAAGTCGTTTTAATCGAGTAAAGTTAAAACCCTCTAAACCGCATTTCCTTGGAACCATGAACAATATCCGGTTTAAGGAGATTCCGGTTTAGATGGGATTCCGGTTAAGATGGGATTACGGTTAATAGGGGATTCCGGGTTAGAGAGAAAGTAATTAATCCGAGTTAATGATGAGAACTATACAATCTTCAGTTGAAAAATACACATAAGTTACACTTTTTTTTATCTATTTATTTATTTAACATTGTTGAACATAAAATGCTGTACAATAATAGCTTAAACAATTAAACGAGGATTTTTTCCAATAGTAAATTTATGGAATAGATACCGGTAGATGGATATATATCTATCTACCGGCTTCGGTTCACATACGTACAGTTTGTGGCTGCCTGGCTGGTCACTATTTTGCCATAGGGCCCTCAGTGGGGTTTTCTATTTTTTTATTACAGAATGTGCGTTTCATTGACAAGTCCAAAGTAATCGATGCGCGCGCATTCCAAAGTTGACATATGTTAGATATATCTATATACCGACTGCGGTCCACATACGTACAGTTTGTGGTTGCCTGGGTGGTAACTATGATGCCATAGGGCCCTCAGTGTTTTTTTTTTATTTCTTAATTACAGAATGTGCGCTTGAATGACAAATTCCAAAGTTGACATATAGCGATTCCTATGTTGGCATACCGCAACAGTCGGTTAATTCTGAATTTCGTGGAATATCTGAATAATGAGACAGGTGTATGTAATGGTTTTATAGCGCGAACTATAGCGCGAACGTTCACACGAATATCCCATCTGTTCTATGATCATAGAAAAAAGTGCGATGTTACTAACTCTTTTTTCTTGAAAATGTAACAAATTGATATTTAGTTGAAAGTGTCGCTGTATGACAGTTCAATATCAATTTGCTTTCACATAAAAACAGATGCAATATTGTTGAGGTGAACATATCACATGCTAGTAGAGGAAAGACCTTCGTGATATGCCCAATTGAACTATTACATGCATGCTTCACCTTTTCAAATTATCCATGAAAAATAACAACTAATCGATACATCGCTGTATGCCTGCTTTTGAATGCGCGCGCATCGTGTATCCGTGAACAATCCATACATCGCAGTATGCCAACATTTGCAATACGCGCGCATCGATTAACACCTTTTAAATCATACCGGTTCCAGCCGACGTTGCGCACAGCTGTGAGAGTCGGGCAGCTAGGTCGCTCACGCATCGCTCCACGAAGATGGTGCAGGTCTCGAGACGCCCGCAGACGGTGCTGAACGGTAGGCAGACGCCGGAGGGGCAGATGAAACCATGTATGCAGTTGGCGGGGCACAGTTCGCGATCTGGTCAATTTAAAGAAGACTGTTGTTGTTGCTGTTGTCTGTGGTGGTGTTTGTGGTGGTGGTGGTGGTGCAGTTTAAACAAACGAAAGAAATGTTGGATTTCTGTACCAAATTTAAAGAAATAGATAGTTTGATGATGATGATGAATGATGATGATGATTATGTTGTTGATGATAATTGTGATGATGATGATGATTATTTATTATTACTATTATTATTATGACGACGACGATGATTATAATGTGTAATAACAGTGTAATAACAGTGTAATAAACTTGTTTTATAATTAATAACAGCGTAAATAAAGTAAAAAGTGTCAAACATTACTCGAAGCTACGGAGCAAGCGCATCTACCGCCATAACACGAGTTGAATGTTCCGGAACAACTGTACATACACGACGAACAAGGCGATGAGTTCGCTGTAAAGAAATAATTGATAAATGAAATGCAACTATATATAATTAAGAAATAATTTTTGATTAATCATTGTTTACCGGCCAAAAAAACAACGATGCGTACGAATTACACCACGAGGACGTTTGCCAGAGTTGTTTAATTGTCACGCATCAGAACGACAAAGAGTTGTTTATTGGCCGACAAACAACGATAAATATTTCGATTCTAACATGATCTGACCAATACTTTTGCAATTGTAATGAGATCTACTTTTTACTATTCTGCGATCAGAATTCGGACTTCTTTTTGCGTTGTTTATTGGGTAGTTTATGAACGATAATTTTGTTCCTTGTCTGCATAAAAATCATCGAGTATCATGTTAGATTTCAATATTGTATATCATTATCTTGAAGCAATTGCAATTTTCGCAAACTTTTTCTCAATTAAAAATACTAACCAATGAAAAAGGCTGTTACATATATCAGCCATGAATTTGATTGGTCAATATTTTAAGTTGACAGTAAGAATACTTCCCAATGAAAATGTTTCTGACTGATTTTTGCAAAGTTTTTGTTTTTTTCGTCATTTCTTGATTATTTGTCATTAGTAATTATGTTTTATTACTTAAAAATATCATAGTAACGCGTAAAATGCCTCTGATACAAATATGCATTAAATAGCAAATCTTCTTGTCAATGACAATTAAACACATATACATAAAATACAATAAAAATAATACAAATAAAATCACTAAAAAACGAAAAACCCATTACAAACATGAGGTTAAATAAGGATAAAAGTAACAATAATAATGTAAAAAATCAATGAACAAAAATGGATTTATATATTTTACAATTTGACTATAAACATTTGATTATGAACCAATTGACCAGTTGCGACTTGCTAATCAAAGAATGATTTGAGGCCACAAAAAAAATTCCGTTTCTGGTCTTCTGCCCAAGAGAATAAGGGTCGGTAGGTAGGTTGTTTTTTTATTTTATTTATTTGTTATGATGATGCGAGAATGATGTGTGTGTTCCATATATGTTTCTGTTCACATGAGTATCGTGTATTTTGGTATTTCATGTATTGACCTTTTCGACATTGTATACCGAGGTGTTCCGAATACGCCGGAAATCTAGGTCAGGGAAGTTGCGCAGTGATTGCTTCCGCTGTGTGGATAATCGTTGTTCAGAAAAAATATTATGCATTTTGCAAATTTAACATTATGTCGAAGAAAAGAAAACTGGATAGGGTTGTGGAGGAAGTATCTGTAAGTCAATTTAATCAAAAACGTGCTTTAATGCAACAATTTTTATGTGTGTGCACATTGCAATCTAACTTTTACATATCGCAAATTGTAAACACATTGTTAACCAATAGATCTTATTTCGGTATTGGTTTTAACACTTTTTCCTTCGAATATGATATACAAAATTTAAAAATTGTGTTGTTTTTCGTGTATTGTGTATCGTTGTTAGATAAAGGAAGGTCTAAACACGTACTACCGAGTTCTGTGTTTGTTTATTTTCTACTTTCATTTTGCTTTGCAACGAATCTATGCATCTTTTCGAAGTTTTAATGTATATATACGGAATTGCATGAGTAGCCAGTTCATGTTTATGCATAATATTATTGTGTGTTTGTATTACAGTATATCTTTGCAATAATATTAAAATAATAATACTTTAATTCAACTTTATTTGTTTCAGGTAACTATCACAAACAGAATCTGGAATGTCTCACTGTGATTTTCCAGGGGATTATTCACCTGGTTGCAGTATTTCGTCTTGAATTAGCATATTGTGACACACAACACCACTGATATATTTACATTTATAAAAAATATATAAATATTGTGTAATGTATGTTCAAGTTAAGTAATATTATTAATTGTCCAAATTGAAGTGAATATATTTAAAATAATAATGTCAATGTATTGTTGTTATCATAACAGATTGATGGATTGTCATAAGTAATTAGTAATCACACATCTGTGGGCAAACAAAGTAATCACACATCTGTGCGCAAACTAAAATCCAAGTAGAAACATGCTCGGGAAAAACATCATTGGTGCGAAACATTCCGGAATCCGCAGACAGTGGAAAAGTGATCCATTGGTGACCTGAATCATTTTTTACTTTCATTTTGCTTTGCAACGAATCTATGCATCTTTTCGAAGTTTTAATGTATTGTGACACACAATACCACTGATATAATTACATTTATAAAAAATATATAAATATTGTGTAATGTATGTTTAAGTTAAGTAATATTATTAATTGTCCAAATTCAAATGAATATATTTAAAATAATAATGTCAGTGTATTGTTTTTATCATAACAGATGGTTGTTGATGGATTGTCATAAGTAATTAGTAATCACACATCTGTGGGCAAACAAAGTAATCACACATCTGTGCGCAAACTAAAATCTAAGTAGAAACATGCTCGGGATAAACATCATTGGTGCGAAACATTCCGGAATCCGCAGACAGTGGAACAGTGATCCATTGGTGACCTGAATCATTTCCTTCGTTGATTCAGTCTGCTGGGCTATGACCCTTGACTGCTTTGTGATTTTGTGTAAAACCACTTCGGAAAGTAGCTATATATATTCTATAGAAAA
The DNA here is from genome assembly GCA_027627225.1 of Congeria kusceri. Taxonomy (NCBI): domain Eukaryota; kingdom Metazoa; phylum Mollusca; class Bivalvia; order Myida; family Dreissenidae; genus Congeria; species Congeria kusceri. The sequence continues at coordinate 1,401,782 of JAPFQT010000033.1, read as the reverse complement.
ATGGTTCTTTGTGACATTGGAACCAGCATTAACAGGTACTGTCAAGTTCCTGTTCAAAATGGGTAAACTGGAAATGACTGTGGTATCAGCCCAACTCAATAGCTGGTGATGAACCGGCTTGGTTTTTTACTGTACTGTGCTAAAGCGTATGACAAAGTGACCTAAGTACTGGTGTTCTACACAGGAATATACTAATTAAAACATTTCCATGCTTTGAGCATTAATGATGTATTTTGTGTGATATTTGTTTCAGTAAAATTGAATGTTTTATGTAAAAAAAAATTATTTGTGTACTGTGGATGTGATTTTGAAATGCTTTATATTTATAGCTTATGATTAAAAGAGAATACCCCGGTGACATGGACTTTTTTCTTCTTGTGTTTATAATTAAGTGAAGATAATTAAGCTGCATATATTTCTTATGATGATACTAGTAGGACACACGTCTATTACGTGGAGCTGCAGGACTCATCCTGTATATACTGCAGCAAAATCTACTACAATTACTGACTTGACTGCGGACACGTAACCGGTTGATCAGTACCAAATGTACATACTTTAATAAAAGTAACTACTGCCCCTTCTTGACGCAGATGTAGGGAGAGAACGGCCGTAGAAATTATTGTGACCACTCCCACACAAGTTATGTGGCCGGGCTGGGGCTCGAACTCGCGAACACCCGGATTGACAGTCCAGCTCTCTACCAACTAAGCTAGCTGGACCCGGTTTATATTCAGGTTGCAATTGTCGAAAGAAAAAATATCATTTAAAAATGATATATACGTGAAATCAATATATCTGTGAGAAACCCCACTCATCAAATAAAAAACTAATTTTCTGGGTCCATGAAAATGCACTTAATGTTGGGCTCTTTTTTTAGACATTTAGACTAGTACAAAGTAAATGTTTGAAAAATTGACCTATTAATGTTTTAAAAATAGGTGGGTGGAGTTTCTCCAAGTAGCATGTCAAAAGAGTTTTATTGTTTACTTCTAACCGTAGGTTATGTGTGGCGCTTCTTGTTCATTTTTGCCTATTTTGACACACTGCTCGTGTGATCATTAATTTAGCCAGGTTTAAATTATGTTTTAAACATTAAAATCGTAAATTAAAGCAATACGTCTTCATATGATGTAAATTGTTTATGACCTCAAAATCTCGCGTTATCTCGCCAGTCTCGTTACGCGTGATTTGACAATGTCGAAATCGTGAATTACGCGCACATTTTTACCCTAAAATTCAGCTATGAAAATTCGGCGCGCGTTGTACACTGTAACAGTCGCTTTCAGTCATGTTTTTTGTGTGAAAATTTTAGTGATATTTTATTTTAAATTTAATTCATTTTTTTATTAACGAAACATTGCATCCTAATTACCTTGTAATCATATTTCCAATTTGAACAAACAATAAAATTCGTTAAAATCTCAGTAATTTATCACAACACCTGCTACAGCTGAGAAGAGTCATCAATTAGCCAGGGCCAGAGGTTATAAAACTTTCATTAACCTCAGCTCAAAACTCAACTCACAGCTCAATCTCCATGCTCAGCTGAGATTCTTGCTCAGTTTGAGGTTATTAAACATTTGGAGATCAAACTCAGCGGAGACGATTTTTTGAGCATGAAGTTTAATTTATAAGCGACTATTCGGTCATCCGTATTTACATGGTGTTGCCCTAAGCAGCCCATTTGTGTGAACAGTGTGTATTTGACCGCGGTTTCTTTTTTCTGCCCAAGGTTACTTACCATACCACAAAAACAGTGCCTATAACCACTGGATGAAGTAAACAAGTTGCTTTTAAAGGACAAAGGTCACACAAAATATTTGCACTTGAACATTGCAATAACTTTGATTAAATCTTAATTCGAAAATGGTGTGACGTATTAGCTGTTATGACGTACTATAGTATTTATATTGCGTCATGTGTGCGATTATTTCCATTATAATGTGTAGATAAAATGGCTGCAACAGGGTCAACGCAATTATTTGTACAATGATGTGTATTACACTGTTGCAAAAACGACGTGAATATCGATAGGGTTGACGCTACAATTATTACAATTGATATGTTATGTAGATATAAAGGTAAGACCTTTCATAAATGCATTAAACATTCAGTTTTTTGTTGAATTGGGATTTAGATTTTATTTCAGTGTTGTAAAATACTTCAGAGTATTCGACTATATAAGTTAATCATTTGTTCCACGTTAATTTTATCATCATACTGTTGATATCATTACTGTTTACATAATTATTCGTCACATTTACATGTTGAGATCGACTCTGAGACAGGTTCTTGCTCAGTCTGAGTTTGAGCTGAGATCAATCTCACAGCTCAAATCTCAACTCCTAGCTCAGCCTTAGACTGAAATCAGGAAATCTGAGATTATACAAATTTAACTTTGGCTCCACGATTACGAAAGTTCCCAATCTCAAAGTTAGCCTAAACTTAAAATATTGACCAATGAGAATGCTTGTAACAGATGAGCTTTGATATCCATTGGATAACGATTTCAGATTAAGACTAAGATTGAGCTTAAGAATGTTTGTAGTCGTGGGGCCTGGAGTTTTATAACCTCGGGCTGAGCTGGGGCCATTGTCTAGCAGTTTCCAGCATTAAGCGTGTAACACGATTAACACGTGGTCAGTGAAAAAAAGCATCAATCAATACTATTGCACCTGAACAATGCAAGCAGTGTCGATAGAGCATCCACGAATTAGCGTTCAAGAGGAAACGTCAAGGGTGTGAAAAGTGTGACAGTTGTTTTGTTGCATCGGATAAATTGTAGATTTAATTGGGAGTGACGACATATACATGTATTTAAATCAACATGGAAATTGTGTTGCGGCATAAAACTTTGTGAATAGTAACATCAAAATTTGCATTCAATTTTGCATGCGTATCTGAAATTTACATTACGTTTTTACGAAAGTAAATTTAGATCAATATTCAAGAAAATAACAATAAAAAACATTTACACAATTTGGTAAAATATGTACCATGTGCAACAGTGAATCAGTATCAGGTTTATGAAACTCGATAGCCAATTAAAATCCTGTTTGTAAAATGAATAAGAATATTTATCGGCGGAAAATATAAATTATTTTTGGACCAAAAATATGTAGGGTCGGCAGCGGTCGGGAGACCAGAAACGAAACAATTTTTTTTTTTTTTTTTGGGGGGGGGGGGGGGCAGACCAGTTGTGGGTTGATTTCAGTGTTAAATAATAACACATGGTCGCATAAACCACTCAATTTACTTTAAAACCTTGGACAAACAACCGTAGACAAACAGAAAAGCGGAGCGATCTATGATTTTGCAACTGGTCAATTAAAGCCGCAGTCCACAGAATATAATTGAATACATCTTAAATTGGCATTAGTTCTTATGAACGTTAATGCCGTATATTCGACTGAAAACTGATTCTTATTTACGAAAAGCAATTTATAATGTCTATGTTCGAACACGCTTGGTACGAACAAAATATACATTCCTCGACATGCTGATTAACTCCAGAGGCATCACCAGCTATTGGGCACAAATAACTAAACGATAAAAAATTACCAAAGCGTTATTACTTTAAATATTTCAAATGCGTTTTTTATATTTTGATCGGTAAGATGTCCATTAGGAAGGATTTCTGCGAAGTTTTATTTTTATTAATATATTTCTGGACTGATGCTTTAATTAAATATTGTCATTATCCAGAATTAAATTGCTTTTTTTACAATATTTAATTTAACCACTTATTTTGGTACACAATCGCTCACATATCGTGAAGTTCATATTGTGACAGACATAATCATATCTCGATGCTTTTATGACAAATAATATGTCATATTTGAGTTCTTTTGATTTATTTCCAGAAGTATGGACTGCTGCTTTAAATTACATGTCTATCGAACGTACGCAAACTCGTAGTCGTATGCCAGGCGTGGCAGATCTGCACCACTAACATCACCAAAGGTATTACGGACTGGAACATGTCGAAGTCGCCAGTTGTCAAGTCCCTTCATGAAATATAGAAATCAAGGGCCATATTCCAGAAACATCTCAAGTTAAACATATTATCACATAATTACCGAATTTCGTCAGGTTAGATTATTAAAACTTCATAGAAATTAGTGAATCCAATGACAGTTAAGTACATAGTAGTTAATAATAAGATGATAATTAGTGATTCCAATGACAGTTAAGTAAATAGTAGTTAATAATAAGATGATAATTAGTGAATCCAATGACAGTTAAGTACATAGTAGTTAATAATAAGATGATAATTAGTGAATCCAATGACAGTTAAGTAAATAGTAGTAAATAATAAGATGATAATTAGTGAATCCAATGACAGTTAAGTAAATAGTAGTAAATAATAAGATGATAATTAGTGAATCCAATGACAGTTAAGTAAATAGTAGTTAATAATAAGATGATAATTAGTGAATCCAATGACAGTTAAGTAAATAGTAGTTAATAATAAGATGATAATTAGTGGACACTAAGCTGAATATCGTGTAAACATGGAGTAAAGTGTTTAAGAAAAACGACGATTTTAAGACTAAGGATAAGATTTGTTTCTGGAATAAGACCCACAAATCTTGCGTTGGTTAAAAAAGTCATATCGTCCCTCGAGAACCATAAACGGCTGTCAGTCTTCTTTGCACAAATGCTGATAGCCCCTTCTGGCTTTCGAGGGACGATATATATGTCAGCCCATGAGATTTTTAGCCCAAATGCGGTATCTGGACGAAAGTGAGTTAGTAGCAGTTGTGAATACTCTTATTATATATTTATTGGACTGCCTATCCCAAATAACAAACTTTGAATGTACAAATGTTTCGGACAAAAAAAATAATAATACAGAGATGGTTGCTATGGCAACCAAACAAGAAATCATAGCAAAATTACATTTTTTTATACAAATAACACAACAAATAATATTTTCCGTTGACATTTTTCAAGATTTAAACAATTATTTGAAATTTTTCAGTCATATTCTGGACTTTCTAAAAGAAATCACTTTTTGACGTCAGTTTTCTGAAACGATGCAGGTCGCAATTGGGATAAAAGTCTCATGGGGTGCCACAATTATAAGATAAGATTTATTTAAAGTCGGCCAGACAAATAGCAGTATAACTAATTGTTTTTATTAAATAACATAAATTCGCAAGACCTTTTAAAGGGATCTTTTCACAGATTGATGATTTCACAATTTTTCAACATTTTGTTACCGATTCCAAAATTAAAAGAACAGTGTATACACGGGAGCAAAATAACACTACGGACCAAGAAATATACTGTAAAAACCGTTTGATTAATGAGTAATCATCAGTTGAAATTTATAAAATTATCAAGCGTTTGCATCGCTAAACGATGGAATAATTTGGAGTGTTTCTGTTGTTTTCGTTGAAACTGTTGACATCAAGTGGAACACTTACTTAAAGTAAAAAATTAATGGTGAATTACAATAGTCGGAATGGCCGATTGGTTTAGGCGATAGCCTTTTAATACGCAAGTCCCGGGTTCGAACCCCGGTGGGACCAATTTTTTCTTTCTTTTTTTGTCTAAATACTTTTCTTGTTATTATACTTGAGTGTTTAGTTCCGGTGCTTAAATCTGTCAAGTTAATACATTTAATGGCAAACTTAAAAATTGCGAAACTCTGTTAACAAGTCCCTTTCAACGGACCATATATGAATTGTATTCTGCGGAATCAATGTTTTTTTTCCAGTTCAAGTTCGTTCAATAATACAAAACACAGTTATCGCCCAATTGTTTTGCAAATGGAAAATGAACATCGCGTTGCAGAAATTTAATATACACGCATGAACATTGGACGATTGTTACGGTGTTCCGTTAGTGCCGTCGTTTTTTGTGCCATTTTCGACCTATGGATATACAAGCGCGAAAACGCGAGAACGCGATACGGAAGAGTGAAATCGCACAGCGATATCGCGATATTAATTTCGCTTCATCGCATCGTATTCTCGCGACGTCGCATCGTGTCCTCACAACATCGCATCGTGTTGTCGCCCCTTCGCATCGTGATTTCGCTCTTTCGTGTTCTCGCGTTTCGCGCTTGTACATGAGACCTCACTGTATCGCGTTTCTTGTATCCATATGACGAAAGTGCGAAACAACGAATGGTATTAACGGAACACCGTATATTTTTTTGTCGAGTGCACATGAATGGAAACAAGATTAAAATCCTTCTGCATTTAAATTGTTTAAGTGGAAAATAAAGGCAAATATTTTAATTTAAATCTATTTTCTGTAAACATGTGAACACGTTATAATAACAATTATAACAATTATCCACTTTTAACAAAAACAAAAAATTGGTTTAAAAAACAATTCTAACATGATACTCGCTAATTTTTCAATATACAAAGAACAAACTTATTATTGTTAAACTACCCAATAAACAACGCAAAAAGGAGTCCCTATTCTGAGCGGAGCACAGTAAAAAGTAGTTCCAATTACAATTGCAAAAATAAATGTAAAATCATGTTAGAATCGTAATAATTTTCGAATTATCGTTGTTTATCGACCAATAAACAAGTCTTTGTCGTTGATGCGTGGCTTTTAAACAACTCGGGCTAACGCCCCGGGGTTTAATTCCTACGCGTCAGAACTCCAAATCGTTGTTTATTGGCCGATAAACAACGGTAAATCGAAATTATTTCTTAAATAACAAATGTATAAAAGTAATAAAAAATATATATACCGTTGAAATGGTTTCTTAATTTCGTCCAAGCTCTGTATAGAGTGATCGTTAGAAAACAAAGCATGCCGTTTAAATAATAACTTCTCTGGGAGGAGGGTCAACAGGCGGACACAGATGTTCTACTAATTTGTATGTAAATTAGATACAATTTTAAGTATTCTGAACAATGTCTACGACATAAAATACACTTTGACGGAGAAAGAATACTATTATATTTGTGAAAAGTAGAAGTGGTGATGGTGGTGGTGGTGGCGGTGGCGTTGACGGTGGCAGCGGCAGCAGCGGCAGTAGTGGTGACAGTGAGTGGTGGCGGTGAGTAGTGGCGGTGGTGGTGATGGTGGTGGTGGTGTTAATGGTGGTGGTGGGGTGGGGGAGTTGGTGGTAGCAGCAGCAGTAGTGATGGTGGTGGCAACCGCACTAGTAGTAGCAGAAGCAGCACAACAGTAGCAGTAATTGTAGTAGTGGTAGTCGTAGTATTAGTAGTAGTAACAGTAGTAGTAGAAATAGTAGTAGTAGTAGTAGTAGTAGTAGTAGTAGTAGTAGTAGTAGTAGTAGTAGAAGTAGAAGTAGTAGTAGTAGTAGTAGTAGTAGTAGTAGTAGTAGTAGTAGTAGTAGTAGTAGTAGTAGTAGTAGTAGAAGTAGAAGTAGTAGTAGTAGTAGTAGTAGTAGTAGTAGTAGTAACAGTAGTAGTAGAAATAGTAGTAGTAGTAGTAGTAGTAGTAGTAGTAGTAGAAGTAGAAGTAGTAGTAGTAGTAGTAGTAGTAGTAGTAGTAGTAGTAGTAACAGTAGTAGTAGAAATAGTAGTAGTAGTAGTAGTAGTAGTAGTAGTAGTAGTAGTAGTAGTAGTAGTAACAGTAGTAGTAGAAATAGTAGTAGTAGTAGTAGTAGTAGTAGTAGTAGTAGTAGTAGTAGTAGTAGTAGTAGTAGTAGTAGTAGTAGTAGTAGTAGTAACAGTAGTAGTAGAAATAGTAGTAGTAGTAGTAGTAGTAGTAGTAGTAGTAGTAGTAGTAGTAGTAGTAGTAGTAGTAGTAGTAGAAGTAGAAGTAGAAGCAGCAGCAGTAGAAGTAGAAGTAGAAGTAGAAGCATTTGTATTAGAAGTAGCAACAGCTTCAACATCAGCAGCAGTAGTAGTAGTAGTAGTAGTAGTAGTAGTAGTAGTAGTAGTAGTAGTAGTAGACGCAGCAGTAGTAGCAATAGTGGTAGTAGTAGCAGCAGCAGCAGCGTTTGGTGGTGGTGGTTGTAGTATATGAATTTAGGCAAGTATTTTTTAAAATATCGCTACAGTTGTTTAGGTGGTTTTGCAGACTCAATTTGTACCTGGTTTATACAACGATGTTTGTTTAATATTGCTACATAAATGTTCTGTACCAGCTTTTAGAACAGTTTGCTGTCGACTGTGTGGTAGTTACGATACTATGGTTCCGAGTCAGTATGTTGCCTTATTAATCAACAGATTCATCTTTCGGCAAAACTAAGATAAACGGCACATCCAACAATTTTTGAATAAATTCTTGATAATGTCAGGGGGCAGAACGCATGTGGTTGCTATCTACTAATATATGCGCGCGACACTCTGCGAAGTGGTGATAAGTATTGAAAACGACACATGTGGTGTATTTATCGGTGTACATCAGGTATCTCATTAACCTGTGAATTCATTTCTTTGTTTTACCCAATCCTGAATGTTCAGACGTTAATGTACCACAAAGTAGTTGTGATTTAGTTATTTTTCTTTGTCTTATATGCACGTATCAATATACGTGCATATACGGTATGTAGACTGAAAGCGATTCTCGACAGGCGGGAACTTGACACGCCGAATGATTACGGGTCCCCGGAAATTGACTTTGTTCGGACATTTAATACACCAAGCACCTCCCACTGTGGGGATTTCGACAAAAAATGTTTGGCTCTATGTTGCGGAATTAGACCCCCCCCCCCCCCCAAATAAATACAAATAAAAAAATAGTCAAATTCCACTGTGTCAGCCGCTCCCCCTGAGGAAAAATATTGGCAGGTGGCAGGTGCATTATCTGTGTACATCAGGTATATCATTAACTTGTGAATTCATTTCTCATTTTTTCCCAATCCAGAATGTTCATAATATCCGTATGTGCTAGTTGATGTGCTTTTGTTATTTTTCTTTGTGTAATACGGCTGGAAGTATAATAGCTCGTTCATTATAACGATAAAGAACAAATAATAACCTGGAATTCGCGTGCATCAATTTCACATAACAAATATATTTGAAAAGAAAGTGATAGGTACCCTTTTGCAACAACATACAATATTGGCATAATACACGTATTTTCGGGAAAAAAAGTGTATAACTTTTTCATTTTTAGAGTTCGATTTTTCAAAAATTCTAGTGTAAAAAATAGATTACCTAACTTCAACGTTATTTAAGCAAATATTTCCTTTCTTTAAACAAATATGTGCAATCATATTTCCTTGCTTATCGGTTTCTTTCCTCGCCAGCAGTCTTTCGAAACAGCATTTTATCCATCCATGTACTTCACGAGTTTCAAGGGAGAGTACCGCTACTTTCGTTTACGCAGTCGATTGTGGGATTTGCGACTCTTATGAGAACAGCAACCGCTGTAGATCATTGTGTCCACCAGGTGTCGCTTCTCGGAACTATCAGACGAAAACGCAGTGACGTCACACTCGATGTATAGAATGGCTGTAGACTAGTTTAAAGGCGTAAAAATATATGTTGGTTTCAAGTTACCCGACCTACCATAAAAATGCCCCGATCCTAGCACATTTTATTGAGTTTGTCATATATTTTTGTTGTTTTATTTACTCTTTTTTTTTTTTTAATTAAATATCGTTGGGATAAATAATTGTTTTGTTTTGATAGCATCCACTTTGAAACAATGTTTAAGGATATTACCGATATGTTTTGAATCTTTTTTCAGTTTTAGAATCTTCAAGTTGACCATTTACCTGATACAAAAAATAATAATTAATAAATCCCTACATTCATACAGTGCCCTAATTTTGTGGGCATGTAACCTGAAATAAACATTTTTTTTACGCCTTACTCAAAAACGTATTTCATGCCTCATAAATATTTAAGTAAAATATTATTGACGAATATTGAATGACTTAAATTACTGGCAGCATAAAATTATGTTTACGTTTGTAAATTTAGTGAGTGTTAAAACTCTAATATTTAAGCATATCTATCGTTTTACACGGAGTTATCTATCTAAATTGAAACATACTGATTCAAATTATTAAACTAACTTAAATTTGCAGAGCATTCTTATAACTGTAAGGCGTAAAAAAATGTTTGTTTCAGGTTACATGCCCAACAAAATTAAGGTAGGTGGGTAGGGGAATATTTATATTTATATATATTTGGTATATGGTAAACTTGAAGATTCTAAACTGGATGTATATTGTAAACGTGTCTCTAATATCATAAAACATTGTTTTGAAGTGGATGCTATCAAAGCAAAACACTAATTTATCTAAAATCATTTTATTACTGGAAAAAAAGAGTAAAATAAACAAACACATATCTGACCCACTAAATAAAATGTTCTAGGGTCGGGGCATTTTTTAGGGTATGTCGGGTAACCTGAAACAAACAAATTTTATTACGCCTAATTCACAAGAAATGAGAATGAGATAATAAATGGTTGAAATTAGAACAATCAATTAAAGAATTATAGATCATACGAAAACGTTATAGATCTATACAGTTCCGATTATCTCGATGAATAACCTTTATCTATCGTCAAATGAAATACAAACTACATTCATAAATCGCCACCTTAGGATTAAAGGGGCCTATCTAACACGTGTTAACGACGCAGATAGGCCTTTGTAATATTAAGGTGGCAGAATGTTGTTCGGATGAGAGATTTTAGTCGTCGGTGGTGTGACACAGCAATATTTCTATAGTGTCGTGGGAAAACCGGGCTTAATGCATGTGCGTAAAGTGTCGTCCCGGATTAGCCTATGCAGTCCGCACGGGCTAATCCAGGACGGCACTTACCGCGTTTAGGGTATTTTCTGTTTCAATGAAGTCTCTTTTAAACATAAAACCACTGTAAGCGAAAAGTGTCGTCCTGGATGAGTCTGCGCGGACTGCACAGGCTAATCCGGGATTCTGATGCGTGGCTATTAATTAAACAACTCAGGCTAACGCCCTCGTGGTTTAATTTCTACGCATCAGAACACCAAATCGTTGTTTATTGGTCGATAAACAACGATAATGGTAAATTGAAAATTATTTCTTAACTAAACAATCGAAAACGTATTATTGGTCATCGATGACACATTCACGGGCGCTGGAATTTTATGAGTTTCCGAAGTTTGCTTCAGTTTTATTTTTGTACGAGTTGATAAAACATTCGGAGCGTTATTTTTGCCCAAGAAACAATATACAGTATATGTACATCTTATTGTTTTGGACTCCTTTTAAGAAGATATTGATCCATTTCACATGTTAAAGTGTGTATGTATGATCTTACAACAGATATAAAGGCATAATACAGTTAACCAAATACAGTTAATTAAGTTAATTCACATATATTTCTATTCAAAATGGAATAAAGGTTAATAACAAACATTGTTTTTAAACGCGCATTTAGCTAGTTTTTTAATAACCAAATAGTTTTCGTCTGTACATACGGAAACTCAAATACATGTACTACGTTGACTCGACAGTTGGTTTAGGTTACACAATAAACGATCCCAAAACTCGACACTAGTACTTGTTGATTTATTCCATATTGTAGCGTTTCCTTTGTAATTTTAATGTTTTTCTGGCTGCTTTCAAGTTTTATTGTCACTTTTATCTGCTTTTGTGAAAATAACTGTGAAATATCGTACATTCAACCTTTAAAAAGCTAACTTGATCATCAGGTATTGTTACATTCTTTGAGATTAAGAATTGTCGAAAATTGTAGTGCATTTCATTGTGACATCAGTTAAAGATACATGTATTTGCGGCAGGAAATATCAGCACTAGTATAATGCACGGAATATTTTCTTTCCGGTACTTAATACTAGGGCTTTGATTTTCTTTGGGTTTGAGTTACTCTTCATCTGAAGAGCAATTTCGTCCAATGTTTTGATTTTCGACGCACCAATTAAAAGATACAAAGGTACAACTTTCTGATCAACTTAGCATTCATAACTGGAATAAACAATGTCAGATGAAAGAATTAATATTTATTAACCGTTTCGTACCACACAATTCTGTTGAAACTGTACCAAACTCACCATATTAATTACAGAATTGTAAAAAGGAAGTGTATTTTCTCAATGGGTGTGACTCATTGGGCCGCGTGTTCTTTGTTGTATTGGTCCAATTTTAGCATCGATGTATGCGGAAACTGCGTACAACGTCATCGAACTGTGTACACATGATGGGAATCCACATTGAAAACTGCTAGCAATGTTAGAAGATTTGACAAAGTATGCATTGTATTCTTTGTTTGAACGATTTTGCAATTATTATAATGATAGGATAGGTAACGAATGAAATGAAATGCCATTTGTCAACAAGTTTCATCAATTTGTGAGACAAACTGTCCTTTTTGTCACAACTGAAGAATGGTTCAAGCATTTTTATGAACTTTGAATGTTTAAACTTAATAACATCATTTAACATGTCACTGGGACCCCAAATATCATGGTGGAGGGTGTAAATGGTTTATTTTACTTCATATACCTATTACTGGGATATCCCTATTACCGGGAATTTCCAAAAGACATAAATACCGCTCACATGCTCAAACAATTTTTGTCAAATTCAATCCCTTCGTTAAAACTTTGGGGTTACTGGAATAACAGAAAGCGCAATGTTATCTAGCTAATTAATGATTGAAAGGACTATCTTCTGTCAATACATTTGTTAAAAGCCTAGTATTTAACTGAACGTTTCATTTGTTCTGTTGTTGTTTTTTTCGCAAATGATCGCATTGTATTTAGCTGTATGTATTAATTGATCATTGGTCATTTTGTAAACTGCTAACTTAGTCTGAAGTTTTGACTAAATTTTGAATTGAAACATTCATAACTTAAGCAGATTTTAATTTTTAGTCTTGACTAAATTTTGACTTGAAGCATCTCATAACTTAGGCAGCTTTTAAGCAGATTTAATTCAAACCTAACATTTAAAATAGATACTTAATAAACTTCATATAAATAATATTTTTTAAATTATAAAATATTGTTGTTTGCACTACCGTGTATGTACATTTCATCTGTTAATCCTTCTCAGATTATTCCATGTTTTCCATACTTCTCACGCTGATTTTATGTAATAGGCTAAACGTATGAATAAGGTTATTTTATGTGATGTATATGCCGAATAAAATTGGCTTGACTATTATATAATTAAGTGATGTTTAATTGACTTATATAACAAACAATAATTTTGGCAATAGTTATACTTACATAAAACCTTTTAACTAGTAGCTAGTAACAGTATGAATGCCCAAGTAGCCTAATAATCGTCTACATAAAAATGAACACGTGACGCATGGGTATGGAGTCCCAATGTACAATTTCTTAAGTATCTGGCAGTTTCGTGTATAAGTCAGTTTTTTAAATAGTTTCTTTTGAATTTTCATTAAACAAACATTATTCCAGTTTTAATCTAATGCCTTTTTTTATCTAAATAGAGACAAATCCGTAGATCGGAGCAACTTATACACATTAGAACAAAGTTAGATCAAAGTATTACCAGTCTAAATGGAAAGCACGAGCCCAGTACAAATTCTAAATAATAATAGTTAATTCATTAATAACGTGCCAATTCATCACCTTATCTTTGTTGCTGATAATGATGTGTGCATATTCAATGTGGTTCTCGCCGGGCCTACTGGAAGAGGTAGACACCCTCAATCTACACCGAAAGTGTTAAAAATACTTTTTGAGCTATTATCCTTCGAAATTCTGTAAAATGTTGTGGTGAACTTTTTTTTCTTAATCAGAAACCTCATAACGTACTGTACATTACTTATTGATACACTGGTTAAAGAAGAATATGGTCATTTTGAAATTAAATTATAATATCATAAAGTCATAAACGTTGATTTGTTTTCGTTGGTTTAAGACTTCAGTCAAATTAAAGTTTTCATCCTTTACAATCGTCATTTAAGAACGACAATTATTTTCAGTGGGTGATAATTCATCTCTGAAGCACATTTTTTACGAGCGTGAAAAACCTTTCAATTGTATGGATGAGATTTTATTGTTGAGCTTTTTATGTGTGAAATACTGTCGTCAATTTTTATGCACACATTGTGTGGGTTGTTCGGTAATAATCAGGTGTGAATAAGTGTTGCAAGCTCAACTAGGATATACTGCAAAAACACACTACAACAACACATTAAATATTCATAGACTTTTATTTAATTCATTTCACATATAAGCAAAATATCATATGGGGTGGCTTTCGGTTATTCCAGTGCGCTTTCTGGATGCAGTCAACATTGGTTTCCATTCAATTATGTCGTTTTTAAAGGTAAATAAACTCAAATAAAGGTCCAAGTCTTGTAAAGGTATGTTTTCAACAGCATTGTTAACATAAATGATCAGTTACTTGATATATGTACAGAAAATGGATTTAAAATGTTAGCAAATATAATGTAATATGAATGAAGTTTTGTACAGTATCATGCGTTTAACCCTGAAAATGATTTTTCTGAATTCCGATTTATCCAAACATGTCTTTTGGTGTCATTTATTTCATGCTGGTGTAATGTGACCTACATGTAATTAAACTTGGAAATGGGTATTACTGGTATATTGACTTGATTTTTACTGGATATTTTGGTGTACACAGCTAATATACTTGCACTGGTAATACCCTCCACCACTGTATGCCTTAAAAAACTAACTGAAGTACAATGCTTATACTGTAAGAATATTCTTGGAACAGTTCTGCTAGGATGGCACTATGAAATCTGAACTAGTAGCCAAAAGATATGATTTTGCAAAGAAAACCCATTATTTAGTAATATTTTCAGAAAATATGCTTCATTTAAAAATATTTTCCAAAAGTTTTTGTAGCCAAATAAAAATTTTAGTAGCCAATTAGAAAGTTTAGTAGCAAATGGTTACATAGGTTCTGTCCTAAAGAGGTTGTTAATGAGAATTTTACCTGGCATCTTTATTTAGAATGATTTATTAATGACATTAACAACATTGGTACCCATAAAACTGGCCATCACACAAGTATTCTTTATTGTGTCTAAGTCTATTCTTTATTCTTTTAGTCTTAAGTCTCAAAATTGGTTGGTGATAATGGGCCCAGGACAGCGGACATTTAACTGTTAGCATCATTGATGGGCGGGTGTTTCAGCAAGCATCAGGGACTTAATTTCATTTCAGTGTTGTTGTTTTTTATGACCAATTTGGGGTCGAAATTCGGCCCCATTCCCCTGCTTTAAAGGTATATATTTTTCCCCTATATTAATGTTAAAATTCCCCTAAGAATGTAAGCTTTATTTTGAAAAAAAAAGAAGACCAAAATCGGACAAAAATTGACAGAATTTTAGATAGAGGAATTTTCGTAAAATATCCCAGCAGTTTTTCATCAAACCAAATTGAAGCAGTTATCATTGGTAGCAAAACAATTGATTAATTAATGGTTTATAAAAAGTAGAATATTAACTAATAATGCTTAAAAAAAAATTCCCCACCTGATGGGCCCCGCCACCTTTCCCACAAAGGTAAAAAAGCACTGCATTTGAGTGTGTGTTGTGCAGTGACAGACAAACCGTAAAAGAAAAAGCACTGGTTATATAACGAGAGTCAAAAGTTATAATAGCTGCAAAGATGAATGACTAGCCAACAGTTTTCTTAATTGGCTCCAACTTTTGAAAAGAGGGAAGTATTAGTGTACTGTCAACAACATTTTCTGAGCTAGTCAGCCTATTTAGGGCTTTTTTCACCATCTTGGGAATATGAACTTTACTCATGAAATTTGGAATTTTAGCGTCAAGTCACCTTAAACTGGGAAAAATTATATTAGTTTGGTTAATAAAATTTGAACAATTATAGATAAACTACATAAAATAGAATGTTCTGAACAAAAAGAAATCAGTAAAACATTTATTACAACTTGAACAATCTTTATCTCTACATTGAACACCTCTTATTTTCAAACATCTGAAAGTCAAATCATCCATTGGGAATTTTGGGACTGGATTTGGGAAAAAAAGATACTTGTTGACTTTGGGAATATGACCCAATAATGGCTATGAAATTGGCCCCAAAAAAGCCCTGCTATTGATTGGTGAATATGGGCACTGGTGTTTATTAAAACAGTTTTAGTCTTCACAAGGGCCCTGGTGTTTATTAAAAACAGTTTTAGACTTCACAAGGGCACTGGTGTTTATTAAAAACAGTTTTAGTCTTCACAAGGGCCCTGGTGTTTATTAAAAACAGTTTTAGACTTCACAAGGGCACTGGTGTTTATTAAAAACAGTTTTAGACTTCACAAGGGCACTTGTGTTTATTAAAAAACAGTTTTAGACTTCACAAGGGCACTTGTGTTTATTAAAAACAGTTTTAGTCTTCACAAGGGCACTGGTGTTTATAAAAAAAAGTTTTTAGTCTTCACAAGGGCACTGGTGTTTATTAAAAACAGTTTTAGTCTTCACAAGGGCCCTGGTGTTTATTAAAAGCAGTTTTAGACTCACAAGGGCCCTGATGTTTATTAAAAGCAGTTTTAGACTTCACAAGGGCACTTGTGTTTATTAAAAACAGTTTTAGACTTCACAAAGGCACTGGTGTTTATTAAAAACAGTTTTAGTCTTCACAAGGGCCCTGGTGTGTTTATTAAAAGCAGTTTTAGTCTTCACAAGGGCACTGGTGTTTATTAAAAACAGTTTCAGACTTCACAAGGGCCCTGGTGTTTATTAAAAGCAGTTTTAGACTTCACAAGTGCACTGGTGTTAATTAAAAGCAGTTTTAGTCCTCACAAGGGCCCTGGTGTTTATTAAAAACAGTTTTAGTCTTCACAAGGGTCCTGGTGTTAATTAAAAACAGTTTTAGTCTTCACAAGGGCACTGGTGTTTATTAAAAACAGTTTTAGACTTCGCAAGGGCACTGGTGTTTATTAAAAACAGTTTTAGACTTCGCAAGGGCCGGGTGTTTATTAAAAACAGTTTTAGTCTTCACAAGGGCTGGGTGTTTATTAAAAACAGTTTTAGTCTTCACAAGGGCACTGGTGTTTATTAAAAACAGTTTTTAGTCTTCACAAGGGCACTGGTGTTTATTAAAAACAGTTTTAGACTTCACATGGGCACTGGTGTTTATTAAAAACAGTTTTAGTCTTGACAAGGGCCCTGGTGTTTATTAACAACAGTTTTAGTCTTCACAAGGGCACTGGTGTTTATTAAAAACAGTTTTAGTCTTCACAAGGGCCCTGGTGTTTATTAAAAACAGTTTTAGACTTCACAAGGGCACTGGTGTTTATTAAAAACAGCTTTAGTCTTCACAAGGGCACTGGTGTTTATTAAAAACAGTTTTAGTCTTCACAACAGCACTGGTGTTTATTAAAAACAGTTTTAGTCTTCACAAGGGCCCTGGTGTTTATTAAAAACAGTTTTAGTCTTCACAAGGGCACTGGTGTTTATTAAAAACAGCTTTAGTCTTCACAAGGGCCCTGGTGTTTATTAAAAACAGTTTTAGTCTTCACAACAGCACTGGTGTTTATTAAAAACAGTTTTAGTCTTCACAACAGCACTGGTGTTTATTAAAAACAGCTTTAGTCTTCACAACAGCACTGATGTTTATTAAAAACAGCTTTAGTCTTCACAACAGCACTGGTGTTTATTAAAAACAGTTTTAGTCTTCACACAGCACTGGTGTTTATTAAAAACAGTTTTAGTCTTCACAAGGGCACTGGTGTTTATTAAAAACAGTTTTAGTCTTCACAAGGGCACTGGTGTTTATTAAAAACAGTTTTAGTCTTCACAACAGCACTGGTGTTTATTAAAAACAGTTTTAGTCTTCACAAGGGCCCTGGTGTTTATTAAAAACAGTTTTAGTCTTCACAAGGGCACTGGTGTTTATTAAAAACAGCTTTAGTCTTCACAAGGGCACTGGTGTTTATTAAAAACAGTTTTAGTCTTCACAACAGCACTGGTGTTTATTAAAAACAGTTTTAGTCTTCACAAGGGCCCTGGTGTTTATTAAAAACAGTTTTAGTCTTCACAACAGCACTGGTGTTTATTAAAAACAGTTTTAGTCTTCACAAGGGCACTGGTGTTTATTAAAAACAGCTTTAGTCTTCACAACAGCACTGATGTTTATTAAAAACAGCTTTAGTCTTCACAACAGCACTGGTGTTTATTAAAAACAGTTTTAGTCTTCACACAGCACTGGTGTTTATTAAAAACAGTTTTAGTCTTCACAAGGGCCCTGGTGTTTATTAAAAACAGTTTTAGTCTTCACAAGGGCCCTGGTGTTTATTAAAAACAGTTTTAGTCTTCACAAGGGCCCTGGTGTTTATTAAAAACAGTTTTAGTCTTCACAAGGGCACTGGTGTTTATTAAAAACAGCTTTAGTCTTCACAAGAGCCCTGGTGTTTATTAAAAACAGTTTTAGACTTGACAACAGCACTGGTGTTTATTGAAAACAGTTTTTAGTCTTCACAAGGGCCCTGGTGTTTATTAAAAACAGTTTTAGACTTCACAAGGGCACTTGTGTTTATTAAAACAGCTTTAGTCTTCACAAGGGCACTGGTGTTTATTAAAAACAGTTTTAGACTTCACAAGGGCCCTGGTGTTTATTAAAAACAGTTTTAGACTTCACAAGGGCACTGGTGTTTATTAAAAACAGCTTTAGTCTTCACAAGGGCCCTGGTGTTTATTAACAACAGTTTTAGTCTTCACAACAGCACTGGTGTTTATTAAAAACAGCTTTAGTCTTCACAAGGGCACTGGTGTTTATTAAAAACAGCTTTAGTCTTCACAAGAGCCCTGGTGTTTATTAAAAACAGTTTTAGTCTTCACAACAGCACTGGTGTTTATTAAAAACAGTTTTTAGTCTTCACGAGGGCCCTGGTGTTTATTAAAAACAGTTTTAGACTTCACAAGGGCACTGGTGTTTATTAAAAACAGTTTTAGTCTTCACAAGGGCCCTGGTGTTTATTTAAAAACAGTTTTAGTCTTCAGAAGGGCCCTTGTGTTTATTAAAAACAGTTTTTAGTCTTCACAAGGGCCCTGGTGTTTATTAAAAACAGTTTTAGTCTTCACAAGGGCACTGGTGTTTATTAAAAACAGTTTTAGTCTTCACAACAGTACTGGTGTTTATTAAAAACAGTTTTAGTCTTCACAAGGGCTCGGGTGTTTATTAAAAGCAGTTTTGCTCTTCACAAGGGCCCGGGTGTCAATAAAAAACAGTTTTAGTCTTCACAATAATTTGTTGGAAGTACTTGCCCATTCAGGCATAAGCCATTCAATTTGAACTTGCCTGAATCCACCTGGACTTGTCCGAAATTAGGATTTCCTGAAGAGTTCAAGCGATGTTGTTCATATATTTAGTGATATGGAAAGAACATCAGTTGATTTATATATATATATTTTGTAAGAAAAACTTTGGAATTGATGTATATTTGGTAAATTTATGAATCTTCAATTTCGTAATTTTGTATCCTTGTACTTGCTTTTTGGGGGAAAACAGGTAAAACTTTAACTGGGTCGAATGAATTTTTACTTGTCACAGGCTGTGGCAAGTGGCATATTGTGGAGACTACAGTTTATAATACATCTTAATGAAACATAGAAACATCGATAGTTTTCAAACTGTTTTATTTGACTTTTGAACATACTTTCCAAACCCTGCACAGAATGACCAGAAATCTTACATTAGGTCATTCTTAAAAAATGGTTTGTTTGCGGTAACGCGACCCAGAATTTTCGAGGTGGGTAGGTAGGTCGATTTTTATTATTTTTTCACTTTGTTTGGGTGGGAACAAATGTAGACGACCCTTTGACATGGACTAAGTTGTCTAAACACAAAATACAAGAGCAAAACACATGGCTTTGTGTATGCCAGTGGCATATTCTTTGTTTAAATTGCGAAGTTAGTAGAATGTTGTGTTAAGTTAATATAAAAACGTTATGAATTAATAACGATCACAATTGGCAGAATATATAACTAACATTTTTCGAATAGAAAAAAATTGCTTCACGGACGCCTATACAAACTTGTGAGTCTGGCATAATTTTGTGTTACCGCAAACAAATTTTTTTTTAAGGATGGCCTTAAACCTCTAGATAATTCTTTGCTTCACTCGTTTCAGTTTCCTTGGAATGATCAAGCATACATTGTAACCTTTCGAACAACCATGCGCGAAGCCTCATTCTTCGTCACTCAGCTCAGCTGATAGAAGTTCGGCGTCCATATCTGTCCAGCCTTCAAGGCAATGGATCGAGCGGGACATAAAAACATGCCAGCGTCTGGGCATGCCCCACCGAGCAGTGGACAGGACGGGGATTTATTTGACGTCATCAAGAATGGGTTGAAGAACTACAGGAACGTCTTTGGCTTTATTCCGTTCTTGCGCCGAGCGTCGGATGCCGCCCCAAGTCCAGACAGTGAGCACATCGAGATGTCCCACTTTGAAAACGAGGTTGACGACGATGATTATGAGAAATACGAACATGGCACGATTCTGCGCAGACCCGCGAAAGGTCATGACTTCCAGGCCCATCAGTTGACTCACCCGACATGGTGTGACGAGTGTGGAGACTTCATCTGGGGCGCCTACAAACAATGCCTGAAATGCAACAGTAAGTGGATTTATTTAATGCTAAGTAGTGAAATATAGAAAAATATCAGTGAGTTATATCCCTATATCACTCACAGTAAGGGACTACTTTTTTGGGTCCTGATTTTATACAGTAAATGAAAAGGACCGTCATCGATGCTGGGCTCAAAACTGTAAAATGACGTCATTATTTTGACTTCATGACTTTATGATTCCTGCGATATTTTCCAATAAAATGTAACACAAAGGTTAATAAAGAATGAAATATAAAAAGAAAATGTGTTTGTTTTCAGTGTGATAACGTAGATGTCATCACCGGAAAGGGAGACAATTCACATATTTTCACTCGAGCAAGCGCTCATTAAATATTAATTGTCTCCCTTTGTCTCACCAAAAACAAACAAATATCCTCTATTTATCTACCGTCTTCTACATGCAATATATACCTGTGTTTTTTTCCTGTTTACTTGTCCATGGACAAGTACAATTTCAGGGCGTAAAATGATGTTTAGGTTGGAAGCTAATTATCGTATTATTATACCCTTATACATTTGAATGACAAATTGTGTTTTATCACATGCTATACCTTGTTTCCCGTGTAATACAATCACTACTAATATTTCTATCTCATACATGTGTAAGATAAGGTATTGGGCGTTTTCATTGTCTACATATTCTTTGACTGACCAATAGCATGATGCTATTTTGCTGAAATGACATTGTCAACATGAAATGAGAAATGACGTCACGTCAGTACACTTTT
Organism: Congeria kusceri; assembly: GCA_027627225.1. Lineage (NCBI taxonomy): Eukaryota > Metazoa > Mollusca > Bivalvia > Myida > Dreissenidae > Congeria > Congeria kusceri. The sequence goes on along the minus strand of JAPFQT010000033.1, from coordinate 1,380,542 downwards.
AGGATTTATCAAAATCTTAAGGTAAAATTATGTTTTTTTTTCATTTAAAAGCATGTGATGAAAAAAGATGTGACACTCATTGTTATTTCTTGTTATTATTTGCTTACTAACAAAATTCCTGAACTTATTTAATAAATTATGGTATGAAATGACAACTCGTGTCAGATTCTATATATGTAGTATTAAAATACATTTTATGTACGTACTATTTAAGAAATAATTTTTGCATATGCGTTGTTTATTGGCTAATAAATAACGATCTGGAGTTCTGATGTAGGGAAAGATCTAGCTGATTTTATAGCTTATAAACAACTCTACATCAAAATTATTTCTTAAATGAACTATGAAATACTCAAACAACTCTTATCGCTTAATTCTTTTCTAGCTTATTGGTTAGTTACGCAGTAATTAGGTACATGTACAGTAGCGTTTTCATGACAGGATTGATCCCTTGCAGTTCCACATTAGGTTTTATCGCTTGTGATTTTTGTTGAGTTGGGTTAAGTAAGTCTAGTTTAAAATGTTCTACAAGGAAAAACATATTTTTTTCAAACTCATAACAATCTGAAAACAAGCCATATTAACTGGGTATATTTGGAGCACCCTACGTAATTATATGGTTAGTCATGTTAAAAGTCAAGTGGACACGAAGAATGTCTGAAATTTAACACTTCGTATAAATGTCCTTGTGTAATTTTCTTGATATTAACCAATTATTTACACTGGTTATGCATTTCTGATTTAGTGTTTAAACAATATACAACTTTCTTATAGATTTCAGTGTTTGATATGTATTTATTGGTTGTCAGTCCAGTGAATTTATTTTCCTTATTAAAATTAACAGGTTCCGCTAAAAATACCCATTCCCAATGCCAACAATGGTTCATTTTTCTCAACTGAAATAAAAAAAATCCAAAATCTGATGTGACAAAATCCATAATGATAAAAACGTGTGAATTGTAGTTGTAAATCATGAAATGATGTGGATGTTTTTGAATTAAAAACAATTTACAGTGTTTTTAGCTCACCTGAGCATGAAGTGGTGAGCTTTTGTGATCGCCCTTTGTGATCCGTCGTCAACTTTTCATTCAAACAACATCTCCTCATAAACCACTTGGCAAATTTTTACCAAACTTCACAGAAATGATCATTGGGTGACCCTCTTTCGAAATTGTTAAAATCATTACGGTCTGCTGCATATGTAGGTCACCAGAGCTAAAAATAGATTTATAAAGTGTAAACTTCAAAAATCTTCTCTCAAACTGCAGTGCCTAGAGGTTTCATATGTGGTATGTAACATCCTATAGTGGTCCTATACAAAGATTGTTAAAATTATGCCCCTGGGGTCAAAACTGGCCACGCCCCGTAGGTCACATGGTTTATATAGACTTAAATAGATAAATGACTTTAAAAATCTTCTCTGAAACCGCAAGGTCAATATGTTTGGTATGTGACTGGTAACATTGTGTAGTGGTCCTCTACGAAGATTGTTCAAATGATGCCCCTGGGGTCAAAACTGGCCACGCCCTGGGGGTCACATTGGTTCTATAGACCTAAATAGCAAAATGACTTCAAAAATCTTGTCCTCTGAAACCGCAAGGCCTAGTGGTTTCATATTTGGTATGTGTCATCCTCTAGTGGTCCTCTACAAAATGATGCTCCTGGGGTCAAAACTGGCCACGCCCTTGGGGTCACATGGTTCATATAGACTTAAATAGCTAAATGACTTCTCTTCCGAAACCACAAGGCCGAGAGGTTTGGTATTTGGATGGTAACATTATATAGGGGACCCGGGTCCTCTACAAAGATTGTTCAAATGATACCCCTGGGGTCAAAACTGTCCACGCCCCAGGGTCACATGGATTATATAGACTTAAATAACAAAATTACTTCAAAAATTGTCTCCTCTGAAACTGCAAGGCCCAGAGGTATCATATTTGGTATGTAACATTGCATAGTGGTCCTCTACAAAGATTGTTCAAAAGATGCCCCTGGTGTAAAAACTGGCCACACCCCGGGGTCACATGGTTTATATAGACTTAAATAGCTAAATGACTTTGAAAATTTTCTTCTCTGAAACCGCAAGGCCCAGAGGTTTTTTATTTGGTTGGTAACATTGCATAGGGGTCCTCTACAAAGATTGTTAAAATGATGCCCTGGGGTCAAAACTGGCGACGCCCAGGGGGACACATTGGTTGTATAGACTTCAATAGCAAAATTACTTTAGGAATCTTCTCCTCTGAAACTGCAATGCCCAGTGGTTTCATATTTGGTATGTAACATTGCATACCAGTCTTCTACAAAGATTGTTCAAATGATGCCCCTGGGGTCAAAACTGGGATGCCTTAAACTCAGGTGAGTGACCTAGGGCCATCGTGGCCCTCTTGTTTTAAAATAACGCATACATTTTTATGGCAATTTTGAGGTAAATATTGGGGAAAAATAGATAGTTCTTGTCAACGAATACCAAAATTGATTTTTTTATATTCGATTGATAAATTGTTTGAAGATTTGAATATTCGATCGTCAGATGCATTAATTACCGTAATTGCTCGCGTATAAGCCACACTTTTTTTAGCCAAAACTCATAGCATTTTTCCGGTGCGTCTTATACGAGGATATAGGCAAAAACTCCTAGTTTTTCTATCATAAATATCAACTGTGGTGTTTTGGGCTCTATCCACGTCAATAAGAAGCTTATATAAGCAAGTATTCATACCTGATACGTTTCGCACTGTTTTATATTGGGATCTTTTAAAAATATATATATTCTTATTTTGTGTGTTTTATATTCTTAATTCTTATTTTTACGAAATATATATGCAATAAAACATAAAACGTAAAAAATAAGTACCAGGGTTAATTGAACCGTAGTGTAAACACCACCTGACAAACTACTTCACACCTTTTATACTGCTCTGCAAACAAAAAGGATGGTGTCATTGATGATACTTGCAAAACTGACCATGTTTGTCAAACAGACAATTAGCGCTTATGGTGTAATTAAATGTGTTGACACTTGAGACTTCTCAACACCTCTAAATACAGCGAAAACATATCTAGTGTAATGTATTCACATTGCGATTTTCACGACAAAAATATTTTCAGTGTTAATAAACAATGGACGCGAAATTTACAATTTTGATGTTTAGAAGCTTTCAAATAGCAGATTTTTTTTCCACAAATTAGGATCTTAATTTTTAGGTGCGTCTTATACGCGGGGGCGTCCTATACCCGAGAATTTACTGTATTATTATAATTATTGTTATGTTAAAAAAACTTAATTGTGCGAATTGTAGTTATTACATTTGAAAAAGACTTAGCCCTCGATTAATCTCATGCTTTATTGACAACTATGCTGCCTGTTCCCATGACTTTCATGCATGTGTTCAGACTAACACACGCCATCGGATATTCATATAGGGACGCGATGCGTTATTTCAGAGCACATGTAGGCATTTACACCAATTAGGCTGCTTTAATCTCCTGCTACTGATAAAAAGACAATGGGCCACACAATTACTCCCCAAGACTAGACGATGTGTCGCGTACAACTCCCATGCTCGTCAGTCAAAGGTTAAGGTCACAATTCAAAGTCAAAGGTCAATTATTTTTGTTTCCACTTCATAGCATCTAAATGTCTGGAGGGATTTAAATGTTACTTCAGATTATTAATCTCTATGACCAGACAATGTGTCACATTCAACTCCCATGCTTGTCTCTCAAAGGTCAGAGGTCACAATTCAAGGTCAAAGGTCAAGGATTTCTGTTTCTCCACCATAACTTCTAAACGTCTGGAAGGATTTTAATATTACTTCCTATATCCCATGAGTGTACAACTCCCATGGTCCTTGGTCAAAGGTCAAGGTCACAATTCAAGGTCAGATGTCAAGGGATTTTCTTTCTGCTCTATATCTTCCAAAAGCCTTAAAGGATTTTAATATTGCTTCAGATTATTTTTTTCCCATGACCAGATGATGTGTCGCATACCACTTACATGCTTCTTGGTCAGGGTCTGTGGGTTCAAGGTTACACTTAAAGGTCAAATATTAGAATGAACTTTTTGTAGGAAGCATCATTTTTGCCAACATGTAAGGAATGTAATAACTTAGTGGGAATAAAGATCATTATGAGGCAGTGTGTCACAAGAACAAACAGTCGTGTTGCTGAAATCTCAAGATATTTGTCCAGGGCATAATATTGTACTCTGACATTGTTTTGCCTTCTTCTGACGAGCATAATAAATTATGCTTCGGGGCATATGTCACATCCTGTTGTAGTAGGGTGATGTATAAGGGACACTTATACTGCCTTGCTAGATGAGCTAGCTTTTATAGCGACGCGGTAGAGCATTTGCCTAGGAACCGGGAGGTCCCGGGTTAGATTCCCATTGTGGCTTGGGATTTTTTCAGCTGGGCTACATTGGTGCCCAAAGTAAATAACCCACTGTGGTCTGTACGACATCCTACAGATGTCAAAGCAGAAGGAAATTCGTGGAAGAATTTCATACATGGAGGGAGAGTATGTAGTAGGGTGATGTATAAGGGACAATTATACTGCCTTGCTGTATGAGCTAGCTTTTATAGCAATGTGGTAGAGCGTTTGCCTAGGGACCGGGAGGTCCTGGGTTCGATTCCCATTGTGGCATGGGATTTTTTCAGCTGGGTTACACTGTGAAAGCCTTGTTTATTATTCGAATATTTGTTCCATTCCCTTATACTTTTTAAGCTGTGGAATGGGGCCGAAATTGGCCCTAAAAAACACTGATTAACGTATTAAATTCAACCAGTATTACACTAGTTGTAATAATTTATTAATTACATTTCTGTCTTTCAGGGCTTTCATTAACTTTTGAAAACTGGAAGTTTCAACTTTCTGGTCTCTGATTTTGGAAGTTTTGCTCATGATATTTGGAAGTTTTGACAGTATTTTGCGACATAAATATGTACATTACATTTTTCATACCAAATATAACTACTCATAAAATAGTTATTTTGCTACATTCATGTTGTTAACTCCATGTTTTTTTTTTAAGACCTATTGTAAATTCAGAATTACAATCAGAGGTTGCACTTTATGGAAGTCCTTACTTCCAAGTGTTGGATATTGGAAGTTTTAAGCAATTTTTTAGACTTTTTGATACTTCCTTGGCTGCAATTTTTGAAGTCCTGTGACAAAAACTTGGAGTAAATTACTCCCAAACTTCCTTAAGTGCAAGCCCTGATCTTTAACATTTCCCAATTAGCAAGATTTCACGCCTGAAATTCCCGATTTGATGGATTCTGGAACCCGCTCCCAAAGCAGCGAAAAAAATCGCTGAAATCTCTTTTTGCAAATACAACCAACCACTAGTAACTTTATATCCAAAATACAGCGTTTTATTAGGGCCCCGCAATTTCTCCATTATGGAATATACAAAAGGAACATTCCTTGTGAATGCAACTCCACATACGGTTTCTAATGTATTTTCTTGAAACTTGTCTTCATTGTTGAGGGTAATGTGCTGTTGTGTGTAAAGATGGGGTTTTGAAATTTTACTCCTCCATTAGGAAGTTATGGCCCTTTGATTATTTTTTCTCTATGCAATACTTAGGCAAAATTCCTTGTGAACATGACTCCTCCTACAGTATCCAACAGATGTTTTGAAAGGTATAACTTTAAAAAGATGGCTGGCCTCCACATTCACACATGCTATCATTCGGGGCCTGTTGTCACTCCTGTGTTGGTTTCCTGTCAGTTATTATTAAACAGGTCATTTCTGCATTTGCAAAGACTGATGATGGAGCATTGTGAAAACTGGCATACCTGTATTGCATTTTCAGTTCAGGCTGTACATTAATTTTTTTAAAGATTCCAGTGAAGTGTGCTTTGCTTAGTTACATAACTGGTATGTTTCCCGTCTCAACATCATCTGCCTTGTTGTGATTCTCCCCTTCGGTATTAAAAAGTATCATAATTTAAGATATGATTCATATACAGGGATTTGAGTAGATTTTGAAAACCAGGAGTCAAATGACCCCTAGTCTGAAATTTCGAGGGGTCAGAATGACTATTTCAGGGTTCAAAATACTGAAGTGACAGGAATTCTGTTGCTGAATAGTTTATAAATCTTCTGCAAGTGGCTGAAGTTACAGGAATTTTGTTGCTGAATATTTTATAAATTTTCTGCAAATGGCTGAAGTTACAGGAATTTTGTTGCTGAATATTTTATAAATCTTCTGCAAATGGCTGGAGTTACAGGAATTTTGTTGCTGAGTATTTTATAAATCTTCTGCAAATGGCTGAAGTTACAGGAATAAGTTACAGGAATTTTGTTGCTGAGTGTTTTATAAATGTTCTGCAAATGGCTGAAGTTACAGGAATTTTGTTGCTGAGTGTTTTATAAATCTTCTGCAAATGGCTGAAGTTACAGGAATTTTGTTGCTGAGTATTTTATAAATCTTCTGCAAATGGCTGAAGTTACTGGAATTTTGTTGCTGAGTATTTTATAAATCTTCTGCAAATGGCTGAAGTTACAGGAGTTTTGTTGCTGAATATTTTAGAAATCTTCTCCAAATGGCTGAAGTTACAGGAATTTTGTTGCTGAATATTTTATAAATCTTCTGCAAATGGCTGAAGTTGCAGGAATTTTGTTGCTGAGTATGTTATAAATCTTCTGCAAATGGCTGAAGTTACAGGAATTTTGTTGCTGAGTATGTTATAAATCTTCTGCAAATGGCTGAAGTTACAGGAATTTTGTTGCTGAGTATTTTATAAATATTCTGCAAATGGTATTTTGTGTTAATGCAGGTTAAGAACCTTGCAAAAAACATCATTATTATAATAAAAGTATAATTTTCAAGTGCTATTGAAGTTTGCAAATGGAAAACAAATGCTTCAAAATGATTCAATGCAGATTATTTAGAATCAAAACTGAATAAATTGCAATTTGCTTGCATCAAAAAGCTGGAATCTGTTTCAATTGAAATCACTGGAAATATGCAATTTGAAGTTTGGAAGATAACGTTATAAGTTAGTTATGTCCTAAGCTAAAAGGTAAGTTTATTAAATATTTATTCGTTGCTAAGAGTCTTAAAAATGAATCATTTACATGTAGTGCAATAAAGTATGTGTTCATAGTGTAATTATCCTGAATGACTGAACTGTGCATATTATATAGGGGAGATAATGAAACCAACATTTGAAAATGTTTTAAATGCAGTTGTCCCCCTTACTCGTAGTATCGCTTTTTAAAGGCGGACTTGCACAGTAGTAATAGTTGTAGCATACTTTGACCGAAATATGTTAGATATTTTCACGAGGCCGCAATGCAAGGTTAAATAATTAACATTTATGGTCAAAGATTGCTTCAAGTGTTTTATACCATATTTACCAATTGCATCACAACTTTCTAGTATACCGATCCCATGGGCAGTTCCTAGATGTCATGTGATGTCTGGCATTTTTGACATCTGTGTCGTTTCCAATTGACATCTGTGTCGTTTCCAATTAATGAGCGGGGCCGGCTAGCTCAGTTGTTAGAGCGCTGGACTACAAATCAGAGCATCGCTGGTTAGATTCCCAGCCGGCCACATCACTTGTGTGGGGATTGGTCATGAAATTATTTCTACGGCCATTCTCCTCCTACCTCTGATTCAAGTAGGGCAGTTGTCAGTTACTGGCATAAGTTTGAGCACTCAGTACTGGTAAAACCAGCTTACCCAGGAGAAGTGTGAGTAGGTTAACTGACTGCCGTTATATGACTGAAATACTGTTGAATACGGCGAAAAATCCAAACAAACAAACGTTTCCAATTACGCGCTGTCACAAGGTCAAGTGATGCATTTGGAATGGACAAGCTTACGGTGCAATAAGTAGCGGGCGTATAAATTGCAACTAAATTTCAATATACTGCACGATAAGCTTGCATGTTAGGCTCCGCCCACTAGTTCACCGTTCTGATATCACAGTTATTGAATACCGAAAAACAAAGAAAAGTCTCGGAAATATGGTATAAAATAATTATCACACAAATGCAGATGATTTATCAGTGACAGCAAAACAGTTGATAACTTGTTATTGTATGCATTGTGATAAGCCCATCTGGCTTTCATTGGACAGCCTTAATTTGTTCAGAGTGCGCACACATTTCCACTAGCCTGAAATTACAAGCACTAGACCGGAGCTTTAGGCTAGTGGGTCGGGGCGAAGACTATTGGATGAAAAATGCTGGATGTTCCGTATGTGACCTCGTGATAGGACATGGTGTTTTCCTTCACAATTTTTGGGGGCAATATTTCGCCCAAAACATTTGGTTTATGCCCTATTATTATTTTTTATTATTTTTCCCGATGCTTTCCCGCTGCCCATATTTTACACTTTTAGTTTTATTTTTCCCGCCTGGTGGTCATATCTTCAGAAATTTCCCGTTACACAAGAAATTAAAAAGCTCTGGCGTAAGGAGTCTAGTTTTAATTGTCCATGTTGGAATTTTGCCACATTTACTGCAAGAGTGGCTTTAACAATAATAACACTTTCCATGTGAAACACAAACAGCTCTTTTGTGGGGTAACAAAACATTGGTGACCCTTTAATAATACTGACCAAGATCAATTATAGATAAACTTTATTTCGAGTGGCCAAAAGTGGTAGGTTGTTTTCCACATAATTGGTGTTGTTAGATACATAAAGTGGGCATAAATAAAACAGCCACTAGATATTATGGCCGTAAAAATACAGACAGGTTTTGTACGCAAATGGTCATTAAGTGAGAAGTGGGCGTGAACGGATGTAAAAGAAAATGTTTCCTCTACCCTATTGACAGTAATTTCTGTCATAAACTTTAATGTTTGATGTGACCATACCCAAATTAGTGGCATTTGCGAGGTGTATTTTGCGAGCAGTTAAAACTTTTAACAGAAAATTACTGTGCATGCATAAGTACACAATTGTTCATTGCAATTTAGTTTATTTTCGCTACATGTAATCATGCCATTATTTACTTCTGTCGATAAATGGATCAAATCCTTGAGTATTGGTTGTATTGATTGCTTAGTGTTGTACAGAAACTAAGATAAAAACACATAGATATGTTTGTCAATGTGTACGGATTAAAATTCGGTCTTTTAATAAAAAAACAACATTTGTGGCGCGTCTTGAGAAAACCAGACTTAATGCATATGCGTAAAGTGTCGTCCCGGATTAGTCTGTGCAGTCTGCACAGGCTAATCCGGGACGGCACTTATCGATTTTGTGGCATTTTCTGTTTCAAGGAAGTCTCTTCTAAACATAAATTCACTGTAGGCGGAATGTGCCGTCCCGGATTAGCCTGTGCACGTGATGCTTTCTCCAGCACACGTGTTAGTAACCACGTGTGCATGTGTTAACTATCACATGCGCATGTGTTAACTATCACATGCGCACGTGTTAATGTTCATGTGCGCATGTGTTTACTTTTACATGCGCACGTGTTAAATATCACATGTGCACGTGTTAATCAGCACGTGCACATGTGTTAACCATCATGTGCGCACATGATAGCTAACCGATGAAACGAAGCGAAATATCTGCCAATTTTAAAGAAGAAAAGACAAGACCATTCCCTATTTCTGATCTCCATTTTGGAAATATGGCAGATAGTTAATGTTTTCTGATTGGTTGGTTAACACATGCGCACTTGATATTAACACGTGCACACGTGATAGTTAACACGATTGCACATGAAAGGTAACACGTGCGCATGTGATAGTAACACCTGTGCTCATGATAGTTAACACATGCACATGTGATGCAGTTGGAATGCGTAAAAAAAAAGGAAATAAATGGACTTTTAGGTGTTTTTACTAATATTTGTAAAAAAGCTTGCAACTAGTCAATGTACACTGTTGAAATACTGTGCTACAGTAGGTTCCCAATATGAAGATAGTATATAACAGTTTTGCGAGTTAACATTTGCTTTAGCTTGTACCACTTACATGAATAAGTTGTGAAAGAATTATTTTTTTTATCAACTTGTTAGTTTTTTCCTGCCTGGTTGATAGGTTTCGAGAAATCTTTGGGGCGCTAAACATAGAATTCCTATGGCCTAATGCAGAGTTGCATAATTTAATGACCCTTGTTACTGTAAGGTACAATAAGACATTCATTGACATGGATGTTGTTATGAGTATACAACTGGTCATGTGTCACGGTTCAGTGATCACAGCCAATGAGAATTCACTCCCTTTATAGCTAGTTGTTATCTGCCCAGTTGTCATTCGTATTCGTTTTTAACCCACTGCTTATTTAAATATCCTACTTCATAAACCTCTGTAGCTGTAGGATTCAAAACAAATCAACTAGGTTAATTTTGATCTAGTTTCAATGAACATGGATGTATATTAGGTCTTCTTTTGTGGGTTTATATACTGGTGTAACAGAGTGTTTCATATTCCACTATTGTTTGTGATAATCCAAGGTGTATATATATAGTGCAGTGGAATGGAGTATCAATTTGTCCATTAAATTGTTTATTAGTAGGTGTGTTGGAATGGTATTTGTGTGAGTCATGGATTTGAAAGTGTGATTTAAATGTTATGAAAAGTTCAAACAAATTGGATAAATCATTTTGGTGTTAGCTGAGCTACCTTTACAATTTAGATGTCTGAAGAGAACATATTTGAAAGTGCCACTTAAATGTTATGAAAAAAGTTTAAACAACTGGAGAAATATTTTTGGTGTTAGCTGTGTGACATTAAATTTAGATGTCAGAAGAGAATATATTTGAAAGTGCAATTTAAATGTTTGAAAAGTTAAATCAAATTGGATAAATCCTTTGAGTGTTGGCTGTGTTACATTTAATTTAGATTTCCGAAAATAATATATTTGAAACTGAATTACCTCCAACGCTTGTTGTCACATTTGTGTTAAATGCAGAAGTTGTATACAATGGTCTCGAATGGTATTTTCGTTTATAAGTGTGTTTATAAATTAGGAATTGTCGTTTTGAATGTGTACATGCTTAAGTGTTTTAGAAGCAGAAAAAGAAGTGTTTTAAAGTTAAAGCTGTTATGAATTGAGTAGATCTCTTTGAGAAGATGTTATTATTTGCTCATGGATAAGAGTTTGTGATTTTGGGTGTCTATTGACCTGGTATATGTGGAGAAAGTTAGAACAGCTTTTTTTATCCGCGAATAAACACAATTTTAAAGTTTGTTGTTTGTTGAATGTGAATTTAAAAATGCGTGTATTGTTGTTTTTCTTTTTTACATGTTAAAAAAGAAGAATTTTCTTTGATGAACACTTTCATGTTGTTACACATGATAGAAGCGAATTATTTTCATATACCAGAACATGACGCTATTTGAATGCTTTAGGAGGCTGTTGTTAGTGACGATTTATGACGGTATTTTCATGGTCACTGATTTTCATAAGATTCTTTCATTTGCTTGGTCAATGTTTTATGTGCAAGGCAGGTTGTTTTTCATGAGGCATGTCAGGGGCCCTATTCCAGAAACATCTTAAAATATTTCCCCTTACGTTCTGATTTGGGTAAGGTAATATTTTTAAAACTACATATAATTAGTGATTCCAATTACAGTTTAGTAAATAGTAGTCACTAATAAGTTGATAATTAGTGAACACGAAGCTGAATTCCATGTATAAATGAAATAAAATGCTAACGAAAAATGACAATTTTAAGGCTAAGGATAAGATTTCACTTAAGATGTTTCTGGATGATGGACCCAGGGCTTTTTTTCAGTGGCTGGCGATGGGGCCCAGGGCCCGTATGCACAAAGCTCCTTAGGGAAATCTTAAGTAAATTCCTTAAATTCATAAACATCCTTAAGTCTCTGGCTGTTTCATGTATAGGTCTTTTAAATGTTTTAACATTTAAATGTTGTAAACTTGTAAATATTACTTGTATGTTAAGTATTGCAGCTTTCTTTGTACAGAAATCATTGGATTTCACATAGAACATTACCACTTAAGTTAAGATTTCCCTTCCTTAGTACCACTTAAGTTAAGATTTCCTTCCTTAAGTACCACTTAAGTTAAGATTTCCCTTCCTTAAGTACCACTTAAGTTGAGATTTCCCTTTCGTAAGTACCACTTTAGTTAAGATTTCCCTTCCTTAAGTACCACTTAAGTTGAGATTTCCCTTTCGTATGTACCACTTAAGTTGAGATTTCCCTTCCTTAAGTACCACTTAAGTTGAGATTTTCCTTTCGGAAGTACCACTTACGTTGAGATTTTCCTTTCGGAAGTACCACTTAAGTTGAAATTTCCCTTCCGTAAGTACCACTTAAGTTAAGATTTCCCTTCCGTAAGTACCACTTAAGTTAAGATTTCCCTTCCGTAAGCACCATTTAAGTTAAGATTTCCCTTCCGTAAGTACCACTTAAGTTAAGATTTCCCTTCCTTAAGCACCACTTAAGTTAAGATTTCCTTTCCTTAGTACCACTTAAGTTAAGATTTCCTTTCCTTAGTACCACTTAAGTTAAGATTTCCCTTCCTTAAGTACAACTTAAGTTAAGATTTCCATTAGGAGCTTTGTGAACCCAGGCCCTAGGTTTTGGGGAAAATAACTGCAACAAATTTGGTAAAGGGGAACAAAAAATCCAGGCGTAAAGTCAATTTTTGGGGAAAAGTGCATGCTTTTAAAGAACTTGTGCTTGGGGATGATGCCTGATTTCAGCATGTGTTATATAAGGTAAAAAAGCCTTGCATATCCAGCGTATTAGGAGCAGAAATATAATTTTATGATCATATTTATTATATATTTTTATGATGTTTTTGATAGTGCATAAAACATTTTTGAGAATGTTTTGCAAGAAATTTTCTTTTGAAATATGTATCCATCAATTCTCTACCAATAAACACAAAAATCCATTAAAAGTTGGAAACCTGTCAACATTTCGTTCATCCTTACATTATGTCAGTTGGCTATATTACTTCAGTAAGATATTGGCCTTGTCTATGCACCGACTCCTTGCATTGTACTGTTCATAGGTAATACTATTAACGTCTTATTGATGTATTAAAGACTTACATATGGCATAAAAAATTATGTTTGTTTCAGGTTACATGCCCAAAAAAATTAGGGTAGGTAGGGTGGTATTTATTTATTTTATTTTATTTTTTTATTTGGTAAATGGTCAATTTGAAGATTCTAAAACTGAATAAATATTCAAAACATATCAGAAATAACCTTTAACATTGTTTATAGGTAGATGCTATCAAAACAAAACACTTATTTATCCAAAAACACATTTAATTATTGAAGAAGGTTAAATACAACAAAAATATATCAGACAAACCCAATAAAATGTTCTAGCGTCGGGGCATTTTTTTACGGTAGGTCGGGTAACCTGAAACATATTTTTGTTTACGCCTTAGTTACAAGTTAGTACCTTTGTTTGGCACACAAATTTGGCTCGTTAGTCAGGACATATTGTCCCTATTATGCAACTATTTACATTCAGTTTTGTTCGCTCTGTTCATTATATTTATTCTGTTAAAATTTAAATCTGCTTTAGGAAAATTTGTGAAAGATCGGTATGGCATTATAAAAGTTCAGATCTGTTAAAGTGAAATTTGGATGAAAGTTCAGTGTTGTTAAAAGTTAAATTTGGATGAAAGTTCAGTGTTGTTAAAACTTCAATTCAAATAAAAGTTCAGTTTTATTGCATGGCCTAAAAAGGCTACATTTAGGGTTTACATTGGTGGCGGTGGCCCCTTTTAGTTTATGCAGACAATAACTTGAGAAGTTTTCTGCAATCATTATGTTCAGGGAAGTGTTAGTAGGCATAAAAGGAAGGTTTAGTTTGGTTTTCAGCATACATGCTCTAATCGTACTAAAGTTATGCCCCGTCAGGCCACACATCTGACTCGCAGAGTTCTAATTTAAAGTTAAATTCGGATAAAAATTATTTAAAAAAAAGTTCAGTTCAGTTCAAAGTTGGGTCATCTCTTTTGTACGATTGTTGCATTATCTGTTGTTCCTTTAATTCACACAGTCGAGTCCTTTAATTCACACAGTCGAGTCCTTTAATTCACACAGTCGAGTCATTCAGTTCATTGAGTCCTTTGATTCTGCGACAGTCTGCAGTCTGACACAGTCGAGTCATTCAGTTCATTGAGTCCTTTGATTCTGCGACAGTCTGCAGTCTGACACAGTCGAGTCATTCAGTTCATTGAGTCCTTTGATTCTGCGACAGTCTGCAGTCTGACACAGTCGAGTCATTCAGTTCATTGAGTCCTTTGATTCTGCGACAGTCTGCAGTCTGACACAGTCGAGTCATTCAGTTCATTGAGTCCTTTGATTCTGCGACAGTCTGCAGTCTGTTGCATTGATCCCTGTCCTTACCAACTGAACACTAACAACCAGGGGGTATTGACAATCAATAACCGACTCTTGAAGGCTGCACTGACTTTGTCTTGGTCTCAACCCACTGTGGTATTTAGTGCAGATGTTGGCGACTAATTATTACACTGAATGCAATAAATGGTGACCGTTGCTGAAAGCTGAGATATTGTTATCCCTGGTTATAAAAATTGTAACAGTCATGTGTTGTAAGCTAGGTAGGCAGTGCTAGTGGAAAATAAAAAATACTGTGTTAATTTATAATAACGTTTAATGTTTATTTGGGGCTTAAAATTAATATTTTTTGATTAGTGTTTCGTTTAGGATGCACTTGTGTTGTTGCTGTGTTTCAAAGAAAGAACGACGACTCGGAAATGATTCCTATGGATTCTGTATTTAGTTTAAAATCTTAACTATAGGGGTTAAAATATGTTAAACTTTGATATAAAGGATGGGATTTTTTACCTAGGCAATAAAGTTGATAGCAATCTAAAATCAACCTGCGGCCAGGATATCAGATGAAGCCAACTACTTCTCTTTATCTGTCTGCTTCTAAAACACCATGTACCTATTTATAGTAACGAGCTAGCTTCCTGATGATACAGACTTTTGATCTGTGTTAGACTGGTGGGAGAAAGCAGCAGACTGGTTCTCTGAGTGATCTCATAATGTTTTCTTACCTGGTATTTGGAGAACACACTGACTGAATAATGCTGAAACAGATTCCCTGGATTTTTATGTGGAGATGGAACAAAAACAGAGAGAATTTTGTGGAAATTTTCAACAGGATAATTCAGAAAACCCGAAATTTGATCTAGGCTCTAGGAATCTGAAATTCTTTAAAGAGGATATTTTTAATGTTCCATTTGATAAATTAGCCGATTCTGCAAGTTATAAGCATTTTACGCATGTATTTGTGGACAACGATGATTATGAAGATTTCAAACAAGATTTGATTAATTTTCATCGGATGCAGAGTCGATGGAAGGACGACAGGAAGAAAGTTTCAAGAGAGCGGCCAAGCCGGATCAGTTCTCTAGTAGATGACACTGATATACAGCAGTTTAATGAGGAAAGAAATACAGCTGAGTACAGTGGTAGTGATTCACAATTTGACGACCACATTTATGAAGAAATTGATGATGTGAAAGAACAAGTTGCACGGCTGAGGGCAAGAGAAAGCGAATCAGAAACCGTTTCAACCAAAACAAATAAACATCGTAGTTTACATGTTGGTGAATGTGGAGACGTTAAAACTGTTAAAACGAACGCAACGTGTTCTGAGGAATGTGCTTGTGTTGATTTGGCGCTGGAATCTTTGCCAATGATGGAGTTCTTTCAAAACGATGAGCATTTTCAAGAGTTTGACCGAGTGTTCGAAACAGTGAAAAACAAGCGCCGTTACGCAAGTAACTCCAGTTTGGATAAGTACCGATGGTCACCACATTCAGATGGTAGAAAATCGGATGATTCGTCGAGTGACACGGATACGGATTCCGAAAACGATAGCGTCTTTCCCACTGTTAAAGTCGATGACATATTTTCTGACTTCTTTGACAATGATGCAGATTTCAAAAACTTTGAGGAGGAGTTCGAGAAATTCCAGTTCAAGCGACACTCAACACACCTCGAGAAAAAATGGCACCGAAACTCTGTATGTGATTTGATGGAGGATTTAAAAGTTTTCTGTGATACAGATGTTAAAAGCGGCTCAAATGAACCCAGCGTACAGTTGGGAAGTAGACTCAGTCTTCCAAAACTCGGGAGTCAAGGCGGAGAATGGGATTACATTTTTAACAAGATTCGTCCTCACAACGGACGGTTGCCTTCTGTGAACTCAGACACGTGCAGATCTGATTTGACAGTGACTTGTGATAGTGAAAGTGGTAACTGTTTGTTAGACGATGTAACTGACGTCTCTAACCGTGATACCGGATATTACTCGGAAGATAAATTCAACGGGGATAATAGTGATATATGTACATGTCGACATCAATCGCAACGCGGTAAGTTACCAAAAAAACTTGATCATGTAAGACACATTATTTAATTTACAAAACACTTATATTTTCTTTTCTATACCCAGACATTAGACAGTGCATTGGGAACAGTAGTACTATGTCCACCGGTATTGTTAGGTGAATTTTCCGCCATCTGGATATGATAACTAGTCATAACATTTGTGTATTCCTTGTTTGGGCTATTGCTACAAAGTGATAAATGCAGTAGCAAGTAGAATGTACTTAGTTGCTTCTGGTACCAGACTGAGTAAGCATGGAGCACATAGGCATCATGTATACAGCAGTTCACAGTGATTCTATCTGTACATGCAAGCCTGATGGCTTATCAGCCCTTTTGTTTTCTGCAGGCAAGTTACAGTTCTGAAGCATGTGGTGCTAATTATTGCATGAAAAGACCAGGTGTTGAATTCCAGAAACATCTTAAGTGAAATCTTATCCTTAGCCTTAAAATTATCATTTTTCTTGAGCTTTCTATTCCATGTATACATGAAATTCTGCTGAATTCTCACAAATTATCAACTTACTATTAACTAATATTTGCTTAACTGAAATTGGAATCAGTAATTTATGTGTAGTTTTTAAAATATTACCTTACAAAAATTGGAACTTCAGTGAAAATATTTTAAGATCAACTTAGATGTCTGGAATATGGGCCCAGAACTTTTGGGAATTTCTGATATTGAAAAGGTCAGTTAATACCCAGCTTAGAGAAATTGAGACTTGATTGTAATTTATGATGCATCTTTTTGTTCCTCTTTGAATGAATATATTTCATTTGTCAATTTGTGAATCACTGCAAGCTTTCAGTTACAGACATTTGGAAATAGAAACAGGCATTCTAATGCAAGGATGTTTGTATCTATCACTCATCATCACACACTAAGAACCAAAACTTTGAATGGCAATTATAATTTTAATTGATTGAACAATTGAACAATTACTCTCGTAAGTGCTTAGGTTTCTGTTGATGATTGTTGACCGGTTACATTCAATCATTGTTTGTGATTCACTGCAGGCCTTTTTCTGTAAGGCCCTCCAAAAAAAGTCTAGTTTCTGGTCTCCCGACCGACCCTTTACTTTTGCTGCCGACCCTACATATTTTTGGTCCAAAAATAATAAAGACTGAAAAAGACTGTTACCGTGTACAACACAAACCATTCTCCCATCATAAAAAATAAAAAAATAAAAATAAAATCCCTACCTACCGACCCTTATTTTTTGGGGCAGGAGACCAGAAACGGAACTTTTTTCGGGGGGGGGGGGTGCCTAAGCCTCACGGTCAGAATATCTGATACATTTCCAATGCAAAATATGGTTGTTTTTTTTAAAAATTGATTTGAAAAAATAAATACCCCTCAGATATAGAATTTGGTTTGGAACTGTCACAACCTTGAAGAAAATTACATCAAGAAATATTTTAAGAACAAAAACATTAAAATTCTTACTGGCATTTAGATATGAGGCGCGTCATGGGAAAACCGGTCTTAATGCATGTGCAAAAAGTGTTGTCCCGGACAGGCTAATCCAGGACGGCACTTTCCGCTTTTATGGTATTTTCTGTTTCAATGAAGTGTCTTCTAACCATAAATCCACTTTAGGCGGAAAGTGTTGTCCCGTATTAGCCTGTGCTGACTGCACAGGCTAATCCGGGATGACACTTAACGCACATGCATTAAGTTTGGTTTTCCCACGACGCACCACATATGTATTGCGATTTTATCAACTTATTAATGTAAATTTATTCTAACGACAAGATTTATTTGTACATTGTTTTCCCATTTTGCTTTAAGAAATTCCCAATTTCAAACCAGGTACTTTTCCCCCAAAAAGGTCAGAGAAAGGCCTGCACCATGGGTGATTGTAAGTAACTTGGCGCTCGACATGTGGCAATAACTGACGAATATTGCTTGATTGCAAGCAGTCTATTCAGATGTTTCGTTTGATAAATAATTTCATAATTATATACATGTACTATTATTTATCAAACGAGTTTGTTTATAAATGACTGATAGCAATATTTTGGCGATGATGACCAAAATTCTTACTGCGTCAGTTATATCATAGTTGTGTCACTCTGTCTGTAGTATAAATATTTCCATACTTATGTAAGCAGAGTCGTCTGCTGTAATAGGATATAACGAAGTTTTTGTATGCGCTACATTTACTGTGGCATTCATGACACCTCATTTGCATATTATAATTAGCTCTGTGGATGGAGCTCGTCAAGGATTGACAGTTAATGCACTATGTTTGCTGTGTCATTAGCATATTATAATTGGCCATGTGGGTGGGGCTTGTCGAAGATTGACAGTTAATGCACTATGTTTGCTGTGTCATTAGCATATTATAATTGGCCATGTGGGTGGGGCTTGTCGAAGATTGACAGTTAATGCACTATGTTTGCTGTGTCATTAGCATATTATAATTGGCCATGTGGGTGGGGCTTGTCGAAGATTGACAGTTAATGCACTATGTTTGCTGTGTCATTAGCATATTATAATTGGCCATGTGGGTGGGGCTTGTCGAAGATTGACAGTTAATGTGCAATTGGGCGTCATATATCTAGCACTATGTCATTATGAATAGTTTAGTTAGTAGGTCATTGAAAATTAATTAGTCTGTTTGTTATTTGCTGTTATTAAATGGTATTAAGTTAAGCGAAATGTATTTACTGTATTAATCCGTCATGTACTTGTAATATTGCACAACGGGTTGGATTTATGTAGCATAATTGAGATAAATTCCGCAAGTACTTGATAATTATTTTTCTATGCTGTATTACATCCCCTGATCATTATATTTATTACTGGTTAACCATATTATGCAAAAATGCAAATGAGGTGTGTCGTGGGAAATTGGGCTCAATGCATGTGCGTAAAGTGTTGTCCCGGATTAGCCTGTGCGGACTGCACAGGGACGACACTTCGCGCCTAAATTGGATTCATGTTAATTAAAGATTTCCTTGAAACAGAAAATACCATAAAAGCGGAAAGTGTCGTCCTGGACTAGCTTGTGCGGACTGCACTTTATGATGTTTTACGCACGTGCGCTAAGCCCGGTTTTCCCAGGACGCGCCGCAAATGTAGTTGTTGCCATTTTATTTGGACACTTACATTGCTTACTGGACATCTGAAGCAGGTGGCCTCAGCTGATGTTTTGAAATTGAAATTTCACAGACCTTTGTTTAAGGGTCTATGTTAAAACCCTGGTCTGTCTTCTATACAGTTCTGTGTATTCTGAAATTTGTCTTGTTAAGAATTGGTAATTGTCCATTATAAATGTCATTTAGCTTGCTGATTCCGCAGGTTATATTTAAGCCAAAAAAACACGACCCTACCTACCGAACCCCCCCCCCCCCCCCAAAAAAAAATACTCTTTTTTTGCGATGATTGTTTCTTTGAAATCCGTATTCATCAGTTTACCGAAATGTGTCTTTTAAAAAAAAAAAAAAAAAAAAAAAATCCACAACCTTTTTTGAAACTGTTACCCAAAACAGTTAAACTGTTTTTTTTACCCTAGGTTACATGCAACTCATATTTTATCAGGTATTACCATTAAAGTTAAAATAAATTGTGTGTATAGGAAGTCATACATAAAATAAAAGACCATATATTAAGTATTGTAAAGCTTTGAAGGAAATGAAATTGTCTTGATGAAATTACAGAATAAAATGCAACTCATATATTATCAAGTATAACCATTTCAAGTTAAAATAAATTGAGACAGTTTCTTATATGTACAGGAAGTTGCAGATAAAATTTCAAACAAGAAAATAAGTACTGTAGTACTTCGAAGGAAATGAAATTGTCAATTATGAATTACAGAATAAAATACTGAATCAGTAGATTATATTAAAGGTTACATGCAACTCATATTTCATTAAGATTTACGATATATGTCAAAATGAATTGTGACAATTTCTTATATGTATAGGAAGTCACAGATAAAATTACGGGCAAGAAAGTTTGTTCAAATGAACACTATGGTTGAAACTGCATTCCTCGTTATCTTGTTCGCTAAACTACCTTGCTATTTCCTGCAATTTACAAAGAGCATTTGCATGTTTTAACAATTAAAACTGACAGTAGCGAGCGTTTCAAGGTCCCGGAGAGGTTTCCAGCAGTACAAGTTTGTGCATATCTTGTCAGCACATTTGAGTGGCTGCCAACTTTAACAGTAGGAGATTTACGTTTGTAACGTTAATTAAGTCTTAATTAAGTTGAAAGTCTTTCCTCCTATTAGCTCAAACACATTATTGCTTTACTCGCTGGTAAGCACATTCCTATAAACTCTGTTTCAAAGGCTGCTCTCGGCTTGGTATTTGTTGATGGTTGATTTCGTGTTCCAGATGCTTTTTGAAATTATTGATACGCAAAATGTTGAAGTTATTTACTTCAATGACAGCTGAATAATGCATTCTCTACCTGCAAGTAAATTTAAATGTATTTAATGCTATAAATAGCCATAAATGATGGATTTGTTTGTTTGTTTGTTTTGGATTTTTCGCCGTATTCAACAGTATTTCAGTCATATAACGGCGGTCAGTTAACCTACTCACACTTTTCCTGGGTATGCGGGTTTACCAGTACTGAGTGCACATACTTATGCCAGTAACTGACAACTGCCCTACTTGAATCAGAGGTAGTGGGAGAATGGCCGTAGAAATAATTTCATGACCAATCCCCACACAAGTTATGTGGCCGGGCTGGGAATCGAACCCGTGATCCTCGGATTTGTAGTCCAGTGCTCTACCAACTGAACTAGCCGGCCCGGCTCATAAATGATGGAACAATTTAAAACTGATGTTATAAATCTGTCTACTGTTCGATCCTGATGGAAATCAATCTCAAACTTGAAAGACAAAATAATGGCTGTACCCAGAAAACAGACTCAAAACAGTGTCTCTTTGAGCCTCAGGCATTTTATTTCTGCATAAATATATAAACGAGCTTAAATTTACCAAACTGGTTTATTGAGTTAGAGATATAAAGAGTACTAGAAATTTATCACTGCATTCACATGGTGTCGTGCAGAAAAATTGCAGACTATTAAATTCTGAATCACTTTATATGCTTCTTATGATAGTTGGCTGGAATACATTAGTTTGGCTCTATCGTAATGATTTCTATTCCAAAGATATGTTCTGATTGCTCGAGTCATAATAACAATGATTACTCCCCACAAACAGTCTGTATTCCATGAAATCATGATCCTGGAGTGGTATTCACAAAACATATTAAATATTACTCTTATCCTTAAATCTGGAAGTTTCCTCAACTGTATCATTCCATACAAAAACAGTTAAGAAGCATGAAGTTAAATTTAAAAATAGCATCAGTGGTAATATGTAATTTTAAAATAGCATCAGTGGTAAAATGTAATTTTAAAATAGCATCAGTGGTAAAATGTAATTTTAAAAAATATCAAAAATATTATGAATATGTTTATTTAGTAAAAAAAAAAAATTAATTCAAATTTTTCTCTTAAGGTAAAAATACTTCAGAAAATTACTTAAAATTCTTAGTGAATACGACCCTTGGTATATCATCTCTAGCGTACATTGAATTACTTATAGCATTTCTGTAATGCTCTAAGGCTAGCCCTTGCCTAAAAACTTGCGATTTGCTATTTTGGTCGTTTCTGGGTCCAAGAGTCTCTGCTAAACTTGTTGTAGTAACATTTGTTGGAGTTGAAACATATTTAAGGGGCGTCGTGAGAAAACCGGTCTTAATGCATGTGTGTAAAGTGTCCCAGATTTGCCTGTGCAGTCCGCACAGGCTAATCCGGGATGGCACTTTCCGCTTTTGTGGTATTTTCTGTTTCAAGGAAGTCTCTTCTAACCATAAATCTGCACAGGCTGATCCGGGCCGACACTTGCATTAAGACCGGTTTTCCCACGACACGCCACATTTATTTTAGCTTGATTCTGTCGAAAGCCAGAGGCTTATTGAGACATTTTCGAGTTCGTTTCATGGGTAGAACCAGTTGAACCAGTGCTTTATGTCGTTGAGAAACGCTCCCCAAGTAGGGATCAAACTCACGACTGCCCGATTGCAAGGCGGACACCATATCCATTAGCACCACTGCAACTATAGCGGAAGACACGCATGAAATGAGAGTCAGTTAGCTGTTGCAATCTGGTTTAAAATCAATTTCATTAAAATCAAATCCTAACGTTGTTAGGACCTTGAGACATCGTATAACAGGTCACGTTCAAATGACCTTCCGAACAATACAAATCTCAGCCCTGCTGTGCCCAATGAAATTGCTTTTTGCTCTGCAAAGTATGACCACGGTTGTAAAAAAAAGTGACGCCTTTCCAACTGATCCTCCGGAATTAATCAATTAACGTTCATTTTCGTGTGGATGACAATGGATGTAGTGGTACCTTAGGCGACTAGACACCCGATGTTCACGTTACTTTCGTGCATAGTTTTTGTGTTTTATATATAAGCAATACCTCAGATTTGGAAGGCAACAGTTTGATTGGCTCCTGAATAGGTCATCTGAAAGTGACCCCTAATGTAATGTCATCTGATCAAGTCAGCGGATAATATAGTAGCGTCAGATGGAAATGGTTCTAATGAGATTGGTTTAAAATAATCACATTTGATGTGGTTGCAATGATTGTTTATACAGAGCCAAACAGCCTGTCCTGACCTGTCTGTATCATGTTTCCAGCCACTGAAAGCCAGCCAGCCAATCTGTAATCAATTTGTATTGAAATTGAAGTCAATGTTAGTGGTAATGTGAAATGTAACACTTCTTCTGTGCAATAAATTGTGGGCTGAATTGGTCTGTTTACTGCATGCATGGTGGCCTGGGGTTGTTCTTTGGAGGTAGTTCATTGCTTTTGGGTACAACATTTTTAGTTTGTAAGGTATTGTTTCCGAAACAAGTTTCTGCCTGTGAAACCTGCGTTGGTATTGCATCACTTTAGTTTAAGACTGTATTCTAACAAGGGAGGCTTGGGTGATGATAAGTGGGACACCAACTTTTTCCAAGGTCAAGGAGTCCGTGGAACTGAATCTCTACCTCCATTGATCTGTTTACTGCATGGCCCAGGGTTATTGTTTGATGTAGTTTTAGTTTGCTTTGGGTATTATGTTGTTTGGGTATTATGTTGTTTGTTCATTGTAAAAAAATAGTGTTATTAACACTAATGTACCTGCATTTTTTAGTTCATTGTAAAGAATAGTGTTATTAATACTAATGTACCTGCATTTGGTATTGCATCAATTTCCTTGTATTTGAGTCTCATTAATTTTGTACTGTGGTTTTGATGGAAAAAAATGGTTCATTGACTTCAAAACATTCAGATTTACAGTAGAACTTTTTCAAAAGGGGATAAACTCAAATATATGTTTTATTACTTAAGCAAATTAAGACAGAATTACTATTGTTTCTCTCTGAAAAATCACTATTGGATGTATAACCACAGCTTTGAAGTTTGATCTTTAACAAATATCATAATTGTACAGCACACAGTTGATTGTGCAAGATGTCTCTATCAAACAATGAAGTCCTGGATAGCCGCTTAAAATCTTAAAATTCCTGAATTGTTAAAAAATTTCAGTCAAGTCTCTTCCATTAATACAGTTGTTGTTCATTTGATGCCTAGCTTATTGGTGACTCAGTTAGTACCATGAAACTACCATAGTACAAAAAAAAAATCCCCTTGCAAAAAAATGATCGTGGTACACAGGTATATTCGGCAGTGTATGAATGTATAGTATTACGAGCCGACATTTGCATTTAATAATTTCAGCTGACTCATCATACAAGGCTTGCAACTTCATAAATCTTGCATGGTATCTGGTCCATATGTGATATACTGATACAGGTTTTAGGTCTGAACATCTGTCTGTCTTATACTATAGACCGATCCGGGTCTTGCCATCCGGGTTTTGCCACGAATAGTTCAAACTGCTCGCCAGCTATTGTTTAAGGATTAATTTCCATTCAACTAAAATCACAAACATTGCCACGTGCTCATTTAAATATCACAACCATTGCCACGTGCTCTCTTTGTATGAAATAGTTTTACCGCTAAACATGTGATATCCAAGTGCGATGAATGGATAATATTGCAAAATAATTTGAATATGATTGACATTTGTGGAAGCGTCTATTATTGCAATAGACATTAATCTGTTTGTGTTTCAAATCACTTGGGGACAGGTATGTGTGCCATTGGGATGTCCAATATGATGGGTATAAATGTGTGTATTCCAAAGTTTATGAGGTCCTTCTGAGCCGCATTATGACCTGGCGTGTGTTCCAGCACCATGACCTAATTTACTTTTCGAGACAAATTGTGACGAATTTTTAATCGTAACAGTTACTGTAATTTTCAGCTATTTATATTTTACTGTAAAATCTTAAACTTGTGTGTGGTCTTATGCTGTGGAGGGAGTCTGGAGTACCTGAGGGAAACCCCACCTGTCCGGTATGCCTGGTGACCACCAACCCAACTCACGTGCGCACGGGCAGGATTCGAACACGGGCGTCGTAGGTGAAAAGCAAGTGTGCCAACCACTGCACTAGCGGGCCAGCTGTTGGGTAGAAATACCCAACCCTGAAGTTTGAATATTCAGAGACTGGGGAAGGCTTTAGTATGTTATCTCTGGGATTTAGAAGATTATGTCAGCCTTTGATACCCAACAATTACATGCCATATCAGGTGTCAGATGAGAGAGTCTGTCACAGTAGGGCATGTGTCCCACTTCTCTCTCAGGTCATGTGATCCAGGCAAAATTGGACAGAGATAGCATTTCTCTTTGGGCTTGTCATTAGTTGACGGTTACACTCATAAGTTCTTTGTTACCTTTGAAAGTAATGTTATGTCATAAAGATCTATTTTTTTTCTGTTTTCCTTAATTATTGTTACCCACCCCCCACCCCCACACACAATAATTGTTGCCCACCCACACCCATCCACACACAATAATTGTTACCCCCACCCCCCAATAATTGTTACCCTCCCCCCCCACACACAAACACACCCAAATTAACTGTTACCCACCCCCCACCTTCCAAAAGGGGGCAGTAATATTGAAGAATTGTTAAATACCATGGTCTTGTTTAAATAGACAATTGCAAACACTTTAGGTATTCAATGAAAAGTAGAAGTGGTGGTTATATTGATATGAATGAAATTAATAAAATTCCTTAAGTCTCTGGCTGTTTCATATATACCTCTTTTTACATATTAATGGTTTTAACTAGTAAATATTGCTAAGATGTTTCATATTTTACCCTTTTGTAAACAGAAATCAACGGATTTCGTATAGAAAATTGGATCTAAAATGTTCACTTACGTACAACCTTAGTTAAGATTTCCCTTAGGAGCTTTTAACTAGTAAATATTGCTAAGATGTTTCATATTTTACCCTTTTGTAAACAGAACCGTCCCTGGGCTCTCTCTGGCTGAAAATGTTCTTAAGCTAAATTTAGTGTACTGCAATGCATTGCTACTCAGTATAATCATTGTGTAAGGTTTCAAAAAGAAAAATTGTAGCCAACTGAAAATTTCTTTAGCCAAATGTTGAAATTTGTAGCCATTGGCGAGCGTTTGTTAAATGTTATCCATATTTCTGTGAAAATCTGTCTATATACCCCTTTAAAGTCTTGTTTTATTTCTATAAAATAATAAACATTGTTTATTATTTATTAACAGAGAATTTAACCAATGTTGGTTGGTGGAGTATACACAACAACTGTTTTTGGTGATGCCAAAAAAAAAAAATTGGTGTTTCGGGCAACGCGACCCTACCTAGCAAAAACACCCCGACCTTAAATTTTTTAGTGACAATTGTTTTCCGTGAAATCTGTATTTGTCAGATTTTAGATAATTTTCTATGTTCTTTGACCGAAATGTGTCTTTTAAACAAAAGTTAAACAAAACTAAATCCTGAACCTACCTAACTTTTTTGTGACCGTTGCCCGAAACTCAATAATTTCTTTTTTTGGCCTGAAAGGATACATGTTAATGCTTGTACTCACAGCCGTTGTTTAAAAACTCAATAATGTCTTTTTTTGGCCTGAAAAGATACATGTTAATGCTTGTACTCACAGCCCTTGTTTGAAAACTCAATAATGTCTTTTTTTGGCCTGAAGGATACATGTTTATGCTTGTACTCACAGCCCTTGTTTGAAAACTCAATAATGTCTTTTTTTGGCCTGAAAGGATACATGTTTATGCTTGTACTCACAGCCCTTGTTTGGAAACTCAATAATGTCTTTTTTTGGCCTGAAAGGATACATGTTAATGCATGTACTCACAGCCCTTGTTTGGAAACTCAATGTCTTTTTTTGGCCTGAAAGGATACATGTTAATGCATGTACTCACAGCCCTTGTTTGGAAACTCAATAATGTCTTTTTTTGGCCTGAAAGGATACATGTTAATGCATGTACTCACAGCCCTTGTTTGGAAACTCAATAATGTCTTTTTTTGGCCTGAAAGGATACATGTTAATGCTTGTACTCACAGCCCTTGTTTGGAAACTCAATAATGTCTTTTTTTGGCCTGAAAGGATACATGTTTATGCTTGTACTCACAGCCCTTGTTTGAAAACTCAATAATGTCTTTTTTTGGTCTGAAAGGATACATGTTTATGCCTGTACTCACAGCCCTTGTTTGAAAACTCAATAATGTCTGTTTTTGGCCTGAAAGGATACATGTTAATGCATGTACTCACAGCTGTTGTTTGAAAACTCAATAATGTCTTTTTTTGGCCTGAAAGGATACATGTTAATGCTTGTACTCACAGCCCTTGTTTGAAAACTAAATAATGTCTTTTTTTGGCCTGAAAGGATACATGTTAATGCATGTACTCACAGCCGTTGTTTGAAAACTCAATAATTTCATTTTTTGGCCTGAAAGGATACATGTTAATGCATGTACTCACAGCCCTTGTTTGAAAACTATGATTAAGTGGGCAAGAGTTGACCAGAGGTAACTATTTACAGGAGGCATTCCTTGCATTTTCTGTGATAAAACCAGCTGGCCAGTGTGGAGGGTGGGGGGCAAATGAGTTTGTTGGCCACAGGGGGGGGGGGGGGGGGGCAACTGTCAACAGGACAGATGGTGCTAGCTTTGAGCAAACCCTTCACTTGCTGGAGTATTTTCAGATTGCTACAACAACTGTTGACACTGAGTCAGCTTTTAGTATGCACCTCTTATGTATAAAGTCCATACGTGAAGGTCACAGTAGAGTTCTTTTCTTGGTACAAGTATGACATTCCCACCTGTGAATACACAGCATTTACCTACAGATCTCGTATGTTGACATCTAGATAACATTAAATACATATTTACACTTAACGGAGCACTATTATTGTTTCATTTATTATCTTTCATCAGCATGATTACTTTGTCATTTATTATCTTTCATCAGCATGATTACTCTGTCATTTATTATCTTTCATCAGCATGATTACTTTGTCATTTATTATCTTTCATCAGCATGATTACTTTGTCATTTATTATCTTTCATCAACATGATTACTTTGTCATTTATTATCTTTCATCAACATGATTACTTTGTCATTTATTATCTTTCATCAACATGATTACTTTGTCATTTATTATCTTTCATCAGCATGATTACTTTGTCATTTATTATCTTTCATAGCATGATTACTTTGTCATTTATTATCTTTCATCAGCATGATTACTTTGTCATTTATTATCTTTCATCAGCATGATTACTTTGTCATTTATTATCTTTCATCAACATGATTACTTTGTCATTTATTATCTTTCATCAGCATGATTACTTTGTCATTTATTATCTTTCATCAACATGATTACTTTGTCATTTATTATCTTTCATCAACATGATTACTGTGTCATTTATTATCTTTCATCAACATGATTACTTTGTCATTTATTATCTTTCATCAGCATGATTACTTTGTCATTTATTATCTTTCATCAGCATGATTACTTTGTCATTTATTATCTTTCATCAACATGCTGTCTCGATAAGATATCCGTCCTTGTTAGTATAGTCGGAATGGCTAGTTTCGTTTCAGAAAGATAAACAGATAGTTTGAAACTTCCCAATGAAAATAAGTGTTATCAAATGTAAACTTGTTTGTTATTGGTTGTGGGATGAAAAAAAATGGACAGACAAACTATACCTTAAACACTGGAGTAACAGTATAAAAGGGCCAGAGGTTTAGAAAATGACTACTCTTCAGTTACACACTGGTCTGTGAGGAGCAGAAGGATGAACACTAATTTTCTATTTTCTCTGGTTTTAATGACTATTTTTCTTTGAAATTTGGCACACAAGTAAATTACCAGATAAGCTTTTGGCATTTTAAAAATGAATGCTGTAATACGCCATTTACCCTTGTTTAAAAAAAAAAACGAATTTGTTGTCTGCTAGAAAATTCAAATTTCCCTGGAAATGATAATCCCACCCACAAAAAGGTCATGAACTTTAAACAACCCCTAGAAAGCTGCTGAGTGCAGTGTTTACATCCTGGGTGCTCTCATCTGATAGATTGCTGGAGAAGAATTTTTAACTACAGAAACACATGTCTCTGTAAACAGACTGCTCCTATCACCCATCACTGTCTGAGCCCACTCTCCAAATGTATGTTAATTGCTTTACCACCCCAAAGTCATAAAATCATAGAAGTGGACCTGTTGTTTAAATGTACTCTGGTATGAAGGAGTTAACCTTTTTAGCATAACATGTCATTCGAAGTATCTCATTTTCATACTATTTAGGCCTACAAAATTGTTTATGATTATTTCAGGTTACCAGACCTACCGTAAAAAAAGCCCCGACCCTAGAACATTTTATTGAGTGGGTCAGATATTTTTTGCTTATTTTACTTTTTTCCAATAATTAATTGTTTTTCGGTTAAATATGTGCTTTGTTTTGATAGCATCCACTTCAAAACAATATTTTATGATATTAGAGACATGTTTTATGATATTAGAGACATGTTTTATGATATTAGAGACATGTTTTATGATATTAGAGACATGTTTATGATATTAGAGACGTGTTTTGAATATTCATTCAGTTTTAGAATCTTCAAGATGACCAGTTACCAACAAAAAAAAAAAAAAAAAAAAAATCCTTATCTACCGTTATTTTTCTGAAACAAACATTTTTTTTTACGCCTATGTGCCCTCTTAAGGCCCTTTTCGTAAGACTTTGCCGCTTCAAAGGTCCATGTTCACCAAGCTCCCAAGGAAAATCTTAACCTACATGTACATGAAAAATCCAAATATGATTTGCCTTGCGAATACTTTATATTTGATATATGGAAAAATAAGAAGCATCTGTTGATTTTTGTCATAATAAAATCATTTGAGATAAAATAAATAAATTTTAAATGAACCTGAGGGTTAGGGTTAGGGACTTGATGAATTTTATGATTTTAAGACATCTACTTTAGTTTGTATTTAAAGGACTTTGTGGACTTTGGGTCCTGAGGTGGTATACCAGAATCATCTTAAGTACAATCTTATCCTTAACCTAACAATCATAATTTGAGGATATGGGCCGAGATTGTTCCCCCCCCCCCCTCCTCGAGAAAGAGGTACTGGGTCTGTATTCCAGAAACATCTTTAGTTAAATATGTTTACATGGAATAAAATGCTTAAGAAAAATGATGGTTTTAAGGCTAAGGATAAGATTTTACTAAGATGTTTCTGGAATACGACCCATGATACCCTAAGCTGGCTCAGTTCTCAATTTCAGTTCCTTTGTCCTAATGAACATTAAAACTGGTAGCAGCATGGCTCATAATTATTTGGAACATCTCTGATTGTTTATCTCTGTGTATTGGTTATCTCTGTGTATCTACATGCTTGACAGGATCTGGACTGGTCAGCAGTTGGTTTATCTTAATAAGCATGAGTGGTCTTGATGTGGGGGGGGGTGGAATCCAGTAGCATTTGTGTGTCCAGAGTAAATACTGTGTGTTTTTAGCTGCTGCTGGTGTTGATGATGGTCATGATGCTGTTGTTGTTGGTGGTGGTGGGGGTGGTGATGATGATGGTGATGGTGACGAAAAAGAAGAAGAAGATTATGATGATGATGACGATGATCATGTTGATGATGACGATGTTGTTTTCATTTTAGATTCTGCAACTGTTTAAACTAACTTAAGTTATATGTTGTTGATCTGTTACTGGCTTCTCTGCTGGTGACAGCTGGTTAGTGCGGAACAAGAAACTAGAAAGCTGGGGACTCACGACTCATAAAAACCTTGGTAACCGTGCTAATCACCCAAAACATGGCTGGCAACCGGCAATGCATAAAGCAGAGTCACGGTAGTTGATCAGCATCTGACAGCTGCTACCACTATGATTTCTTTGGATTTCTCTTCTTGATCAGTCTGTACTTTGCTTTTTTGTGAATTTTTGATTTTTCTTCTTGATCAGTCGGTACTTTGCTTTTTTGTGAATCATTCATTTTTGCAATATGTACATTATAACATGATACTCGCTGATTCTTCTATAAACAAAGAACAAAATTATCGTTTTTAAACTACCCAATAAACAACGCAAAAAGTAGTCTCGAATCTGAGTGTAGCATGGTAATGTGTAGTTCTCATTACAATTGCAAAAATATTTGTAAGATCATGTTAGAATCAAAATTTAATTCACTTTGACATTCACCATGAGTTATTCAAAGAATATTTTTGGGGTGTTAAACTTTGGTGCCTTCCACCGAAAAATCTTTTCATAATTATGTTGATGGAATATTTCTGATTTCTGAATGGAGTTCACCATGAATTCATGCATGATCCTGGGTTGTTTATATTGATAATGAAATATCAGAGCTGTGCCAGAAACCAGGTCGAAAAGAAGAAATCATATACCAGTATAGCTGATATGGCTGCAGTTCAAATGAGATCTTAATCCGGGCTTGATGCATGTGCTTAAAGTGTCATCCCGAATTAGCATGTGCAGTCCGCACAGGCTAATCTGGAACGGCACTTTCCGCCTACAGTGGATTTATGTTTAGAAGAGACTTCCTTGAAACAGAAAATATCATAAAAGTGGAAAGTGCAGTCCTGGATTAGCCTGGGAGGACACTTTATGCTGTCAGAGGTTCTCTCCAAGTACCGTATATTCTGTAGTAAATGTCCCGATGGGGCTTTACATTTTGTCAAGGGGGTGTTCAATATGAGTCCATTTCTTGGTATTTTGTCATTTCTGATTTGTATTTAAAGCATCTATGTAATGCTGCTCACAAAACAAGTAAACAATCTGCACTGTTTATATTGTCACAGTGTTTTTTTTTCCACCTGTGGGGGAAAGGTGGCGGGGCCCTTCAGGTATAAAACTTGTGGCTTAGGAGCCATACGAACAAATGACAGTAGACAGCGCTTTAACCAACTGCGCTATCATGCTTGGTAAGCAGTTGTTTGTAAACTATTGTTATACAAATGCTCACAATTCTGACGTCAAAATGTAAACAGTAAAAGGGCCAAACAAACACAACCCATTATTATAAATTGATTTTTAAATTAGAATGCGTACACTCTTTTTCGATTATATATAATACCCTGTTTTAACTGTAGGCGTTTTACAAGTTTTGGATATATTCGAAAATGGGAGGGGGTCTTTAAAGGTCGCTCAAAAGGTCGCACATGGCCAAATTCAGTCTATGTTAGTATATGACCAATGTCAGAAACATTATTTTGGTTTGCTTGCAATGTTTATTGCAAAAACACTGATCCACCAAGTAAAACTGTTCACAAACACTTAGTCTAGCTTTATTAACTGCTAAATTTTGTGGCGATGCAGATTTAATCCAACTATGCACCATTGAGCAAGCTGAATGATATTCTACACTAAAACACTAGGAACTCCTTTCCTAGTGTCGAAAACACCAATCTGAAGTTCAAACTGTTCCAATTCTTTTTATTTTCTTAAAATATGTACAAGTTTTTATCTCATTATCTGTTTTATATGTTTAAGTTTATTAAGTTTAAATTCATCACCTTGTTAGTGCCTTCAAATATTTCTATCAAAAATTTTGGAAAAACAGGTGTTTTTTGGTGTATTTCCGAAAATGGGAGGGGGTCTGTCAGTAGGGTAAGACATTTATTAGGTAATATACAGTATATTTCCCTCTGCGTGCAGTACTGACATGAATCACGTCAGCCTGGGGGCTTATCTGCTGCGCAAATGTACATACAAAAAATGTATCAACAGATCTCTCTGACAGCAGACTTGGTATATGACATGGAACAGATACATGCATGATTGTGTACTTAAAAACCCCTTTACAAACAACAAAACTATTTTTGAGTAAATTCGAAACAAGACTTGTGCCTTCGTGGTTTATGGAATGGTCTTGCGCAATAATTAGCATGAAGTCGTTTTCATTTCATTTTATGCAAATGTATGTGGCTTTTTATAGCTAACTGCTGTTCCAACTGTTATTGTTTGTGTTGATTTTTTGTTGTTCATTAAATTTTAGAAAATTCATTCTAATATGAAAGGCGCAAAGTTTTCTGTAGACTAAGAACGCATTTTACCGTTCTTAAATCTCCAATAAACGATGCGAAAAAAATAGTTCTGTAAATGTAAAATATAGTTTGCATATTTAG
Source organism: Congeria kusceri (assembly GCA_027627225.1). Taxonomy (NCBI): domain Eukaryota; kingdom Metazoa; phylum Mollusca; class Bivalvia; order Myida; family Dreissenidae; genus Congeria; species Congeria kusceri. The sequence continues at coordinate 1,347,601 of JAPFQT010000033.1, read as the reverse complement.
TTTCAGAATTTACTGTTTGGTCATGTTAGAATCTAAATAATTTTTGCATGGTCGGTGTTCATCTGAAAATAAACAACTCTTCGTGTTTCTGATGCGCGGTTATTAAACCTTTCAGGCTTACATCTTAGTGATTTAATTCCTATGCATCAGAACTCGAACCATTGTTTATTAGCTGATAAACAACGATAAATAAATAAATATTTCTTAATTATCCTAGTTAATTTAAACAACAGGCAAGCATCCAAGCCATTATTTATTGGCCGATAAACGACGATAAATCAAAATTATTTCTCAATTATCTTAGTTACCTTAAAACTACATGCAGGCTGCATGAAACTTTATTATCTCGTCGTTCCTTTCTGCAGACTGCCAGTACACGTGCCACCACCAGTGTCTACCTCTCATCCAGTTGGAATGCAAGTGCGTGTTACATGACGCGGAAGATGAGGGCGCGGTCCTCTCAGGGGAGACCACTCTTGACGACCTCTCTGTACCCGAGGAGCCTCTGTCTGAACCTGCCTCTGTAAGTACAATATGGCAAAATTTGTGTTGCAATATATTGCCGTAAGCAAAACTCGTATTGCAATATATTGCAATAGATAGCAATATATTGTATAACATAAATTATAAAAGGTGACAACGCATTCATGATTCTTGGACAAACAAAAGGAATAAATCAAGTAACACAAAACATTTATATCATGTTTAAATCAAATCGCCCATTTGAACTTGGTCCAGCTAGCCCATTTTAATGTTACAATACATATGTGTAGGCTTGTTTTCTAGTTTAAGTAGATGGACTTGTTTATTATTGGACACAATCATTTACCAGTAGTTATATTGATTTTTATACTGTGACAATATATTGTCCTGAATAAATGTATATTGCAATACAGTGAGGTGAACTCACACAGGTCTTGTTAACTTGATACTTGAATAATCTGCAGTGACTGTTACTCCTTCATTTTCATGCACCAATGCATAGGAAAACTTATTGATTTCTGCGGTCGCTTTTCTTTTTTCGAAGAGCATGTTTCAAAATGGATAGTATCAATGATCATAGTTTCAAACAGTACTGGAAAGTGCAGTGATCTAAATAAGAGGGGCAAAGCCTCAGTCACACATTCCGGTTTTTACTGCCATCTTTGGTCCGAAAGTGTCCCGAATCAAATATGTCAAGTCAGGCTGATGTGTCCCTATCATTACCAATCCTCCCGACATCGTTCTGGAAGCGTCCCGATCAGCCGTTCCAGCCGTGTTTATGTAATTCTCAATCCAATCGGGGACTCTTTCAGGATGCTATCGAGACACTGCCGGATCGGGAATATCGGGACATGTCCATCAAGGTCTGCTAAACACTCCCAACAGTTAGGTTCGTCCAGTAACATTCGGGTGACACAGCCGAATTTGTATAGTCTGAATACGGGTCATTGTCGAGAGAAAAAATCGGGAATGTGTGACCGTCGCATTATGGAGTAAAACCTCATTTAAAATGTATGAAATTGACATAAATTAAAAATGAAGTACTTTCTTTGCTGTTAACAAATTTCCATCCCTGTTTCCAAGGAGAAGGATGAGACAGACTCCGGGTATCGGTCTGGGACAATACCGGATGAAAAGTTGCCACCGAAACCGAGCGAGGCCACGCTCAACCGTGAGGAGCTGAGGAAACGCATCGCAGCGTACAACAAACTGGTGCAGGGAGCCAATTTTGCTCTGGTATGAACTCATGCAGTGATTTTGTTCAAGCCAATTTGGGGCCAAAATAGGGCCCCATTCTCAAAGCCAAAAAGTACCCTCTTTTCACAAATTTCAATCCAAAATTCACAATTGCAAGCAAGTTTATGTTTGTCTTTTTGTTTGCTTTATTTTTTATTCCATGTAAAGGTTTACTTCTAGACTGATTAGGATGTTTATATCAAAAGGCAGATACTTATGTTCAAAATGAAATAAAATTGTGTGATTTACCTTTGATAGAATTATTTCATACATAATAGGTTGAAATATTATTTTCACAAAATATGGTATTAAGCCGCTAGTTTCACAATTCAAAGGATTTATAAAAAAGAAAAACACTGACATGGTATAGGAGCGACTGCCCAGTTATGAAGAATGAGGTATGTGCCGTTATCGGTTTATTCCCCAACGATTCTCTAAAACAATAAACATAGTAATGTACAATCCATACAATCAATGTGAAACATATCAAATATTTATAAATTTCATATCATTGCAAACAGAACCAATTACTTTATGTAATTAAACACAATTTGAAAATATAAGCATGAAGAAAAAAGGTTATTACCGACATATATTCTTCCTGATTGGCATAGGCAGCAACCCGTATGCGAATTTCAAACGTAACTGACTCGTCAAAACATAAACAAAATATAAATGACGTCACAAACCTAAACCAATTTGGCACCATAAGAATCATAAAGTCGTCTGCTAAAAGTAATGACCTGACTTCACAAACGTAACCCAACTTGGCGCCATAAGAATCTTAAAGATGTCTGCAAAAACTAATGACATAACATTGTTAACTCATGGTGTAAATTGGGGGTAGTTTTTTCTGTTTTGAGTGAAGGTGAGTATTTGTTCTCCAAAAATTCCAAAAGCTTTAAAAACCCTTCTGACTGTGGCTGTTTCATGTAAAGTTTATTTTATGTTTTAATGATTGTAGGTAAAAATAGTTTTCTGTAATATTTCTGTCCAAGGGCCGTATGCACCAACCTATTCTTAGACATAAGAATAAGACTAAAGAATATTCTTGAAATTGTTCTATCAGAGCCAGGGGTGTAACATTTCACTCGCCCGCTCGCATTGGCGACTTAAATTTTGCTCCTGGCAAATACAATATCCGAAATACTCGCCCGGTTGGGTGACCGCATTTTATGGTCAGTCAGCGCTTTGATTTTTTAATAGGTGCTTGTCTGGTAGCCACGTGAGTAGACTTTGTCGGCGTTTAATACTATTATAAATAAATGCGTAAATCCGCACAGTACTTTAATCCGAACACCGGCATCAAAATGTGTTTGTATGATCAATACCAGTAATTCAAGCCTGTCTCTGCAACATATGTCAAGTTTCAACAGAATCAAGTGGGTATTAATACCCTTACCTACTTTTGTTTTTATCCTCCTTTCAAATGTAAACATTTACACTTGGGGGGTTGAAGTCAAAACAGTACCTCCGATAAATAAAGCTGTACGATAAATAAAGCTGTACGGAGAAAATATTGAAAGTAAATACCAGAAAAGAGTAAACAAAGGAAGAAAAACAAGAAATCTGATGAACACAGTGTAGTTTATTGTTTATTTTTATTTGTTATTTTGAAATTAAATATATTTAAAGAAAATTGTCCGGATTTAGGTACTTTCCATTTGTATTTCGATACATATTACATGCCGTTTTTAAACACGTCTTTCAGTTACTTTTAGACAGTAGTTTTCAATAATATATTGACAAAAGCTTAAGTTTAAACCCTACTTATTATGTTGAACTTCTTATTTTTGTTTGATGCAAACATCCAGAGAATGAGTCCAAAAACCAGCAAAAGTGTCCGGACATTCGTACTGGGGCAGTATGTGTACTGGATTACAGGGATTGATATTCAAGTGACATTTCCTTCACTGATCCGTTGATTGAAGCAAAACTGTTTTCTAACTGAGAATATAATTGATTGAGATTTGACGCTGCATTGCATAATATAAACTGTAAGTGCGATCAATTAGGATTTCGTGTATAGCAGTACTTGAATTAAAAAAATGGTAATAAATCATAACTGTTATATCTTCTCTTTAATATTGCAGTTTTGTATGGTTGTCTATCGGTGTATGAAATCATAAACAGTAACGTCACCAATTCATGAAAATGTATCGTTCGTTCGTTTTCCGCAATATTTGGGTCTCATTGACGCTCATTAGGAGTAAAGAGTACTTTGTTAACAGCAGTATACGGGACTCGATGTCAGCATTTAATGATGTCAACATTAAAGTCGCCGATTCAGGATTCTGAGTTGGAGGGGATGGGAATTTTCAGTAACTGCCAACAAACTGTTGTTGGCCTCTCTAACATGTTAGAATATATATGAGGCGTGTCGTGGGAAAACCGGGCTCAATGCATGTGCGGAAAGTGTCGTCCCGGATTAGCCTGTGCAGTCCGCACAGGCTTATCCAGGACGGCTCTTTTCACCAACAGTGGATTTATATTAAGAAGAGACTTCCTTGAAACAGACAATACCATAAAAGCAGAAAGTTCCATCCTGGATTAGCCTGTGCGGACTGCACCTGCTTATCCGGGATTACACTTTTCAAACATGCATTAAGCCCGGTTTTCCCATGACACGCCTCATATCGAAACAATGCAGTATCATCAAAAAGGAACAATTTAACAAAGATACAATGGAACAGATTTGATTATTGCCATAAATTGATTGAAGAACACCTCATTGGCAACGAAATGCATATATTTAAGTTATTGTAAGGTTTAAAAAATGGAGAATGAGGCGTACGCCGCTTCGCCCCGTCTAAATCTGCCTCTAAATATAGGACTTAATTTCAATATAAAATGACTTCAACATTAAGAAATGAATGTTGAAGAATTTTAGAGGGGGCATATGATGCTTCCGCCCCCCCCCCCTCCCCTCCTCAAAATCCGCCTATGGTATAGCCTATGGTATACAGGACTTGATTTCAACATAAAATGATGTCAACATTGAAGGTACTAATAATGTGTTTGCTAATAATAGACATGGTGTTTTCCAGCGAGAAAGAGAGGACACTGGTAGCGATGATAAGGACACAAGTGAAGACTTGAAGATGGAATCATTCCAGGGTTTTATCAAGGTCGTGCTGAACTTGGTTCGACCAATCAGCATGTCGCTGGGTGCCCGCCCCCCCTCGATTTATGAGGTGCTGACGCGAGAACACATCGTGGAACAGAACACGCAAAATATCTCCTTCTACATGCCACGGGATACCGTGCGCTCCATACACGCTCACAGGTAACGAACGGAAAACAACCTATAATGGCATAGTAGACTAATATTTTAGTGTAATTTAATTAATGAAAAATAAAATAATTTTAAAGGCATTAACCAAAAGGTCCATAATTAGCTTGTAATTAAAGCTGCTGTGAGCTTTAGGCATTTAAAAAAACGAACAATAATATTTAAGAAAACATTTTTGCTTTATCATTGTTTATCGGTAAATAGAAAACGATGTTGAGTTCTGATGCGTATGAATTAAACCACTAGGGCGCATATGAACGAAAAATTGTTATATACTTACAGATAAACGCAATAAAGCGAAAATTATTTTGATTCTAACATGACTAGACAACATATTCCGCAATTACACTGTGAACTGTATTTTACAGTTTTGGAACTACCTTTTCAAATTGTTTATTAGCAAATTAAAAACAACGGAATATTAGAATATTAATTTTTAAAAGCATAATTCTGAGTTCTTAACGTTCACACCTGATAAATACGGAATATTACGCTTGTCAATTGTTCCAAGAGTTTACGTATTAGTCGAGTGAGATGACGTATAGATGTAACAATAGACTAGGGTAATATTCCTTTTATTATATACCACGATAAACTTTAAATGTGCATTTACCTTATTTAATTTGTTTAAAAACTAGAATAACGTTTAATCATTGTAAGCATAGATTATCATTTGTTTACATAAAATTATGATTACGTCATTAAAAAAGTAGTCCGGCTAGTTTGGTAATACGGTATCGGAAAAATAGCGAGTAGCATAATACTGGATTTTTGTGCTGTCGACATGTATTTCACCGATTGATAAAGCATGTATTTTGTCAAGATTTTTTTCAGGTATATAATAATACTTAATGATTGTTTTCTGTGTTCCTTCTTTTGTTCAAAATGTATCTGTTTATTAATGCATTTATTCTTACTTTTACCAAAACTCATCTTTATTAAAATTGTGTAGCTTTCATATAGACAATAATTAAATATTTGTAGGAAATGACAAGTTTGGAAAAAAAAAATACCCATCTATTGTGAATTGTGATTGTGATAACAACAGCATGGGCATATTTTGTTCAATAGTCATTTCAAAGACAGACTGTACAAGCAGTCGCTGACCCAGAAACCAGTCTGATTGTCTTGTGACATACAGCCAGCCTATTCTATTATACTATATGCTACAAGGAATTTTTAATCAAATGTGTACCGGAATGTCCGGGTTATGAACAAATATTAGCAGAATTGTGTGTCATATTATGAAGTAGCTTAGGAAATGAGTCATCATTTTATCATTTAACATTATGGAGTCATAACTTTGGTTTTAATTAATATATTGGGAAGTTGAGGTTATTTAACTGCTTGTAATTCAGTCACAAATAATTTCCTTATAATTGAAAGTTGACATCAGTTGTATTCTGGTTGGAAGTCTTCGATTCCAGTGAACAATAATGATGTCTGATTTTTTCATTAAACAATAATAATTATCAAACTGTGTAATCTTCATATTTATAGATAAAAAATTCCAAATTCCAAAGTATACGAATACAGAAATATCACCTCAGATTAATTTTACTTTATGTCGTTGGGTTTGTAAATAGCGTTGGGTTTGTAAATAGCGAATGGCTCAACTTCGGTTTACTGTTTATTTTGTTACCCATCAATGACTCATACATTCAGTGTTTACTGTATGACAGAATACATATTTCAAAACATTTCTAAAGCAGGGCTTTCATTAAATTTTGAAAACTGGAAGTTTGAACTTCCTAGCCTTTGATTTTGGAAGTTTAGGTCATAATATTTGGAAGTTTTGACAGTATTGCGCTACGTAAGTCCTGAGTATTTCAGAAATAAAATTAAGTATAAAATTCTAGGTGTTTTTAAGGCCAGTTCTTTTTCATCAAGTGTTTATCTGCCAATTTATTCAGTGAAAGAGGTTAACATTTGGTTAAATTACGTAATTTGTCTTCTAACTTGTTGATCCTTACATGATGGAACTTCCATGGCTGAATTGTTGGAAGTTCTGCAACTTCCATGGCTGAATTGTTGGAAGTTCTGCAACTTCCATGGCTGCAATTTTGGAAGTCCTGTGACAAAAACTGGAGTAAATTACTCCCAAACTTCCCTTCATGCAAGCTCTTTTGAAGGTCACATACTATATTTTATGTTCACACAGGTAGTGTACAAACCGTTTGTTTACCTCTCATCTATGGGTAAAGAACGTTTTTACACTGAAGAGATAAAATTCAATGTGATGTTTTAACATTTTCTTCAGGCATCTAAGAATTTGACCAAAAGTGAAAGAAAACATGCAAAAGGAGAGAATGAAATGTAGAGTCTTAGAAATAAACAGACTCTTGTGGCAATGATGCAATAAAAATGTCATTTATGTATATAATCAAAAGTAAAACCAAGCAAAAACAGAGGGCGATTCATGTTCAAATATTGATAAACACTGCAAAAACAATTCACCAATTGTGCTGGAAATCTGACCACATATGTCAGGAAAATCACATTTCGGTCAGGGAAATATCAGGGAAATTTGCATTCTTTCAGTGTCCTCCCTGTCTCTGTGAATTTAAAATCTGTATTTTTAATTTTAATAAGGTTTTATATGTTCTCATAGTTTAAAAGTGCAATTAAAATCAGAGTGTTCAAAGCCAGAGATACGAGACATTTAGATAACGATTCTAACATAATTGTCTTTTATTTTATGCTTTCCAGTGATTTATAGGTAAATATCAGTGAAATAAAATTGGTAATTCACTGTTTTAACAAAGTGAAAATTACTGCTCTGGTACATGTAGTTCCCTGGTTCCCGAGATTAATACAGTAAATGAAACAGATTGTCAACTATGCTGGACTCAGATTTGTGAAATGATGTCATTATTTTGACGTCATGACGTTGTGAGTCCCTCAAGATTTTCCAATTAAACCCAATTAGATAGCAATTAAAATGTAACAAAAATTGGTAGAAAAAGCTTAAAAAATAAGAAAAATTGTTGGATCATATTTTATTTCACGATTGTTCATAGAAAATGATATTTTCAAATGTAGCACAACCAACAAATATCCTCTATGTATATATATTTCAAGAGATTGATATTGTATGAGATCATAGCAGGTCTTGTTTTACGAGCAGTAAACGATGCAATCTGGGCTAAAATGTTTTTAAAAAATGAGACCAATCATGGTTCTGTTCATTTAAGAAATAATTTTGATTTATCGCTGTTTATCGGCCAATAAACAATGGTTTGGAGTTCTGATGCGAAGGAATCCAACCACAAGGGCGTTAGCCAGAGTTGTTTAATAGCCACACATCAGAACGACAAAGAGTTGTTTATTGGCCGATAAACAACGTTAAAGAGAAAATTATTTTAATTCTAACTTGATTTGACATATGTTGCAATTTTAATTACTATATTTTACTATGCCATGCTCAGAATAGGGACTAATACTTTTTGCGTTGTTTATTGAGTCGTTATACTACGATAATTTTGTTATTTGTCTATAGAAAAATTACCGAGGATCATGTTAAAATACCTATTTATGTCAGTTATAACTTTTAAAACTGTTCAAAATGTCCATGCATGCGTAAACATATATGTTCAATGGAAGTCAGTTCATCCATTTATAGCGTTGTACTTTTAAACTTCTTTAGTTTGTCTCCAAACAATATTTGTTTCTGTAATAAGTGTCCTATATTGTGTATCATGTGCAGATTAATCCAGTGTTAACATTTTGGGTACATTGGATATGCAAACTTGAACAATACCATGTCAGGTTCAGCTGAGATGTTATCAGGGAGTTGAACCATTTGCCTAGCAAGGTCACCCCTTATAATTACATTCTTTAATCTCTAAATCTGGGTAGTGATATTCAAAGCTCAGATTATTCCCCAAAACCTCTGATAAAATTCATTAAAATTACAGAGAGTGACATAAATTATGTAAATTGAAAGCATGGTTTCACAGTTTCATCAAGTATCTGGGCTCATTTCCTTGTAAAATTGCACTCTTCAACTGTAAAATGGCCATAAATCACCACATGTGAAATGACTGAATTTCAGCTTTAAAATGAATGCATAAGGCGTAAAAAAAAATTATGTTTTGTTTTAGGTTACCAGACCTACCTTAACAAAATGCCCCAACCCTAAAACATTAAATTTTTATTTATTTTTTTGTCAGAATTTTTTTGTTTTATTTGCTTTATTCCAATAATTAAATGTGTTGATAGCATCCACGTCAAAACAATGTTTAATGATATTTCCAACATGTTTTAAATATTCATTCAGTTTTAGAATTATCAAAGTTGACCAGTAACCAAATAAAAAAAAAAAAAAAAAAATCCCTACTTACCCTAATTTTTGGGGGGCATGTAACCTGAAACAAACATTTTTTTTTACATCTAAATGCTAGTGAAACTTTGTCAGATCTCAATTTCTATGAATAATTTCTAAAATAAATGAATGGGCGTGACAGAAAAGTCATGAGTTAGTAATACAAAACTAACAAAGGCTGGAGGTCATGCTGTATTTATTTCAAACTAGTCATTGTGGATGTTTGGTGATGGTGTTTGATTGAAATTTCAACACTTATAGCGTTTTCTGGCTTTTATGCTAAATTTTGCATTTTAATTGAAAATATGTCCCAATTTCGTGTTTCAACTTAGTGGAAGAAATTGGATCCGGCTCTACAAAAGCAATTGGTTCACATCCAATATAGATCGTGGTGTTCCTTTTAATTCTATGAACATAAATTACATTTGCATTTGAGTGTGGAAATGATTCACCTTCTGTACATAATTATTGCTTTTTGTAGCCTCATATCAAGTTGTACTCTTCGTACTACATTTTCGCTGGGCCCGGCTAGCTCAGTTGGTAGAGCGCTGGACTGTCAATCCGGGGATCATGAGTTTGAACCCCAGCCCGGCCCCATAACTTGTGTGGCCATTGGTCATGAAATTATTTCTACTGCCATTCTCCCCCTACCTCTGATTCAAGTAGGCAGTTGTCAGTTACAGGCACAAGTATGTGCACTTAGTACTGGTCAACTGCTTAGATCGGCTAAGCTTGCCCAGGAAAAGTGTGAGTAGGTTAACTGAACGCCGTGATATGACTGAAATACTGTTAAAACAGTGAAAAAATCCAAACAAACAAAACAAAACAAACAGTCGTACTACGTTTTTGTAGCTAAAAAATGAAGTTAAAACACACAGATCTTTTATAACAGCCTGCAGTCTGGCAGTCTTACTGAATTCAACCTCATGTTTGTTTGTTTGGATTTGTTTACCATTTTTAGCGGTATCACGGCAGTCAGTTAACCTACTCGCACTTTTCCTTGGCAAGCTCAGCCTATTTAAGCGGTCTACCAGTACTAAGTGCACATACCTATGCCTGTAACTGACAACTGCCCTACTTAAATCAGAGGCAGGGGGAGAATGGCCATAGAAATAATTTTATAATTCAATCCTGCAGATTGCTGATACTTGTGCAGCACACGACCTGCATTGCAGCATTTTGTTTGGTCACAGGTTGAAAGCCCAGCATCCCAATTCATTTCATTCTTTGATGTAAAATGGCAAAAAAGTGAATATTTATACCTATGTTTGTGGTGCAGAACTATAAAGGTACCACCCTAAATATTTGGACACCCCTAATTTTCGGACAAATTCATATGTCTCCCGTCCCTTAATATTGGGACACTTTTGTGTGACTTAAAAAACTTTTTCTTGAGTGCCAATATTATATATAGACTACTTAAGAAGTAATTTTCGATTAAGATTTGTTTATTGGCTAATAAACAATGAATCGGAGTAAGTAGGATTTTAACCACGGTTAATGCGGTTTAATATACCGCATCAGAACAACAAATCGTTGTTTATAAGCTGATAGACAACGATAATGCGAGAATTATTTTGATTCTAACATGACCTGACCGCATTTTCTGCAAAATCAATGCAAACTATAATTTACAGCTTTGGAACTATACTTTCAGTTTGTTTATTGGTAGTTTAACAATGGTGATTTTTGTTCTTTGTCTATAGAAAACTGTGCCTTTCATGTTAGAATAAAGTGCACTTAAGGAAAATGTTGATAAAAAGATAGACTGATAGACTGCTGACAGTGTCATATGAAACACCTTTCTTGAAAGGATGATCTTTGTTTGAAAACTGTTTTTCCTCTGTTAATACTTGGAAGGGTATTGACCTGAGGGTGTTGATAAACTTGCTGAAATATAACACCGGGCTGTGAAGCAAAGAAAATGATACATGGGCAGTTCCCTGCCCTATTGGGCAATCACCTCCTTTTGTGTGAATAATTATCAATATTTTAGATAATAATTGAGGCGTGTCGTGAGAAACCAGGCTTAATGCATGTGCATAAAGTATCATCTCGGATCATCCTGTGCAGTCCACACAGGCTGATCTAGAACAACACTTTCGCTTTTATGTTATTTTCTGTTTGAAGGAAGTCTCTTCTAAACATGAATCCACTGTATGCAGAAATTGTCATCCCGGATTAGTCTGCTGATCCGGGATGACATTTTATGTCCGTGCATTAAGCCTGGTTTTCCCACGACACACTTTGTTTATTTTTTTGACACAACACATTGGGAGGGGATTTAACCATATGTGGCTATATTACAACTATGTATCTGCATGACTGAAATTATAATTGAAATGAGGGCCAGTCATTAATCATGTGGTGTGTAGAAAATTCGCTGTCACCCGTATTATGTAGAAAATCTCATATCAATTTAATAGTAACTTAAACACTGAAAATTTTGAATTTTTTTCTTGACGATTGTTATCTGGAAATCTTCCATAATTTCACAGTCCACAATAAAAACGAAGTATTGTCAACATTTGGGTACATTGAATTTTGGTTACGCTAGGATAATAAACACATTGTTAACATGTTTGTTTGTCTGACCATTTTCTTACAATATAGTGTTAGTCGCAAACATTGGTGTCTGACATTGCATAAACAATTGTACTCATGTAATAATATCAATGTTTTTCATTCCTGTATGTGTTATTGAATGTTTGTTAACACTATTTCTTGGAAGTATTGAATGATTTTCAGAATGGAAAATCACCAAAATTACCTCAGTTTTCTGATTCATTAAAATACCGTGCCCCGCCTATATATTTTGAGATACCAGTGGCCCCAGGGTGCTATCAGCCCAGATTACTTGGCATAGTATCAAAGGCCTGTAGAGTTTTTTGCCTGGATATTTACAGATGTTCACTGATAATGAGCTTCCATAACATCTAGAGGTAAGATAGTCATGGGAAAATGTGTTGAAAATTACATGGTGATAATGTGTGATGCTTGAAATAATACATTGCAATGGCCATCTTAAAGTCTTTGTGTGCTCCCCCCCATATAGTGTATATAGCATAAAGTGATTGCCCTGTCCGTCTATCCGTCTGCGATTCCGTCTGTATGTAACCCACCCATATCACCATATCACCCAACCTCTTTTTTTATCTTGACCATGACCTATTTAATTTAAATGGACGATTTCATGGTTAAATAGATTTAACCATTTCATCTAGCTCCATCACCACTTACTGCAACATTCGGATACTTATGGATACTTGCCCAGTTGTTGCTTATGACCATTCCCCATCCACCCATATCACCCAACCTCATTTTGACCTTGACATTTACCTAATTTGAACTTAGAATAATTCAAATGGGCTATTTCTTGGGTAAAGAGATTTTTTGTGTTGTCTACCACCAACAGGGCTTATTACAACACAGTTGTTGTTTATGACCATTCCTAATCCACTGATAGTAGCCACCCTCACTTTGATCTTGACATTGACCTAATTTGGACTTCAAAGAACTCAAATGACCTAATTTGGACTTCAAAGAATTCAAATGGGCTGCCCAGCACCTACTGGGGATATGTGTGTTTATCAAACGCAGCGTCTTGTTTTCTATTGTTTTCTTGTTATGAAAAATAGATTTCATGAATTATTAAAGTTAGAAATACACATGTTTTATTAATGTTCAAAACATTCATGAAAGAATATACTTAAGAAATAAATGTTTATATGAAGTCATGTTCCCCATTTATGCATTATCATGTGCCTTGGCTTATTTAATTTGAATTTATAATGCAGATATGCTGAAGTATTAAGTAGTTTGTTTAGACGTGACCAATAAGGTCCCAACTATTCTCTTCTTTATCTCCCACCAGAATTATTAAAACCTTACCTTTAAATGGACCTGTTCACAGATTGGCAAATTGACAGTTTTCAAAAATTGCATAATTCCCAAAAGAAATTGTACATTATATACAAACAGTGATACATTATATGCAAACAGTGATACATTATATACAAACAGTGATACATTATATACAAACAATGATACATTATATACAAACAGTGATACATTATATACAAACAATGATACATTATATACAAACAGTGATACATTATATACAAACAATGATACATTATATACAAACAGTGATACATTATATACAAACAATGATACATTATATACAAACAGTGATACATTATATACAGTGATACATTATATACAAACAGTGATACATTATATACAGTGATACATTATATACAAACAAGCGAAATAAGGCTCCTGACTAAGACATTTGTTTTGAAATATTGATTCGTTTATGGAAAATCATCAATCGAAAAGGATTAAATTATGAAGCGTTTGTAACACTGCTCATCGGTATTTTGGAAAACATGTATATCACTTATATAGCGTTAGAAATACACAACAGCCGGGCCGGCTAGCTCAGTTGGTAGAGCTATATCACTTATATAGCGTTAGAAATACACAACAGCCGGGCCGGCTAGCTCAGTTGGTAGAGCTATATCACTTATATAGCGTTAGAAATACACCACAGCCGGGCCGGCTAGCTCAGTTGGTAGAGCTATATCACTTATATAGCGTTAGAAATACACCACAGCCGGGCCGGCTAGCTCAGTTGGTAGAGCTATATCACTTATATAGCGTTAGAAATACACAACAGCCGGGCCGGCTAGCTCAGTTGGTAGAGCTATATCACTTATATAGCGTTAGAAATACACCACAGCCGGGCCGGCTAGCTCAGTTGGTAGAGCTATATCACTTATATAGCGTTAGAAATACACCACAGCCGGGCCGGCTAGCTCAGTTGGTAGAGCTATATCACTTATATAGCGTTAGAAATACACCACAGCCGGGCCGGCTAGCTCAGTTGGTAGAGCTATATCACTTATATAGCGTTAGAAATACACCACAGCCGGGCCGGCTAGCTCAGTTGGTAGAGCTATATCACTTATATAGCGTTAGAAATACACCACAGCCGGGCCGGCTAGCTCAGTTGGTAGAGCTATATCACTTATATAGCGTTAGAAATACACAACAGCCGGGCCGGCTAGCTCAGTTGGTAGAGCTATATCACTTATATAGCGTTAGAAATACACCACAGCCGGGCCGGCTAGCTCAGTTGGTAGAGCTATATCACTTATATAGCGTTAGAAATACACCACAGCCGGGCCGGCTAGCTCAGTTGGTAGAGCTATATCACTTATATAGCGTTAGAAATACACAACAGCCGGGCCGGCTAGCTCAGTTGGTAGAGCTATATCACTTATATAGCGTTAGAAATACACAACAGCCGGGCCGGCTAGCTCAGTTGGTAGAGCTATATCACTTATATAGCGTTAGAAATACACCACAGCCGGGCCGGCTAGCTCAGTTGGTAGAGCTATATCACTTATATAGCGTTAGAAATACACAACAGCCGGGCCGGCTAGCTCAGTTGGTAGAGCTATATCACTTATATAGCGTTAGAAATACACAACAGCCGGGCCGGCTAGCTCAGTTGGTAGAGCGCTGGACTACAAATCCGAGGATCGCTGGTTCGATTCCCAGCCCGGCCACATAACTTGTGTGGGGATTGGTCATGAAATTATTTCTACGGACATTCTCCCCCTACCTCTGATTCAAGTAGGGCAGTTGTCAGTTACTGGCATAAGTATGTGCACTTAGTACTGGTAAACCAGCTTACCCAGGAAAAGTGTGAGTAGGTTAATTGACCGCCGTTATATGACTGAAATACTGTTGAAGACGGCGAAAAATCCAAACAAACAAACAAACAAAATACACAGACAAATGTGCAAATCCGAATTGCCGAGTGCTTAGCGCATGAGATTTTTTATCTCAAATGTCTCGGGTTCGAGACACGGCGAAGACAAAGTTGTTAAATTTAAATTTGCATCTGTATATAATATTTGTTTAAGATTATTCCAGACGCTGTAGTTTTTGCAGTAGAGACATTAAATGACATTTTCAAAAATATGAAAGATCTGTGAACAAGTCCCTTTCAAATCCATGCAATATTTTGTGAAATTGATCAATTCAGGGTTTATTCAGTTGCATATAGTTCCACAGCTGCCAAGGCTAATAATTTTCTGTATTGATATTTCTAAAGACACAAAAAAATTTGACAAATTACACAAGCAACTAGAGATTACCACAACCACCATATTGTGGTTTGCAGCATGCTGTTTTATTTGTCTTGGCACTGTGAAAATGATTTCTGCAAGTTCCCCCCACCCTCCTATTGATAAATATCTGTAAATCTCATGCAGATAAAATTGAAATACTGATAAACAGGTGTTGGAAAATTGTGTATTAGTATTGAAGGTTAGAAACTGGGAGTGTGTTTTGATTGATCCTGATTGATAGCATTTATTGTCTACTTAAGAAATAATTTTCGCATTATCGTTGTTTATCAGCTTATAATTTTCGCATTATCATTGTTTATCAGCTTATAAGCAACGATTTGAAGTTCAGATGTTTAGAAATAAACCACAAGGGCATCAGAACGACAAATCATTGTTTATTAGCTGATAAACAATGATAATGTGAAAATTATTTCAATTCTAACATGTTCTGCAATTTCAAGGCAAACTGTATTTTATAGTTTTGGAACTTTTTTTTTTTCGGGATGTTTATTGGTTGTTTAACTGAGGTTAATTTTATTCTTTGTCTATAGAAAACTCTGCACGTGTCATGTTATAATGTTTTATATGCCTACAGTATTACGTTACAAACATAAAAATAATAATAAAATCTACATTTGAGGCGTGTCCTGGGAAAACCGGGCTTAATGCATGTGCGTAAAGTGTCTTCACGGATTAGCCTTTGTAGTCCGCACAGGTTGATTGGGGACGACACTTTCCGCTTTTATGGTATTTTCTGTTTCGAGGAAGTCTCTTCTAAACATAAAACCACTGTAGGCGGCACAGACTGATCCAGGACAACACTTTACGCAGATGCATTAATGTTGTTTCGACCTGAAAACTGTACGGCACGTCAAAAAAGATTGCTTACGAGTCTAATATTTTCAGTGCAAAATGGAACATATTGGATTTATCACTTTTACATCCATCTGTCAATCGTTCAAGTGAAATTCACACAAAGTTTTAAATAGGAAAATAATTTCTGATATCTAATTTGGCACTTCATGCCAATTTGCAGTCTCGTCTGATAATACTTGGCACTTGATCTTAGATTTTGCAACGAACTCGAGTTCGAAAAAGTGAAGTAGTCTCAAGAGTGATTTTTGTGTGTCATTGCTTACATAATGATTGTTTTGCCAATTTGGCTTATCATATCTACAATACATATCAGTGCCTATGGACCTTTGCCCCCCAAAAAACTTAGGGGTTTTATTTTCTCAATATATCTTGAAAATTGCAGGCACTCAGTGTGCTTGTGGTTTATTGGCAACATTATTTGATAAATGAAATGGTTAACTATGTTTCCTTTTTGTTGTACAGAAGTAAGATACCACTACAGTTCATTTAATGTAGAAATACTTTATTTTTGTTGTTTATCAGCCATTAAACAATGATTTGGATTTCTGATGCGTAGGAATTAAATAGTCCTGCATCAGAATGACAAAGAGTTGTTTATTGGCTGATAAACAATGATAATGCAAAAATTATGACATATATTTTGCAATTGTAATGAGAACTACATTTTACTATGCTCAGCTCAGAAAATCTGGACTACTTTTTTTGTTGTTTATTGGGTAGTTTAACAACGATAATTTTGTTCTTTGTCTATAGAAAAATTAGGGAGTATCATGTTAGAATAAGATTTTTAATAGGTAGTTATATTTCATGCTAAGTTGTGAAATATAGAAAAATACCAGTGAGATATATCCCTATATCACTCACACTGACTGACTACTTTTTTGGATCCAACAGACAACTGACTCACGAAATTGGGCCTGACTCACAAGTTTTTATACGCTTCCGTGAAGCAATTTTTTTTATTTTCTATTTGAAAATTTAAGTTGTGTATTCATCATATTTTGTTCGTAATTAATTCGTTATGTTTTTTTTCTTAATCAACTAAACACTACGTTCTAAATACTCTAAGCTGAATTTTGAAAAGTGATAGTATCCTGAAGCCCTGTTGCCTCTGGCATTCACTAAGCAATGTGATTGTATATTGTGTTAAGGTAAATTGGTCTTATATAAGAGTTCCCACCCAAAAAAAAAAAAAAAAAAAATTGACCTACCTACCCACCTTGCAAATTCTGGGTCGCATTACCACAAACTATTTTTTCAGGATGGCCTCATCTTGAAAATTGTGAAAACTGTTGTTTGGTCTTTTTGCCTGCATAACATTGTTCTGAATGGTAGAACATATCTTGTTATAGTCCCACAACATTGACCTGGCTCTCATTTGTTCCAGTAATTTGTGTACATTTTTGTCATTGTACTTGGGTATGTATTGTAAACACTGTGCTCGTTAGATACTATTATGTCGCTATCTGGGCTTATGTTATTCATCTGGAACGATAGTCTAATGGTAGAGTGTTTGCCTACTGTTCATTCGTTATGGTGTTCATTTCAGGATTTCAATCAATTCAATCTTTTTTTTCAGATCAATATTAGAAAAGTGTTTTCCAGCTGTGATTGCTGTCCATTTTTGTTCTGAGATAACATATTGACATTTTAATTTGTTAAGTCCTCGAGGAAATATCCCTTGTTTTTCTGTTATTTTATGCTTCAAATATTCAATGTATTGTTTGTGCAATACAAAAAAAAAGAAATAGAAAACACACTTTCAAACATTATTTAATTTATTCTTTCTACAATACAATCAGAAGACAAAAGAACGGAACAACGTAAAATGCGTGCACTCAATAAAATATTAAAAATTTAAGACCGACAGCTTATTCGAACCCGAAACACCACTATCCGTAATCTACTGCCTTAACCTCTCAAGAATGTTTTTGACAATTATGTCAACTTACATTCAGTATATTGAACTGTTACGGGCGATCGCTTGCAAACATTTTTCCGATAAAAGGTTATGGAAACTAACAGAATATTCATGAGTGCGAGGTACATGTTGTGGGACTACATTGTTAATGGAAACTAACGGAATATTCATGAGTGCGAGGTAAATGTTGTGGGACTATATTGTTAATGGAAACTAACGGAATATTCATGAGTGCGAGGTAAATGTTGTGGGACTATATTGTTAATGGAAACTAACAGAATATTCATGAGTGCGAGGTAAATGTTGTGGGACTATATTGTTAATGGAAACTAACGGAATATTCATGAGTGCGAGGTAAATGTTGTGGGACTATATTGTTAATGGAAACTAACGGAATATTCATGAGTGCGAGGTAAATGTTGTGGGACTATATTGTTAATGGAAACTAACGGAATATTCATGAGTGCGAGGTAAATGTTGTGGGACTATATTGTTAATGGAAACTAACGGAATATTCATGAGTGCGAGGTAAATGTTGTGGGACTATATTGTTAATGGAAACTAACGGAATATTCATGAGTGCGAGGTAAATGTTGTGGGACTATATTGTTAATGGAAACTAACGGAATATTCATGAGTGCGAGGTAAATGTTGTGGGACTATATTGTTAATGGAAACTAACGGAATATTCATGAGTGCGAGGTAAATGTTGTGGGACTATATTGTTAATGGAAACTAACGGAATATTCATGAGTGCGAGGTAAATGTTGTGGGACTATATTGTTAATGGAAACTAACGGAATATTCATGAGTGCGAGGTAAATGTTGTGGGACTATATTGTTAATGGAAACTAACGGAATATTCATGAGTGCGAGGTAAATGTTGTGGGACTATATTGTTAATGGAAACTAACGGAATATTCATGAGTGCGAGGTAAATGTTGTGGGACTATATTGTTAATGGAAACTAACGGAATATTCATGAGTGCGAGGTAAATGTTGTGGGACTATATTGTTAATGGAAACTAACGGAATATTCATGAGTGCGAGGTAAATGTTGTGGGACTATATTGTTAATGGAAACTAACGGAATATTCATGAGTGCGAGGTAAATGTTGTGGGACTATATTGTTAATGGAAACTAACGGAATATTCATGAGTGCGAGGTAAATGTTGTGGGACTATATTGTTAATGGAAACTAACGGAATATTCATGAGTGCGAGGTAAATGTTGTGGGACTATATTGTTAATGGAAACTAACGGAATATTCATGAGTGCGAGGTAAATGTTGTGGGACTATATTGTTAATGGAAACTAACAGAATATTCATGAGTGCGAGGTAAATGTTGTGGGACTATATTGTTAATGGTCCTTTTGTCTGTAATCATTCTGTCTATGGAAACTAACGGAATATTCACGAGTGCGAGGTAAATGTTGTGGGACTATATTGTTAATGGTCCTTTTGTCTGTAATAATTTTGTCTATGGAAACTAACGGAATATTCATGAGTGCGAGGTCAATGTTGTGGGACTATATTGTTAATGGTCCTTTTGTCTGTAATCATTCTGTCTATGGAAACTAACGGAATATTCATGAGTGCGAGGTAAATGTTGTGGGACTATATTGTTAATGGTCCTTTTGTCTGTAATCATTCTGTCTATGGAAACTAACGGAATATTCATGAGTGCGAGGTCAATGTTGTGGGGCTATATTGTTAATGGAAACTAACGGAATATTCATGAGTGCGAGGTCAATGTTGTGGGGCTATATTGTTAATGGAAACTAACGGAATATTCATGAGTGCGAGGTCAATGTTGTGGGGCTATATTGTTAATGGAAACTAACGGAATATTCATGAGTGCGAGGTCAATGTTGTGGGACTATATTGTTAATGGTCCTTTTGTCTGTAATCATTCTGTCTATGGAAACTAACAGAATATTCATGAGTTCGAGGTCAATGTTGTGGGGCTATATTGTTAATGGAAACTAACGGAATATTCATGAGTGCGAGGTCAATGTTGTGGGACTATATTGTTAATGGTCCTTTTGTCTGTAATCATTTTGTCCAGGACAAGAACAATTTCATGATAATGAAGAAGCATTTGTGGCATAAAAATGTTCACAAAAGTGGTAACACAGAGCAATTCTTTAACGAAATCAAGTCAATTCGGCAGTGAACACACTTTGGTCGCATTGAGTCTTTAATAGTTTAAATGTGCTTTTGTATAAAGTGATGAGGTAATGCAATAATTGATTTCACAGCTTTTACAAACTTCAAATAAATAACATTAATAAAATATATAAATAAATGTTTGACGTCTGTTAATAAACATGATACATATCTGAACACTCTTATTGGAGATTCAAAATAAGGCGGACTGATAAACGGCCATAAATGTCTAAGTACATTTCTCTAACTCCTTTTGGCTTGAAGTTTTGATGGCTCAAAGTTTCGGTGTTGGTCCTAGGGACTTAGAGCCACTGGGAGTCGACTGTATTTTCTAAATTTCACACTACATATTTTCCTATTTCCCCTCAGGTACTTTTGTGCTAACCAAGTACAAGCCTTGAGAATTAGTCTGCAGCCAATTTTCTCATTAGTAGCTCTTACCATCTGCTTGATGTATTTATTTGTGTAATGTAATAGATCTTGTGAAACATTGGTGGAATTACCTGGCACAAGGTTACCAGCAATAGCATCTTATCAAAGAGAGGTCTTGTAGAAAGAATGTCAGTGTTCTGCTTTAGTGGCACAATGTGTCAGTGTAGCAAAGTGGTTAGTCAGTGTTATGATGTGGAAATGCCAGTGGTTCCCATGATGATTGAGTGATTGGGTCCGATGTCTGCATGAGATGGTGTAGATATGGGGGAAAGTTGGGAGTGAGACCTGCTATCACACACATAGACTTACCTGGCTTTTACATGTATCGACACCCTTTGATCATATAGTACACTTTGTTCCTTAATCTGTGTCCTGTTTTGGCATGCCTTCTGTTGTAACATTCACTGGATGAGTAAGTACATTTTATTGCTATGTAAACTTCAGCTTTCATGCTGCTATTCTCCAATGCTAAATGCTACTGAAGGGTATGACTAAACAGCTGAAACCCGGGAAAACACGCGGAAACCTATTAAAACTTACTTAAACAAATGCAAAACTTCTCAACTGGCAGAAACACATGAAAACCCAAGTAAAACTAAACCTAAGAAACATGTGAAACCCCAAATAAAACTAACCCAAAGAAACATGTGAACACCCAAGCAAAACTAACCCTAAGAAACATGTGAAAACCCAAGCAACACTAACCCTAAGAAACATGTGAAAACCCAAGCAAAACTAACCCTAAGAAACATGTGAAAACCCATGTTAAACTACCCATAAGAAACATGTGAAAACCCAAGTAAAACTAACCCTAAGAAACACATGAAAACCTAAGTAAAACTAACCATAAGAAACATGCGAAAACTCTAGAAAAACTAACCCTAAGAAACACGTGAAAACCCAAGAAAACTAACCCAAAAACATACGTGAAAACCCAGCAAAACAAACCCTAAGAAACAATGAAAACCCAAGCAAAACAAACCCATAAACATGTGAAAACCCAAGCAAAACTAACCCTAAGAAACATGTGAAAACCCAAGCAAAACTAACCCTAAGAAACATGTGAAAACCCATGTTAAGCTACCCATAAGAAACGTGAAAACCCAAGTAAAACTAACCCTAAGAAACACATGAAAACCTAAGTAAAACTAACCATAAGAAACATGTAAAAACTCAAGAAAAACTAACCCTAAGAAACACGTGAAAAACCAAGAAAACTAACCCCAAAAAATACGTGAAAACCCAAGCAAAACAAACCCTAAGAAACAATGAAAACCCAAGCAAAACAAACCCATAAACATGTGAAAACCCAAGTTAAACTACCCATAAGAAACATGTAAAAACCCAAGTTAAACTACCCATAAGAAACATGTGAAAACCCAAGTAAAACTAATCCTAAGAAACACATGAAAACCCTGGTAAAACTAACCATAAGAAACATGTGAAACCCCAAGTGAAACTAACCCTAAGAAACACATCATAAACCAAGTAAAACTAACGCTAAGAAACACATCAAACCCCAAGTTAAACTAACCCTAAGAAGCACATCAAAACCCAAGTAAAACAAACCCTAAGAAACACGTGAAAACCCAAGTAAAACAAACCCAAAGAAACATGTGAAAACCCCAGTAAAACTAATCCTAAGAAACACATCAAAACCCAAGCAAAACAAATCCAAAGAAACACATCAAAACCAATTAAAACTAACCCTAAGAAACATGTGAAAACCCAAGCAAAACAAACCCTAAGAAACATGTGAAAACCCAAGCAAACTAACCCTAAGAAACATGTGAAAACCCAAGTAAAACAAACCCTAAGAAACATGTAAAAACCAGGGAGTACCTACTCAAATTAGTTTTAACACAATAATTATCAAGGAAACGTTTTGTAGGTTCCACTGTTTAGTTATGGTGTTGGTGCTTTTACCTTTAGTTTAAGTAGGTATCCGCCATGTGGCTTTAGTGGGTTTGGAAGGTTTTCGCTGTTAAGTTAAATCGCTTCCAAAGGAGTGGTAATTGATAAAAAAAAAAAAGTATAGAAATAAATCGCTTCCAACGGGGTGGTAATTGATAAATAAAAAAAGTATAGAAATAAATCGCTTCCAAAGGGGAGTGGTAATTGATTAAAAAAAAAAGTATAGAAATAAATCGCTTCCAAAGGAGTGGTAATTGATTAAAAAAAAAAAAGTATAGAAAAATAGATTGTACAATGCATAATGTCTCGTAGTGCCAACTTTTATTTAATCAAAAGCATCTAGTTTTTCAAGATTTTCATTTTGAAAAATGGGAAAAAAGTAACCACAGTTGTTCATGTTAGACAGGAAACATAACATTTATTTTTATTTTCCTATACATATGTTGGTGAATCTTTTATAAATTTTATTACCAATGACAGGAATGTGGATTTGTGCCTTGATACCTTCGAAAAGCCCAAAAACCTGAAGGTTGTCAAGTTGTAGAGATCAGGTTTTGTTGATAAAGCTAACTGATTTACAAAATTTGCAAAATTATCTTAGCCTTGTAGATTTGGGGTAAAGCTGATACACTTGCTGATGTTTGAAGTCTTGTTATTTTAATAAATTAATTATTTTTTTTGGCTCATTAAGATGAACCTTCTGCTTTGAACAGCATCACTTCTGAAATTAAAGAACGAAGGGTTAATACCCCCACAAACGAAGTTTAGGAGGGGGTATATAGGAGTGAGCTTGTCGATCCGTCGGTCTGTTGGTTTTTCGTTTCCGGATGATAACTCAGGAAAGGCTTGACATATTCAAATAATTTTTGGTACACGTGTAACATCATAAAATACAGGTCAAGTTTTATGTTGGTTACAAACCACTAAATTTTGACAGAGTTATGGCCCCTTTTTGGCTTAAAATTCCCTAAAAACATGGTTTCCGGATGATAACTCAAGAAAGGTTTTACATATTCAAATACTTTTTGGTACAAATGTGTAACATCATAGAATACAGGTCAAGTTTGATGTTGGTTACAAACCACTAAATTTTGACACAGTTATGGCCCCTTTTTGACTTAAATTTCCCTAAAAACATGATTTCCGGACAAGAACTCAAGAATGGCTTGACATATTCAAATAATTCTTGGTATACATGTGTAGCATCATAAAATACGGGTCAAGTTCGACTTTGGTTACAAACCACACAATTTTGACACAGTTATGGCCCTTTATTTGACTTAAATTCCTTAAAAACATAGTTTCCTGACGATAACTCAACAATGGCTTGACATATTTAAATAATTATTGGTACACATGACATTGTGTAGCATCATAAAATACAGGTCAAGTTAGACTTTGGTTACAAACCACTAAATTTTGACACAGTTATGGCCCGTTTTTGACTTAAATTCCAGAAAAACATGGACAATAACTCATGAAAGGCTTCACAAATTTAATATATTTTTGGTACATAGGTGTAACATCATAAAATACAGATCAAGTTCAACTTTGGTTACAAACCACTAAATGTTGGCAGATTTATGGCTTGCATTGAAATTAATTTTTTCCAAATACACTGTTGACCATTCACAAATTAAAGCATTCCCTCTCTGTCCATTTCTTTCGAATGGATGGCATAGTTTTGTGACAAGGCCATATTGTGGGGGGTATATCCGTCACTCATGTGACAATTCTAGTTGTTGTTGTTCCAGTGCTCATACAATGAAGGGTGAGATCTAGGAACCAAGGGGTGATTGCAGCTAAACTGAAGTTGAGATCTAGGAACTAAGATCTGATTGTGGCTTAACTATAGTTGAGATGTAGGAACCAAGGTCTGATTGTGGCTTAACTATAGTTGAGATATAGGAACTAAGGTCTGATAGTGGCTTAACTATTGTTCAGATCTAGGAACTAAGGTCTGATTGTGGCTTAACTGTAGTTGAGATCTAAGAACTAAGGTCTGATTATGGCTCAGCTATAATTGAGATCTAGGAACTAAGGTCTGATTCTGGCTCAACTATAGTTGAGATCTGGTAACTAAGGTCTGATAGTAGCTTAACTATAGTTGAAATATAGGAATTGTGGTCTAATTGTGGCTTAACTACAGTTGAGATCTAGGAATTGTGGTCTGATTGTGACATAACTATAGTTGAGATATAGGAACTAAGGTCTGATTGTGGCTTAACTATAGTTGAGATCAAGTAACTAAGGCATGCTTGTTGTTATTTCAGTGTTCAGACAACGAAGGAGGTAGTAGCTTTGCTGCTGAAGAAGTTCCACATCCTGGACCACCCGCGCAAGTTCGCACTCTATGAGCAGGAACTAAGGAACAACAAAATCGGTACTTACCTTGGACACCATGTTAGCCGCATAGTCCCGTGTGCTAGTTCAGTTAAAGAATAATTGAGGCATGTCATGAGAAACCAATGCTTATTGCATGTGCGTAAAGTGTCGTCCCGGTTTAGCCTGTGCAGTCCGCACAGGCTGACAGGGACAACACTTTCCGCTTACAGTGGATTTATGTTTAGAAGAGACTTCCTTGAAACCGAAAATACCATAAAAGCGGAAAGTGTCGTCCTGGATTAGCCTGTGCGGACTGCACAGGATAATCCAGGACGACACTACACACATGCATTAAGCCCGGGTTTTCCACGACATGCTTAATATATATTTTCTATTAACAATTGACATTTATATCTTTTGAGTGTATAAGATACATGAAATTTTCATGGCATTTACATTTTTTCATGTTAAAAAAACTTACATACATAGGTTATTGTTGAATATATGTATTAAGTTCATTTAGCTGTTTGAAAACCTGACCCACGAGCCTTCTCTAAAAAGTGTATTTAATGTGCATTTAATTCGTATTAAACGATGATGTATTGGCACCATATTTTTTATGCGTTTAATGCGCATTTAATACACTTGAAAATGCAGACAAAATAAACTTTTTTTACAGAAACAAGTTTATTTTTTCTGCATTTTTCCTGCATTAACTCACTTAAGTGCATTTAAAGTGTATTTTTCGCTTTGAAAAATACACTGTATCTTCAAAAATTACACTTAAGTGTATTTTAAGTGTATTTTCTATGGCATTAAAACATTTTGTTTGTAAAAAATGCAGAAAAAGTACAGAAAAAATAAACTTAGTGTACTAAAAGTGTATTTAAAGCAGAAAAAATATGGTGCCAATACCACAGTGTTTAATACACTTATTCAAGAAGGCTGAGCAAACAGGCCTATCTTTATTCAGCTCTGATGTAGTATTCCACTCATGGGTGAATGTTTTCAGTATTGATACTGAATTCAGTATTTTTGAAAGTTAAACATAAACTGTAATAAAACTATGAGTTCAGTATTATGAAAACCTGATTTCAGTATTTTCATAATTTTGTACTTTCACCCATGTACTCTACTAATCCCATCATCTTCTGTCTTTTTTGTGTGCAAAATATATATTTAAAAAAAACACATACTGAATAACATGAAAAGCATACATTGTGTAACAAAAATCATGAAAATGATGTCAATGTTTTTTTTCACCTTTGGGGGAAAGGTGGTGGGGCCTTTCAGATGGGGAATTTTACGGCAAATGGGGATTTTTGTTTATAAAAGCATTATTTCATGTTTATATTCTACTTTGTTATTAAACATTTATGAATTGATTTGCTACAAAAGATAACATATATACACTTGGTTTGATAAAATTGCTCGGATTGTTAACGAAAACTCCTCTATCTTTGCTAATGTTGCTAATTTTTTTTCTTTAAAATAAAGCTTTCATTCTGAGGGGAATTTGAAGGTTAATATAGGGGGAAAATATATACTTTTTAAGCAGGGGAATGGGGAAAAAATTTTGGCCCAAAATTGGCCCTAAAAAAAACACACAGACTGCTCATGTTGGCTTTATCTCACAGTGTGGAAAAAAGATCAGTTTATCACACCGGATGTTACGTCGTCAATGTCTGCCCGATGATGGGATAACAGCATGTTTCAAATGTTTCAGCGCGGATTCGTCGTGTGAAGGACAGCGAGTCCCCGCTAGCGATCTGCCTAAGCTGGGACCTGGAGAACATTCACAACCACAGACTGGTTCTGCAGGAGAACGAGACCGGGGAGATTGACGTAAGCAGTCTAGACATCGTCTCCTGCAAATATTTGTTGAAAAAAAAAAAATTAGACGTGTTTCTGAAGGACACCGATTCCCCCACATTCCACCGATTGTCACAAAACCCTATGCAATTACTATACCCAGGTGCACAAATTCACGTGCTAATGAATATGTCTTTCTTTATTCCATAAAATTCCTTAAGACTGTCGCTGTGCTGTGTATAGGTATTTTTGCTTTAAAATGTTTAAAACTGGCAAATATTACTTACATTTTAGCATTTTACACATTGGTAAACAGAAATCATTGGATTTCACTTTGAAAATTTGATGTGAAACTATTGCACATTTAATATTATTAAGCATCTTACTCTGCAATATAGCCACAGTTTGTCATGTTTTGCTGACCTAATTAATGTCCGAACAAATGATGTTTAGTTTCGGGTTAATTGTAAGTTGCACTTGGACTATTTAAACATAAGAACATACTTGTGTTAGAATGGAAATGGTCTTTAGTTGAAAATGTCACATTTGAACATCAGAATGATATACTATTACTCAACTATTACTCAAAGTTGAAAGGCTTTCATTTCACTGTCATCGTTTTCAAGTCAACACTTTACAAAATGTTATAAATGTCAGCACAATTTTAAATGCCAAAAATCGGTTGAAATTTGGTATTTTGTTAAATTGTCTGGTTTATTTAAGGCTTTATTGTAAAAAGAAGCATTCTAAATATAGCATTGCAATATTATTTGCTTTGTAAGCTTTTCTAGCAGGTTTTTCTCGGATGCCATACCAATTAGTAGAAATGTAAAATGCCAGACTCTAAATTACAAAATTTTCTTGGAACTCTTGATGCCTTTCGTAAGAAATTAAACCAATCTGCTTCTAATCTTAATTAATTAATGAGGCAAGGCAGTCTGTGTTTTTTGCTTTGGTTTGAAGTTTAGAGTTGCTGCGTTGAGAGAAAAGCAAAACATGTTAACATGTTTTAGAGAATTAAGTCTAAGGGAGACAATTCATGCATGTTTTTTTTTCTACTTAAATGTCCATTACATTACCTTATACCTGTACTAGCATTAAAAACAAGACTTGAACAGATGAATACCAACAGATACTAACAGGCCCAGCCAACTCAGTTGGTAGAGCGTTGGACAGACATCCGGGTATCGTGAGTTCGAACCTCAGCCCTGCCACTTAACTTGTGTCATGAAATTATTTCTACGGCCATTTTCCCCCTACATCTGATTCAAGTAGGGCAGTTGTCAGTTACTGGCGTAAGTATGTGCACTTAGTACTGGTAAACCACTTAGATTGGCTAAGCTTGCCCATGAAAAGGTGTGAGTAGGTTAACTGTCCGCCGTGATAGGACTGAAATACTGTAAGCTTGCCCATGAAAAGGTGTGAGTAGGTTAACTGACCGCCATCATATGACTGAAATACTGTAAGCTTGCCCAGGAAAGGTGTGAGTAGGTTAACTGACCGCCATCATATGACTGAAATACTGTAAGCTTGCCCATGAAAAGGTGTGAGTAGAACTGACCGCCATCATATGACTGAAATACTGTAACCTTGCCCATGAAAAGGTGTGAGTAGGTTAACTGACCGCCATCATATGACTGAAATACTGTAAGCTTGCCCATGAAAAGGTGTGAGTAGGTTAACTGACCGCCATCATATGACTGAAATACTGGTATGAAGGGCAAAAAATCCAAACAAACAAACAAACTAACAGCAAAATTGAATGAAAAGTCAGCCCCATGTGGCGTCTATGAAAGTTCTCGGTTTTAACTCAAAATGTCAAAGTTGTTACAAGCTTTAATTTGTGAGACCAGTATTAAAGACTCATAAATTGTGTTGTTTTGAAGTCGTTGTACACAAAATATTAGCTTTTAAAAAGTTGTTACAAGCTTTAATTTGTGAGACCAGTATTTATGAGTCATAAATTTATTAGTTTGGAAGCCTTTGAGCACAAATCATTCAGTATCTGGATGTAAGGATATTCTGAATATAATTATGTCATGCCCATCCTTTTGACCCCCCCCCCCCCCTCCTCACCCTGCTGCCCCTCGGGGCTGGAAAACCTAGAAATGTGGAATATCTTCTGAAATGTCACTATATTTTAGCAAATATTCTGTGACATGTGAACAGAACATTGCCAAAACCCTAATTAAGAAGCATTGAAAGTAAGGAAAAACCTTGGTTAAGGAAATTATTTGAAAATGCTACAATGTGTATCCACATTTCAGTGGGATGCATTATGCTTGCCAGAGCTGGATAACTTCCTGTGTGTGTACAGTGTCTATAACTGTGTGTGTCTAAATTTTCTATAGCTGTGTGTGTCTGCATTTCATTGGAAAGCGTTTTGCATGCTGGAGCCAGAGATGCTCATGTTACGTCATATCCATTCTGTAACCATGTTTGTCTCCATTTCAGCAGGATGTGTTCTGCGTTACAGAGCTGTGGGTGTATATTATCCATGACCATGTTTGTCTCCATTTCAGCAGGATGTGTTCTGCGTTACAGAGCTGTGGGTGTATATTATCCATGACCATGTTTGTCTCCATTTCAGCCGGATGTGTTCTGCGTTACAGAGCTGTGGGTGTATATTATCCATGACCATGTTTGTCTCCATTTCAGCAGGATGTGTTCTGCGTTACAGAGCTGCGGGTGTATATTATCCATGACCGTGTGTGTCTCCATTTCAGCAGGATGTGTTCTGCGTTACAGAGCTGTGGGTGTATATTATCCATGACCATGTTTGTCTCCATTTCAGCAGGATGTGTTGTGCGTTACAGAGCTGCGGGTGTATATTATCCATGACCATGTTTGTCTCCATTTCAGCCGGATGTGTTCTGCGTTACAGAGCTGTGGGTGTATATTATCCATGACCATGTTTGTCTCCATTTCAGCAGGATGTGTTCTGCGTTACAGAGCTGTGGGTGTATATTATCCATGACCATGTTTGTCTCCATTTCAGCAGGATGTGTTCTGCGTTACAGAGCTGCGGGTGTATATTATCCATGACCGTGTGTGTCTCCATTTCAGCAGGATGTGTTCTGCGTTACAGAGCTGCGGGTGTATATTATCCATGACCGTGTGTGTCTCCATTTCAGCAGGATGTGTTTGTGCGTTACAGAGCTGCGGGTGTATATTATCCATGACCGTGTGTGTCTCCATTTCAGCAGGATGTGTTGTGCGTTACAGAGCTGCGGGTGTATATTATCCATGACCGTGTGTGTCTCCATTTCAGCAGGATGTGTTGTGCGTTACAGAGCTGTGGGTGTATATTATCCATGACCGTGTGTGTCTCTATTTCAGTGGGATGCGTTCTGCGTGCTAGATCTGTTTGTGTTAAATCATATCACTTCTATGACCGTGTGCATCTCCATTTCAGTGGAAAGTGTTTTGCATGCCAGAGCCAGAGCTGTTCATGTTACATCATATCACTTTAATAACCGAGTGTGTCTACATTTCAGTGTGATGTGTTCATGATACATCATGTCCATTGTATAACTCGGTGTGAATCTCAATTTCAGTGGGATGTGTTCTGCTTGCTGGAGCCAGATCTGCTCACGTTACATCATATCCATTCTATTAACCAAGAGTGTCTCCATTTCAGTGGGACGTGTTTTGCGTGCTGGAGCCAGAGCTGCTCACGTTTTTATGTCCATTCTATAACCGAGTGTCTCCATTTCAGTGGGACGTGTTCTGCATCCTGGAGCCAGAGCTGCTCACGTTACATCATATCCATTCTGTACCGGAGGGTCTCCATTTCAGTGGGATGTTGGAATATGCTTGCCAGAGCTGTGTTTGTCTATATTGTCTATGACCATGTGTGTCTCCATTTCAGTGGGATGTTGGAATATGCTTGCCAGAGCTGTGTTTGTCTATATTGTCTATGACCATGTGTGTCTCCATTTCAGTGGGACACGTTCTGCTTGCCAGAGCTGTGTTTGTCTATATTGTCTATGACCATGTGTGTAACAATTTCAGTGGAACGCGTTCTACTTGCCAGAGCTGTGTTTGTCTATATTGTCTATGACCATGTGTGTCTCCATTTCAGTGGGATGTTGGAATATGCTTGCCAGAGCTGTGTTTGTCTATATTGTCTATGACCATGTGTGTAACAATTTCAGTGGAACGCGTTCTACTTGCCAGAGCTGTGTTTGTCTATATTGTCTATGACCATGTGTGTCTCCATTTCAGTGGGATGTTGGAATATGCTTGCCAGAGCTGTGTTTGTCTATATTGCCTATGACCATGTGTGTCTCCATTTCAGTGGGATGTTGGAATATGCTTGCCAGAGCTGTGTTTGTCTATATTGTCTATGACCATGTGTGTCTCAATTTCAGTGGGACGCGTTCTGCTTGCCAGAGCTGTGCTTGTCTATATTGTCTATGACCATGTTTGTCTTCATTTCAGTGGGACGCGTTCTGCTTGCCAGAGCTGTGTTTGTCTATATTGTCTATGACCATGTGTGTCTCCATTTCATTGGGACGCGTTCTGCTTGCCAGAGCTGTGTTTGTCTATATTGTCTATGACCATGTGTGTCTCCATTTCATTGGGACGCGTTCTGCTTGCCAGAGCTGTGTTTGTCTATATTGTCTATGACCATGTGTGTCTCCATTTTAGTGGGATGCGTTCTGCTTGCCAGAGCTGTGTTTGTCTATATTGTCCATGACCATGTGTGTCTCTATTTCAGTGGGACGCGTTCTGCTGGCCAGAGCTGTGTTTGTCTATATTGTCTATGACCGTGTGTGTCTCCATTTCAGTGGGAATCGTTCTGCTTGCCAGAGCTGTGTTTGTCTATATTGTCTATGACCATGTGTGTCTCCATTTCAGTGGGACGCGTTCTGCTTGCCAGAGCTGTGTTTGTCTATATTGTCTATGACCATGTGTGTCTCCATTTCAGTGGGACGCGTTCTGCTTGTCAGAGCTGTGTTTGTCTATATTGTCTATGACCATGTGTGTCTCCATTTCAGTGGGACGCGTTCTGCTTGCCAGAGCTGTATTTGTCTATATTGTCTACGACCATGTGTGTCTCCATTTCAGTGGGACGCGTTCTGCTTGCCAGAGCTGTGTTTGTCTATATTGTCTATGACCATGTATGTCTCCATTTCAGTGGGACGCGTTCTTTTTTTGCTTGCCAGAGCTGTGTTTGTCTATATTGTCTATGACCATGTGTGTCTCCATTTCAGTGGGACGCGTTCTGCTTGCCAGAGCTGTGTTTGTCTATATTGTCTACGACCATGTGTGTCTCCATTTCAGTGGGACGCGTTCTGCTTGTCAGAGCTGTGTTTGTCTATATTGTCTATGACCATGTGTGTCTCCATTTCAGTGGGACGCGTTCTGCTTGCCAGAGCTGTGTTTGTCTATATTGTCTATGACCATGTGTGTCTCCATTTCAGTGGGACGCGTTCTGCTTGCCAGAGCTGTGTTTGTCTATATTGTCTATGACCATGTGTGTCTCCATTTCAGTGGGACGCATTCTGCTTGCCAGAGCTGTGTTTGTCTATATTGTCTATGACCATGTGTGTCTCCATTTCAGTGGGACGCGTTCTGCGTGCCGGAGCTCGGTAACTTCCTGCGGGTGTTGGACCGGGAGGAGGAGGAGTACCTGGCCCAGCTCAAGTACAAGTACAAGGTCATGAAGCGCCTCATTTTGCAGCGTATGAAGGAGATCAGGCTGGAGACCGAGCGGCAGAAACGAGCCTCCAACGTCGCCAACGAGTAGGGCTGCAATGATTGCAACAATATTAAAAAATATTGAATTGTAGTTAAGAAATAATTTTTTACTTATCGTTGTTTATCGGCCATTAGACAATGATTTGATCTGATCCATAGGAATGAAATCTCAGATCAGAATGACAAAAAGTTGTTTATT
This sequence comes from Congeria kusceri, assembly GCA_027627225.1. NCBI lineage: Eukaryota > Metazoa > Mollusca > Bivalvia > Myida > Dreissenidae > Congeria > Congeria kusceri. The sequence goes on along the minus strand of JAPFQT010000033.1, from coordinate 1,314,767 downwards.
GGCCACTAAACAGTAATACAGCGAAAAATTGATTTCGATTCTAACATGATCTGATCGATAAATTTCTTCAATTACAATGTTAAGGGCTGCAAAAATATTTGAACATATTGGATTTGATTATATATTGGATTTATTGATATAGACCTATCCCCTTTTGCCACTAAAATTTCAAACTCCTCCCCAGCTATTGTTCACAAATTAATTTCCAGTCTTCAAGCTCTAGTAGTCAAACTGTTCATATGGTTACGTCTTTAATAGATTGGAATATATTGCAGTATGATTTTGCCATTTATCACTATAATGCAATACAGTTTTCACCATTTTGTTTCAGCCCTTCTAAGGAGTCCACGTCTTGAGGTCGCAGATTGCGGTAGACACCTGTTTGACTCGAGACGGAACGCCAGAAAAGAACGTCCACCATCCCTACGATTCCACGTCTAGAAGTCGCAGATTTTGAGTATTGAGTGCGAAACTGTTGTATCTTCGTAACATTTCAATATCAGATACAATAGTTTAACGCTCAACCCTCGACTTGTTTGTGATTTGGAATCGTGATCGTGACCTGATATTCAAGCAACGGAGACATCGTGTTGATGTACTGTATAGACCGTCTGTGTACTGTAAAAAAATGCTCATGTAAAATTACGAACGTTGTGTATATTCAGAACATTGTAAAATGATCAGGAATCATTATGTACCATGATTGCTGTACAGCAAGAAAATATTTGATATTTCAGCAATCGAGGGACGCACAGTTCTCTACAAGATTCACTGACAAAAGGCGGGTCTTTGATAAATGGAGGAAAACGAATCAAACACTACAAAAATGTGTTCTCAAAAACTCGTTTGATCTCTGGACATCGGAGAAATGGGTCTCATTGAAAAGTGACCAAAACTTTGAAATGATCTGTGAAGGGATGAAAATGTGTAAAAAAGGAACCAAGTGTGCTAAAGGACATGGGGAAAAAGAAATTAATCCTTTGATAACATTGCTGTTGTATATAGGATAAACATATATATATTTATTTTGTTAAAAATCTGTGAAAGAAAAAAATGTTTTGTAAATAAACTGGAATATATTTCTTTAAAAGAAAAATTTGAGATGTTTCAAGTCTAACGCTATTTAACTTTGAAATGTGATACTGTGTATGTTCAGGTTTTTAATTTTGTTCAGTATTTTTCAGGAAACAATAATAGTATTCCGTATTATAACCATTAATAAAAGAAAACTTGCAATAAAATGAATACTTAGATATTTTGTAAATAAGCTGGAATATATTTCTTTAAAAGAAAAAGAAGCTGGCAATTTAGTCTAATGCTATTTAACTTTGAAATATGAGACTGTGTATGCAAAGTGACAGCATGTAGGCTTCAGTTTATTTATTTGTGTTCAGTATTTTTTTTTGAAAACAATAATAGTATTCCATATTATAAATTTAAAAAAAATGAAAACTTGGAATAAAATCAATACTTTGATGTTTTATTAAATAAACTGGAATCTATTTCTTTAAAAGAAAAAAACGGACATTTTCAGTATAACGCTATTTAACTTCGAAATGGATACCATGTATGCAAAGCATGTAGGCTTACAGTTTCTTTTTGTTCAGTATTTCTCAGGAAACAGTAATATTCAATATTATAACCATTTAACAAATCAAAAAGAAAACTGTGAATAAAATAAATGCTATGTATACCTTTCAAGAATTCACAGTTGTTTGTAGCACTGACAGTTTGTTTGTTTCCAACATTTTTTCATATGGGTGATCAAATACATGTTTAGGCCAAACAAAATAAATTGTGAGTTTTGGGGGTCGGTCTCAGAAAAGTTGGGTAGTGTCGGGATTAAGACGGTTTTTAAAAAGTTTGTAAGACACATTTTGGTAAAAAAAACTTTGAAAATTATCTAAAATCAGACAAATACGGATTTTATGGAAGACAATCGTTGTTAAAGTTTAGAGTCATTGGGATTTCGCTGGTTAGCGTCAGGTTTCCCGAAACACAGATTTGTTTTGTGTGTGCCTTATATGTGTAAAACAGAGTTTGTACAACAAATGTAACTTTTTCGGTTTGACGAATGTTATTGTGCAAAGCATAATCTTTTTGACTCTAGTCACTAATGATACACAGTTGTTGGTTGCAGGGGTCTTGCCTTTAAAATCTTGTATCGATGTTGGTCCGAAAAATATGTCACCACTTAAGGAGAATGGTGGTTAAACGTACGTGCAATTTGTTTTTTGTCACGCTGAAATACGTACCGTTTTTAAACATTTGAGTTGCATAGCTTTTGCCTTCGTTTTAATTTTCTTTTACTGAAACAGGGTTTTGTTTTTATTTTAATTTATCACTGGGCGCAGCACCCTGCTCCTTTTGGTTTCCCCCTGCTTCCCCTCTGGGCTAGTCAACACATAAATGTTGAACATCTTTTGAAATTTAATATATTTTTGCAAATATCCAATGACAAATGAATAGGCAATGCTTAAAAACGTTAAACAGAAGCATAAAACTTATAAAAACCCTGGATTAAGCAAAATATTAGAAAATGTCAATAATATTGTTCGTCTTTCCACCCTGCTCCTTTTTGGATCCTAAATCTTTCCCTACAAAACCTTTCGCATTTAGAACTGTGTTGAAAACTATACTTTAAAGTCAGAATTGAAATGCAACTAGCGCATTCAGAACTGTGCGGAAAACTAATTGAGGCGCGTCGTGGGAAAACTGGACTTAATGCATGTGCGTAAAGTGTTGTTCCGGATTAGCCTGTGCAGTCTGCACAGGCTTATCCAGGACGGCACTTTCCACCCACAGTGGATTTTTGTTTAGAAGAGACTTCCTTGAAACAGAAAATACCATAAAAGCGGAAAGTGCCGTCCCGGATTACCCTGTGCTGACTGCACAGGCTAATTCAGGACGACACTTTAAGCACATGCATTAAGTCCGGTTTTCCAACGACGCGCCTGAATTTTGTGTAAAATTGTAAACATTGAACTTGTCTTGCATTAACTTTATGCCAGGAAGTTGTGTATACCTTAAAATGTATTAACTCTTCCTTTCATTACACTTTTGATTATAAAGTACGCCGGAACTGAAATTCACTGATGTAGGATTGTTTCAATTGACTTGTAAATTCAAATATTGTTGAATTGTTCAGTGGAATATGTAGTTTGATTTAAACTCTCTAGTTGTTTTTCATGAATGCCTGAGTTGGTTGTGGTTGTCATCCAGAAAAAAATGTGGAAGTGACTTTAGAACAAAAATGTAGGGAAACGTGATAAAACAATTCAGCACAACCACTTATTGGTCTGTAAACTTTAATTTCATTAATCAATCTTTAACATTGAAAAAGCATTAGAATAGTGTTTAGGAAATATTAAGAGTTTTTCTTTAATTTATTATTGGACCTATAACATTGAAAAAGAATTAAAATATTGTTTAGAAAATATTAAGATTTTTTTTTTCATTATTTGGTCTTAATAATTGAACAAGAATTAAAATATTGTGTAGGAAATATTAAGAGTTTTTCTTTAATTTCATTATTTGACCTATAACATTGAAAAAGAATTAAAATATTGTTTAGGAAATATTAAGATTTGTTTTCATTACTCGGTCTTAATCATTGAACAAGAATTAAAATATTTTTAAAGAAATATAAGGAGTTTTTTATTGGTTGTTGTTGCCTTTAATAGGTTAACATGTTCACAATTATTCAAATTAAGGTAAAGAAAGTATTGATTAGTTTCAAATTGTGGCATTTAAGAAATAATTTTCGATTTTGAGTTGTTTATCTGTAAATAATTAATGATTTTGAGTTCTGATGCGTTAGAATCATTTCACAGGACATTAGCCCGAGTGGTTTAATATACGATAATCAGAATGAACAATTGTGGTTTATTTACAGATAAACAAAAATAAAGCAAAAATTATTTAGATTCTAACATGACCTGACAACATATTCTGCAATTACACTGCAAACTGTATTTTAGTCAGGCCTGGCCAGCTCAGAGGGTAGAGCCCTGGACTGTCAGTCTGGGGATCATGAGTTCGAACCCCAGGCTGGCCACATAACTTGTGTGGGGATTGGTCATTCTCCCCCTACCTCTGATTCAAGTAGGGCAGTTGTCAGTTACTGGCATAGGTATGTGCCCTTAATACTGGTCAACTGCTTAGATCGGCTAAGGTTGCCCAGGAAAAGTGTGAGTAGGTTAACTGACTGCCGTAATATGACTGAAATACTGTTAAAAACGGCGAGAAATCCAAACAAACAGCAAACTATATTTTATAGGTTTGGAACTATTTTTCCAGTTGTTTATTGGAAATTTAACAATGGAAATTGTTCTTCTTTGTTTATAGAAAACTTGGCGCGTTTCAGGTTAGAATGCTATATTCATCTAAAGTGATATCATAAAAAATGGTACAGTGTACATTCTCTTTGTTTGAGTTTCTTGCGTTAAATTTGCTCGGTTACTATATTGAAACATTAAACAATCAGGACATGTGTATGCATAATACTTTAAGAGTAGAAATCTCATCTCGGTCTATTCTGGATTCTAGTTATTTTATTAATCAGTATTATTTGTCTTTGTGTTTAAAATAAAACTATCTTTGTGGATGACATGCGTATACAAATGTATATTCTGTTTTTGCTACACTTTTCTTTGTGTAAAATTTTGTTCTTTGCGTAAAATTTCTTTGATAGTCGGCATATTTATATAAGCGACAGAAATGTTTTTCTTTAACTTTATTCATACAAATGGATTGATGTAGAAAATACTTTGCTCCTTTGTTTTGAAATCTTTTGGGTAGTTTGGGTCCAAATACAGGCAAAGCTTTGTTTTCAGAGAAAGATTCATTCACAGCGTTCTATTGGACTTATAAGGCCGTCTGGCTTGCATTGGTTACTTGGCTGTTAATGAAAGTTCATTCTGCGTAGAATTGTATTGTAAATTCAAAACAGTGATAACTCATAAATTAAGTATAAAGGGATGAAATAGTTTTGCATTGATGTGTGTACAATTATTGTAATATGGTTTCTTACAAACAAAAATCATAAAAGATTGTCAATATTTAAAAACAAATAACATAGTTCAAAAACTGAGAATTCATCCAAATGACAATTTTAGAATGCAGTAAAAAAAAACAAGTCCAAATTTTAGGGTTGCACCAAATAAAAATCATAAGAGAGGAGAAAATGAAATGCAGTTGATTCCATGTTGTTCTAGTTTAATGCAGTGATTTAAATGATTTCCTAAATGTAAGAATCTTTGAAAACGTTCTTGGGTATGTATTTATTGTTCTTTGATGTAAAATAGTTGCTGCTTTTTAAGAAAATGAAAGACCATTCACACACATTCAACAAAAGTTATAACGCACCAAATGGAAATAAATGGAAATTGTTGTATTTTCTTGATTTATAGGAATTTCAGCTTGAACTGTCAGCTATGATTATTTTGAGTTATACGTGCATGTTTTCATACCAAAATATTGGACAAAAACATGATGGAATTTCGTGTTTACCATGGCACAGCTTAAATTCTTATAAATAAAGAAATCTACAACAAATTTCTATTTGGTGCAATATAACTTTTGTTGAGTATATATATTCATGCTTTAATTCAACAAATCAGTTAAGAATATATATAACATTGAACTGTTTTCATGTTAGGTGATTACTATAGGAAAATACTGAAGAAATATTTGTGATATTTAAACCTTCATTGTTAAATAATCTCTATTGTGTTTGAACTCCGTGCCTTTGTGTTACAATCAGGTCGGTTTTGAATCATCATAGTTATGTTTGAAACTTTCTAATGTTGCTAGTTCTTGTTTTAAAAGCATTTTATCCCATCATAACGCCTGCATTGACGAAATAACACCCTGTGGGATAAACTGAGCTGTATTCCACCTTGTTTAATACAGCAAACACGCGCATTATAATGACGTCATGTTGTTTATTTTCGTGTCTTCATTGGATGTTTTTGCGTTATTTCGTGATTTTCTATCGTTTATTTTCAAAATAAAGACGGAAAATGATGGGATAAATAGAATACCAGGTAAGTGTTGATTACAGATACTTTTATTTGCTCGGCACGAAAACCGTAACCACTCGCCAAGGTTCGTGGATTAGGTTTTCTAAGCCTCGCTAAATAAACTTGTCTGTATTCAACACTAACCTAGTATTCTCTATACTGTTGCTCATAGCTATTTTAATGCACATGTCCAATGTAAAGGTACTTGATCATGTCCAATGTAAAGGTACTTGATCATGTCCAATGTAAAGGTACTTGATCATGTCCAATGTAAAGGTACTTGATCATGTCCAATGTAAAGGTACTTGATCATGTCCAATGTAAAGGTACTTGATCATGTCCAATGTTAAGGTACTTGATCATGTCCAATGTAAAGGTACTTGATCATGTCCAATGTAAAGGTACTTGATCATGTCCAATGTAAAGGTACTTGATCATGTCCAATGTAAAGGTACTTGATCATGTCCAATGTAAAGGTACTTGATCACAGACTGTTGTGTCTAAAAAGTAGTGCTATATAATTCATAACACCAAACTTGAACAACTTTATTCGTTTAATAAAATACGATATCATCGTAATTCCGAAATAAATAAAGAACATGACGCTGTCAGGGGTCGAACCTGGGACCTCTAGATTTCATGCCAGACATACGAGAGACTTTGGTTCAGTTGTTTGTTTGTCATTTACAACACCGTTTGTAATGATTTTAATAATAATAAAAAGAAGCATTCAGATAATCAGATTAAAATTCATTTCGCATTACATCTGCCTTATAATTTTATGGAGTTTACGTGATATTCATTCCTCAAGCATTTACAATTACTATTTCCTTATTTCAAGTGTTATTTTTGTTTGTATTGGGATAAATGTGTCATTTATGTATAACTCTCTAATTTGATGTTTGTACAAAAATGAAACAGGAAATATTGATTTAATCATTATAAATTCATTTTGCAATCCAGTTAGTCGACCATATTCTAGCTGTATATTGTTACGTTTGAGCGCGACACTGTTGTATGAGGTAAACATTTCTATATCAGATACAATAGTTTCACGCTCAACCCTCGAAATTTAAAATTATGACCCATTGCAAAACAGTGTTTATTCATTTTAATTTACGTTTAAAATAGAAATAGTTAGCACTGAACCATTGTTAAATCATTCTTCAACCATTACAACTAATCTGGAGTTGAAATACCATGACATCCAGTGACCATTAATGTTTCTTTCATAAGTTATTGTTTCGTTTCATTGCAATTTTTGCAAGTCACATTTTTCATAATGATTTTCTTACATTTTCAAAAATCATTTTAGTTGAAATGTAAGAAAATAAATGGGCTGAGTTTAAAACTTTTGTATCTGCTTAACATTTCAGTATCAGATACAGTAGTTTAACGCTCAACTCATGATATGTACAGATGCGTTCATTATAAACTTAATTTTCAGCCTCGGTTATTGTTATTGAAGCATTTATTTGTCATGATGTTTAATCAGTCGCATTGAAATCATCTCCGGTCTGACGCTACTATATTATCCACTGATTGGATCTGATGACTTCTCATTAGGGGTCACGTTTAGATTACCTTTTTAGGAGCCAATCAAACTGTTGCCTTCAAAATCTTGCGGTATAACTTCATATATAAACCACAAATACTACGCATGAAATTAACGTAAACATTGGATGTTCACTAGCCTAAGGTACCACTATATCCATTGTTATCCAATTGAAAATTAACTGTAAATGATTTTTTCCCGAGGATCAGCTGGAAATGCATCACTTTTCAAAAAAACGTGGCCAAACATTGCTGTGCAAAAGGCAGTTTCATTGGGCGCAGCAGGGCTGAAGTTTTATTGTTCATTTGAACGTGACCTGTTGTACGATGTCTTCAGATCCTAACAATGTTAGGATTTGATTTTAATGAGATAGGATGTTTAATGTGCAAGGCTTCTTTGCACAAAGTTTTGTCTGTTTTCAGGTTTTTCAACTTTCATCTTCTAGTTTGATCATACACATTGGATCTGTATGTACATTTACAATATCATGGTATTCATGAATTGTTTTTCTGTTAATGATATGGTCTTGACGATGTCAAAAATAGAAGGAAAAAAAAACAATAAAAAAATCTGTATATTACTGTACAACTTTGTTTTGTTGTATTTCACTATATATTTCAAGTTATATGATTACTTAAATATTTCAAGCAGCAATCTATTACTGTCAAATCATTTTAATTTGCAATGTGAAAATTACGCACATTCTTGACAAATGGCTCAAGTGCCAATTACAAATAAGTACATGCGGGTTAAAGGGGCATATTGATGGTATTTCCCATGAATATAGCCACATATTTAATCGAGACATTCCCATTTTTCTCTAAGATATTTTGCTAGTAGCAATAATATATTGATGGAATTGTTAAGAACAAATATATGCAAAGCAAAGACTATTTATTTGGATACACTGTTCCAGCTGGATTCAAACACGCGCCTACAAAATCGCACACTTCAGTGAAAATTTTCCTACTCTAAACAACACCATTTATGGTGTTTTGGTACTTCGTGTACATTTCAGTCGTATCAATTTTACTACCACTACTCATTTTCAGGCGCCCGCGATGTTGTCACTGGTGATCACTGTTTATATATTTAAATAATATATATTTATCAACTATTTTTAGACACAATGGCATCATATTTTTAAATGCTTCAATATTAATTATTGATTAATGAACATTATTTTTGCAAATGGTATTTTGGATCTACCATCGATACACCCCTTTAAGGTGTAGCAGGGCTCGAACCCGAGACCCCTGGGTTGTGAAGCCAGTGCATGCTACAATCTGATCCACACGTACTTCAAGACCTACATTCTTATTCATTTGTGGGAATTACGATTTCAACTATGTTTTCTAAGCTCCTTAATGTGAACTTAAGTGCACTTGGTAAACCGCTTAGATCATCGAAGCATGCCCGGGAAAAGTGTGAGTAGGTTAACTGACCGATCTAATATGACTGAAATACTGTTCAAAAACAGCGAAAAATCCAAACAAACACAAGTAATATTAAAGATTTATAAAAAGGGCAAATAAAGAATATTTCAGGAGCCTACCAGTATCAATTTATAATGCTGTGTGAAATAAAAATCGTAACAACAATTTTTATTTGTGCATACACAGATATGTATTTGTTTTTAGTAAGAATAAGTAAAGACACAAGTAAACGAGTAAAGATCATGTCATAACTTACAGTTACCAGTATGTATCAAATGATCATGCGTTAAGTTAAAATAGAATCTGAATCAATGAATAATAAATTTAGGGATGACATAACGTGGATATGCGTACAAAAGATACAACAAACTTCTCGCATGATGTTTGCAACATTACTACCAGGATATTCAACTTTTTAACTCCCTTTGTGACTGTCAGCAAACCTGAGAATCATTAATATTTGAGTGCCTTAGGCCAGACATTATTGATTTTTAGTTTCTCGGATCTGCAGACCTGATTTGGTTGAAAATACAAACAAGATAAACATTGGAGCAAAACCAATATTGTAAATATGATAAACCAAAATTTCTTTAAAATTTCAACTCACATTTATAACGTAAAAACGCAGTGAAACATACATAAATTTGACTGCTATGTCCAATGACTTTTAACAATCTCTTTCTCGTAGATGACCGGTTATCATTTGAAGACAATAAATACTCATTCCAGCGTTGCCATGCTTTCATTGCAGCAACTAAACACTTCGACACGTAGACGGTGTCTTGTCTCGATCCTCCCTGACTCTTAAGGTGTGTGACGGTGAAATTCATTTGCTATTGCATGTATTTATAGATCAGAATGGTTTATATTTTTCACTAAGAGCTAAACACATTTTGTTCTGTAATAGTACTTATATCTTCACTTCGTATCCAATCAAGCGACAAAATGTTCTTTTGCAACTTTACACTCATAACCAACTGATTAAATGTGCAGATTATTTTCATTAACTCCAGCATGGAAAAGAACTCACATAAGCATCTTAGATGCTTGCTTCTAATCCATAAAATACCATATCATTGTTGTATATGCACATGTTAATCATGAACCAATAAATATGTTTAAACTAAATTCAACGTAAATCATGTTGATTTTATGTGCATGTTTATATAACAAATGTTGCATTTAATTATGACGTGTATTTAAAAAAAAAATGTGTTTATAATAGATTTTTTTCAAAAATGTCTGTGAAACTAAAAAAAAATAATCTTCAGCCTACACCAGCAGAGCTCCAATAATCGTATCTTCCACGTGTCCATGTTATTGACCTTACAGAAATTTCTACCATTGTGTTGGAGTATGTAATTGTATATTAAACTTGTATATAAAATCTTACAATTGAGTCCAAGTAAAACAAAAATTGAGAGTCTTCAAGGATTAACGTAGAATTTCAAAGGAAGAATCTAGCGAAAGATCTAGGATCTATAAAATAACATAGTGCTTCTCAAAACGAGTTGAAATTATCATGTGACATAAACTAATACAGTAATAATTCCAAAACACACCATTGTGTGAAGTTAGAATTAGACATCAAACATAGAATAAACTAATTTGTTACACCAATGTTTTATATACCATTAACTGTATGAAAATTAAAGATTTTGCCAATTAATCGGACTTCATGACTACATCAATGAACTTGATTTTACCACAATAATGTAGTTTTGTATGCACCAAAACAATGTTCACAATGAAATTGGACCATGTTCATGCATGCATGGACACAGTTTTTCAGGAAAGTGAAAACCATCAAAGAAAAAATGTTTTTCAAAGAAAAAGTAATGTTAACAGGCATAAAATACTGCAAATAATCTATGAATTTAACAAACATACTTAACCTTCGTGAATTCCTCAGTAATATATGAGCAAAGAAATATAGCAGGCCCATTCTATGTTATATGTCTTATTCTTACTTCACATAATAGAGTGTTCAGGATTGTTATTCTTCGTTATGCATTCAATTTCTGACGTGTAGTAGGCTTCTGGGCAACATAACATCATTAAAAAAAACTGCAAAACTTGTATCATTCTTCAACGAGAGAAAATGACAACATTATTCAAACCTATTGTGAGGTTAACAAATAGAAGAAAGCAGTTTAATTATCCAGAATACCTTTCGCGAACATACCCAGGTCAGTTTTTGACCAGTGTGCACTCAATTTGGCTTCAACTTAACAAAACTACTGGTATGTGTGCCAGACTTGAACGGAACTCGAGTGGTCGTGGTGTAATAGCCAGGCAGCATGATCTCCAGAAACTGTATCATTCTGATAAGACATGTTATTTTGTAACATTTACTGGCTTAAAGGATAAAATCGCTTAAAATTAATCTTCTTCTTTAAATATATTGGTGATGAATGAGCTTCAAAATTTTGACTACTGCGAGTGAATAAATGCAAAATGCAACCAGTACAATATGTACAATACTAAGTCTTGATCTAACAGATTACTTGCATAATGGTTATTTGAATAAAATAGTATATGTAAGTTTGACGATTTTGCATGCATAGTGCATGTTAATATTTCAATTACGTATACAAATTATCAGCCAAATTTAAATTTTAATACATTTTTTACTTTTATTGTTTGTGTATTGCAAGCTTTTTACAAAGCTTACAAAAGTAGAACTTGATGATTTATCGCCCTTGCAAGCTCTTCAAAAGAAAACCAAATAAACTTGACCCAAACAAATTCCGGATATTTGTATGGAGACGTAAATTTCAAGTATTTAAAGCAATATTTCATGATAATATATGTATACAATAACTTTTTTATCAAAGGAAAATGAAACATTGTTCTAATTTATACATGGTTATGGTAATCCAATCTCAATTCGTGAGTAAAGAAATGAAATTGAAATAATCCATTTATCGAACTTTGTCAACTTCAAAATTTAATTTTCATTGACAGAACAGAGTGAAAGACATTTATGACAAAGGAAGAACTATTTTAGAATCCGTCTAAGATCTTTTTGTTATTGTATATGTTTATATGACAATACATGTGATGCTTTGTTTAAGTGTAAGTGTTAAAGTGACATGTGTAAAATGAAGTGAGGAAGGGAAAGTCCCCTGTCAATGAAATAATCAGAACAATCAATAGTATTTAGTGAGTCATGATTATTAAAATTACCATTTGACACTGTTATTCTCCAGAAAGAAAGGAAGTTGTTTACAGACTGTCAACAACTGCACCTAAATGAAATATTGTAGCCATCATTAACGCATATTTGTGTCAGGGGAAATAATTGCATGGAATGAAAACTCTATTTTTGTTTGGACAAGTGACTGTTGTTTGCGGACAAGTAGATTTTTGCACGTAACTTGTCCATGGACAAGTTAAAAATTCAGATATTTCCACACCCCTGTTGTAGCCATAATTAATTTATATTTGTGTCGGGAAATAATTGAATCAACTAAAAATGGCTCAGGCAGTAGTGGTGCTTGATCAGTTCGAGTTTATTAGAAACATCGGCAAAGGAAGCTACGGAGAAGTTACTTTATCAAGGCATAAAAAGGACAGGAAACAGGTATGAAGCCACCCTTTCAGGGCTTGCATTAATGGAAGTTTGGGAGTAATTTACTCCCAGTTTTTGTCACAGGACTTCCAAAGTTGCAGCCATGGAAGTATTAAAAAGACAAAAATAATGCTTTAAACCTCCAATATCCAACAGTTGGAAGTGAGGACTTCCAACATTTTCACCTATGTGCAATCCCTGATTATAATTCTAAGTTTACAATAGGTTTGAAAAACAATAACATGAACTGAAGTACAATAATAGCTATACTAAGAGTAGTGACATGTGCTGTGAAAATTGTAATGTGCATATTTATGTCACGCGATACTGTCAAAAATTCCAAATATTATGAGCAAAAACTTCCAAAATCAGAGGCCAGGAAGTTCAAACTTCCAGTTTTCAAAAGTTAATTAAAGCCGTGCCCTTTATTTGAAACTCAGTTTTATTGAAATGAAACCTGTTTTAACTAAATTGCTTCAAAAGTCTGCGGCTTACCAGCATATGATCTAGGGAAAGATCTAGTATCTGTAAAGGTACAGGGTGATTTGCAAAAATATGTTGAATTTCAACAGATATTCAACATTTCTGTATTGACCAGCCCAGAGGGGCAACAGGCGGGAACCAAAAAGGATCAGGGTGCAGCACCCTGCTATTCTACTCTAGATCTGTGCCTTGTTCCTCGTTGTAAATTTGATACCAAACTACCATTCGCAATCTGATTTACCTACCTACCAATTTTCCCATTTTGAAGTCAACAAATTCCCAACAAATTCCCAAATCTGTGGAAAAAAATCCCAAAAGATAGATTCCGTATCCATGAAACCAGCGTTTGATGCTCTGATTGGTAGATAGTTACTGGAGTCTTTCGAATAGTTAAATATAAGTGTTGAAATAATGAAAATGTTCACATTGTTAACACACACATTATGCTATGAGTTAATACCAATATTAAAAAAAAACTACTGGTAGCTCCTTCTTGTAAACAAAATAAGTACTGACTGTTTAATTGAAATTATTTATTTTTTACATAATCCAATTTGCTCAGACTCTGTTATTTTCAATTTATGCTAATATTTTGTTCATATAAAAATATGTCATTTTCAGTATGTGTTAAAGAAAATCAATCTAAAGAAAGCATCAGCAAGGGAAAGGAGGTCAGCGGAGCAGGAAGCTAAGTTGTTGTCCAAGCTGAAACATCCGAACATAGTGTCTTACAAAGACTCGTTTGAGAAGGAAGGATTCCTGTACATCGCCATGCAGTATTGCGAGGGTGGGGACCTCTACAACAAATTGAAGGAGCAGCGAGGAACCTTGCTGGAGGAGAGACAGCTCGTAGAGTGGTTTGTGCAGATCGCAATGGCATTACAGGTGGGCAGCTGATACTCCAGTGTTTTTTTCACTTTTGGGGGAAAGGTCGCAGTCCCTTCAGATGGGGAATTTTACGGCAAAAGGGGAAATTTTTGTTTCGAAAAGCATTATTACATTTACATTATTACATTTTTATATTCTACTTTGTTATAAAACATGAATGAATTGTTTTGCTACAAATGATAACTTAGATTATGCACAAACTTGATTTGATGAAAAGTTGCTGGGATTGTTTATGAAAATTCCTCTTAGTCAGTTTTTGTCAGATTTAAGTCAAGTTTTTTTTCAAAATAAAGCTTTCATTTTGAGGCGAATTTTAAGGTAAATAGAGGGGCGATATATATATTTTTAAGCAGGGCAATGGGGCCGAATTTCGGCCCCAAATTGGCCATAAAAAAACACTGTACTCTTTATCAGTCTTCGAAATAAGGTTTTATTTCTTGGTGTCCAAAACTTTCTTTGAAACTGGTTTTCCGAAGTAACATTTGGTTGTCCGAACATTAAATGTGTGTTGTTGTTTCTTTTGTTTTATACGAATCTTGTTTATATTTCTCACTAATGATAAAGATTTTTTGTTTTAATTATTCATAGACACATTTTATACACAATTAATTCATGGGAAGGGTAGAATTAAGAGTAAAATTTAATTTTGTACCACCTGTGTTAAAGTATATTTTTCACTCAAGATTGAAAGTATGTTTTAAAGTGTAGACAAAATAAAAACATTTATTCATCATTCCAATTATTGTTTGTCCCTAATATAGTTTAAACTTGTTGTCCAGTCAATATTTTGGTTGCCTCGGACAACCAGACAACTGCTAATTTAAAAGATTTCTCTGTATATTCAGGGCTTTTTTTAAGAGGCTGGGTTGGGGCCCAGGCCGTATGTTTTTGGGGGAAAGTACATGTATTGCAGCAGATTTGGTTAGGGGGAACACAAAATCCAGGTGTGAAGTCAACTTTTGGGGAAAAGTGCATGATTTTAAAGATATTTAGCTTGGGGCGGACGCCTATATTCAGCGCTTGCTATATTCATACAGTACAGCTCACGCGAAACCAACAAATTCCTCATTCCGCGGAGTTTAATGGCAGCGAGTCGACTCGGCATCGACCATCGCAGCAGCGTCTGTCCGCCGAGGCACTCCACGTCTGTCCGCCGAGGCACTCCGCGACTCTCCGCTGAGGCACTCTGCATCGGTTTTCCGCGTATCATATTGTTAAGTATTCAATTACATGTACAAATGTACATGAATATGCCGAAACAATTAATTTTACTGTGTTGTTGTTTTCAAAATACAGTATAAGTAAAACTGGCCGTAATTCGATTTGAACCCGTTTTTACAACATTCCCAAGTGAATGCATAAAATTTACATTTTATTTAAATGCTAAAGTTTTTGCACTACGAAAGTTTTATACAAAAAGAAACGATTTCAAAGTTCTTGCACTACGCAGTTTTTATTCCCAGACGACATGTACATGTATATATTTCGTAATGCACTTGGTCGATACGCGCACACTTTCAATAGGTGGAACGTGATGTTGTTTGTGTTATAGCATAACTTTCGTGCGCTTTTCTAGAAAACAAAGGATTTACGTAAATTACACAGACTATTAAAAAATGTCTTAACAGCACTCGAACACTAAAATTTAATATTGGATATTTTGGATATAAGAAATGTTAAGTAAAAGTCTGAATTTTTGCTGATTGTACAGATAATCACGCAGCAGTAACAATTAAGACGCATTTTCGGATATTAAATGTATATGTTTCTTGAAAATTCTCATAATTAAAAAGGATCGTTAAACTAAAATATATGAAAATAGCGCTCAGCAGACGGTACAGTTACCTGTAAATTTTTATTTTTTTTTTCCTCGGCGTTCCGCCGCGTGAATGGACACGTTCCGCCGCGTGAATGGACACGGCGGCATTCCGCAGATCGATGCCGAGGCTGAACAGACGCTGCGGCATTCCGCGGATCGATGCCGAGTGCCTCGGCGATTCGCAGCGGATCGATGCCGAGTGCCTCAGCGAATCGCCGCGGATCGATGCTGAGTGCCTCTGCGATTCGCCGCGGAAAAACACCATGTGGACTCAGAGTAATTTCGCGATCTGTCCGCGGCGTCGCCGAGTGCTTTGTTGGTTTCGCGTGAGCTGCACTGTACATGTATAAGGTAAACAAAATCTCTGATATTACTATTTATTAATATATACCTATCGTTTTACTGCCACCAATACTGTATTCAACATTTAAGTACAGGACAGCGTATTCATGACAAACGTTTTCCTTTTCCATATTATACTAGTGGCCAGTGTTTACTTAAACGTAATTGTGGAATTCGATTACTATCAAAATGCATATTGTTTTTTGGACCTATTAAGTTTGGGTAAACACTTCTGGGTACGGGTATTTTCCTTCCCTGAAGTGTTTTTGAAATCACACCCGAGAACCAAGACAACATTTATTTAAGAAATAATTTTCGATTATTGGCTAATAAACAACGATTTAGAGTTTTGATATGAATTAATATGAATTAAGCCACGAGGGCGTTAGTTGTTTAATATACTGCATCAGAATGACAAATCGTTGTTTATTAGCCAATAGCGAACATTATTTAGATTCTAACGTGTCCTGACAACATTTTCTGCAATTACGATGCAAACTATATTTTTCAGTTTCGAAACTATAATTTCGGGTTGTTTATTGGTAGTTGAACAATGGTGAATCTTGTTCTTTGTCTATAGAAAACTTGGCGCATGTCGTGTTAGAGTTAAGTGTTGAAACCATTTTTTCCAGTATTATTCAGAAAATATTTCTCTTCTATGACTGATCATGTGTATATTTGAGGCGTGTTGTGAGAAAACCGGGCTTAATGCATGTGCTTAAAGTGTCGTCCTGGATTAGCCTGTGCAGTCCGCACAGTCTAATCCAGGACGGCACTTTCCGCCTACAGTGGATTTATGTTTAGAAGAAACTTCCTTGTAACTGAAAATACCATACAAGCGGAAAGTGCCGTCCTGGATTAGACTGTGCAGACTGCACAAGCTAATCCGGGACGACACTATGCACATGCATTAAATCGGGTTTTCCCACGACACGCCTCATTTGTATCTCCGTTTTATGCATGTTAACAGATTCTGTTGTGTTTCAGTATATGCACGAACGGAACATTCTTCACAGAGATTTAAAGACACAGAACATATTCCTCACAAAGAGCAAAATCATCAAAGTAGGAGATCTTGGAATTGCAAGGTACATGTATACAACCCTTTCAGCTGTTAATTGCATGTTTTTATTTGAAGTTCTTATTTATAAAAATAATGTTTCGCATTATTGGCTAATAAACAACTATTTTGAGTTCGCATGCATAGGAATTAAACCAGGAGGGCGTTAGCCCGAGTGTTTGAATATACAATGACAAATCGGTGTTTATTAGCCATTAAACAGCGATAATGCGAAAATTATTTTGATTCTAACATGACCTGACAACATAGTCTGAATTTACAGTTTAGGAACTATTTTTTCAAGTTGCTTATTGGTAGTTTAACAGCGTGAATTTTGTTCTTTGTCTATAGAGAAGTCTACGGGTTTATGTTAGAATAAGTCTTTAAGCATTATATTTGCTTGGTCTGCAACAGTAAACAGGTACATAGGTATGTATTGAAAAATATACGCGTTAGAAATATTGTTCCTCAAAACACTTTTTGTCATACCAATATATTGCAGTAACAATAAAACAATTTAATAAGCATATTTGTTGTACTTCATTAGAAAATGAATGTAAAACTTCTATAACATTATAACAAGTACCACTATATATAGAGAATTGGTCATAATGTAGAACTCCCCCCCCTAGACACTTAAATGATATTTTGCGGGTTTTGGTGGGTGAATGACAGAAAATCTTTAAAGTAAATACAAATTACAAGATTGATGATTTTTAGCTGCAAATAAGATTTTACTTCTAAATTTCATAATTGGCACTTAAGAATATAAAAATTTATTTATATCAGTTAATTTGTGCCATTTTATTGCATTAATTTGGAATAATTAATGCACCTGCACCTATCAATATTTTCCCCTGGGGGGGGGGGATTGACAGATTTTATATTTTGGGGTCTAATTCCCCACCCTGGAGCCAAGCTGTTTTGTCTATACCAATATTAGCGGGATCTTAAATCCGAGTCTATTTCCCGGTATCATTCAGGAATTATTTGGCGTATCAAATTTTTATTCCCGCCTGTCGGGAATCGCTTTCAGTCTAAAGTACTGTATATTCCTGCTGCTCCCCCACTGGGGGAAACTATTGATAGGTGCATAATTGCCAGTATCATCTTCAAGGAAGTATTTGTCAAAATGGTGTTTCATTCGTGGATATTTAGAATCTGTTTTTACATTTATACTCCAGTGACAATCTCATTAAAATCAAATTCTAACGTTGTTAGGATCTGAAGACATTGTATAACACGTCACGTTCAAATGTCCTTCAGACCAATAAAATATCAGCCCTGCTGCGCCCAATGAAATTGCTTTTTGCACAGCAAAGTTTGGCCACGGTTTTTGAAAAGATTATGCATTTCCAGTTGATCCTCGGGAATAAATCATGTACAGTTACTTTTCACGTGGATAACAATGGATATAGTGGTACCTTAGGCGAGTAAACATCTAAAGTTCACGTTAATTTCGTGCATAGTTTTTGTGGTTTATATATAAAGTTATACCACACCATTTTGAAGACAACAATTTGATTGGCTCATGAAAAGGTCATCTGAACGTGACCCTAATGCGAAGTCTTCAGATCCAGACAGTGAATAATATAGTCGTGTCACAGGGCCCTCAATCTACGATTTTTGCCGCCGAATATAGGCCCCATTCCCCCACCTGAAAAGTATGTTTTTTTCCCCTAAAAAATGGAAAAATTCCCCCTTGGAGGTATGCAAAAAAAATACATAAAAAACAACAGAAAACCTAGTTAAGATGCCAATAATCGTCCGCATCATAAGTATAGCCGTTTTGGTCCAGATTTCTACATCGCCTATATTTCATTGACACATGTTATGTGCGATAAACAATAAACGAATCCGTTCAACATCAAAGTGAAACCGTTTGACGTCATCAGCTTATATCGCGCGTGCCACCCTTGACAATGTCCTTTCACTGCTGTCGCTTTAATTAGCAGCCGATTTACACGCTGTCCACGTGGAGGGTGTACACATTACCTGTATATCATGAATCAATACTGACCTATCTGAACGACAATAACGTTATCGATACGCCAAAAGTTTTATTTTTTTTTAATAGGAAATGTTAACTGCACATTGATGGCGATAAAAAAATTTGGTTGGTATGCGCTACAAAACTTTTATTCCAAAGTAAAGATCTCACAGTTCTCTGCGCTACAAAGTTTTTATATTGCCATCAATACACCCACGCTTTCCATGCAGATGATGGGATGTTGTACTTGTCAGCATAATTTTTGCGCGCTTTTCTAGCCGAACAGAGGCTTTTCATGAAGTACATGTGTATTTTAACTGTAAATAAAATTCGTGTTTATGACGTGTGAACAGTAAAATTCGGATAGGCGTTTCGCATTTTAATTCAGTAAATGTGTTGTGATAACTGATTTAAAATTAATTACAAGGAACTATATAATATTTTTATATACAAATAGAATATTTTACATATGGATATAACACAATATGGATGTTAACAACAATGAAAAGGTGATTTAATTACATTTACTTTTTGAGATAGCGAAAATAGGCTTGTGTTTACATGTATATGCACATGAATGACCTGACAAGTTATATCGCGATAGCGATCCATGGACCCCGCGAATCGCGATATAATGGAGTTGTAGTGCATTTCCATTTTCGGTCTTCTAAATGAATACATTAAATTAATTAATAATTTAAAAAGCGAGACTGCAAATTACTTTTACAAAAAAATATGTGTTGCATATTGAATTATATTAGTTTCATATCTCCGTTATAAAATCATGCTGGCCTAGAAAAACGTGTGAACTATATATTAACGCCGGCGAAATCACAAGAAACTCGTGGAAATGACGCGTGTATAGCTGCAATGTTACATGTATACCGCAGCCTAGTCCAAATTTTAAGCGTTATCGGTAGATTCCGAGCTATGGTTTTTTGTGCTAACAATATTAAGAAGTTATATTTATGAGATTTTCTGTTGCTGTAAAGATTACATGACGTTTTTACCGAACGACAATTAGACGCAAGTTTGTTCAGGTTGAGTTAGTTTTCAAATCACTTAACCTGTAAAAAGTACCATATTAAAATATTCCCCCGGTCAGTCAAAAGTCCCCCTCCAGAGGGCGGTGGGCTCCTTCCCCCAAAACTGATTGAGGGCCATGTGTCAATCTGGAGATGGTTTTAATGATATTTACTCAAGTGACATCCTAAAATATATTCCATTGTGTTTCAGACAGTAATATAATAATGAGTGAAGGTGTTTGGCCCAGTTACTCACCTGAAATCTGAGGCTTGAAAATTTGAATAATTATAATGGTTAATTATCAGCAAATAGTGTATTCCTATTCTTGAACTGCTGGAACTCTATGTTTGATATTTGGCAGTGCTGGATAGCAATTTAATAATATTAAATTATAGGCTTAAAATATTAGCTATATTTTTCACTTTCCAGCATTGAGTATCATTAGTTTATAAGATGTTGTGTTCTATAAAAATTTATCGACACTGTTGAATATTTGCAAATTATATGTCTTGTACATGTAACAATAAATTTTAATTGTATATGTACAATTTAAATATAGAAGGACAGAAAGAACTGAAAAAGAGAAAGATTAAAGTTGTATTTTTAATACAAACTATTCATGTACACGTGTAAAGTACATAGGCAATTAAATAATGTATATTGCTAGTATAATAATGCTGTTTTTTTAAAGTTATTTAGATGTTTGGACCTTATATTTAATTACCTTTCCTAGACTTGTCGACTCACTTGTTCATATCATAGAGGGCTAATTTAGTGATAATATTCCCTGGTAGAGTTTAAATCTGATAAGTGTAGTTTATCTGTTGATTGCAATAGCTTATAATCCTTTAAAGATGGGGCATGATTTCTTGGTTTATATCTCTACAAAAAATGTTTTCTTACATACACATAATTTAAGAAGCAAAATTAATATTTTACTAAATTTATTTCTCGTGGAAAATTTGATCTAAAATGTTCACATAAGTGCGACTTAAGTTAAGATTTCCCATAAGAGCTTTGTGAATACCAACCCGTGTAACCAATAGCGCTGGTAACCAATAGCAACAATATTGTTGTTGTTTCTATTCAGGGTACTGGACAGCTCAACAGACATGGCGAAGTTAAGATTTCCCATAAGAGTTTTGTGAATACCGACCGTTGTAACCAATGGCGCTGGTAACCAATAGCAACAATATTGTTGTTGTTTCTATTCAGGGTACTGGACAGCTCAACAGACATGGCGACCACACTGATTGGGACACCGTACTACATGAGTCCCGAACTGTTCTCCAATAAACCATACAATCATAAGGTAAAAACTTGCTCCATGTTTTATTTATTTGTTCATAATTAGCAGGGCTTTCATTAACGGAAGTTTGGGAGTAATTTACTCCCAGTTTTTGTCACAGGACTTCCACAATTGCAGCCATGAAAGTTGCAGAAGTTCCAAAATTGAAGCCGTGGAAGTTCCATCATGTAAGGATGAACAAATTAGAAGAAAAATTAAGTAATTTATTAGCTCGACTATTCGAAGAATGGGTGAGCTATCCTACTACCCCCGGCGTCCGCGTCAACGTCTGAATTTGGTTTAAGTTTTTATTCAAAAGTCTTGTAACTTCAAAACTACATAAGTTATTCACTTGAAACTTGGAATATACCTTTGTCATCAACTCCAGTGTCAGGGGCAACATTCCCCATAACTCTGTTTTGTATTTTGACAGAGTTATGCCCCTTTTTCACTTAGATTTTCTGGTTAAAGTTTATATTCAGAAGTTTTGTAACTTCAAGACTACATAAGTTATTCACTTTAAACTTGGAACTAACCTTTCTCATCAACTCCATTGTCAGGGGCAACATTCCGCATAACTCTGTTTTGTATTTTGATAGAGTTATGCCCCTTTTTCACATAGATTTTCTGGTTAAATTTTATATTCAAAAGTTTTGTAACTTCACTGCTACAAAAGCTATTCACTTGAAACTTGGAATATACCTTTGTCATCAACTCCAGTATGAGGGTGAACATTCCCCATAACTCTTTTTTTGTATTTTGACAGAGTTATGCCCCCTTTTCACATAGATTTTCTGGTTAAAGTTTATATTCAAAAGTTTTGTAACTTAAAAACTACATAAGTTATTCATTTGAAACTTGGAACTTACCTTTGTCATCAGGGGCAACATTACACATAACTCTATTTTGTATTTTGACAGAGTAATGCCCCCTTTTCACTTAGATTTTCTGTTTAAAGTTTATATTCCAAAGTTTTTTCTGTTTTAAGTTTATATTCAAAAGTTTGGTTACTTCAAAACTACATAAAGTTATTCACTTGAAACTTGGAACTAACCTTTGTCATCAACTCTAGTATCAGAGTCAACATTACCCATAACTCTATTTTGTATTTTGAGAGAGTTATGCCCCTTTCTCACATATATTTTCTGGTTAAAGTTTATATTCAAAAGTTTGTAACTTCAAAACTAGATAAGTTATTTTATTCACTTGAAACTTGGAACTAACCTTTGTCATCAACTCTAGTATCAGGGGCAACATTACCCATAACTCTGTTTTGTATTATGACAGAGTTAGCCCACTTTTTACATAGACTTTGTTGTTAAAGTTTTTGTTCCAAAAATGTATAAACTATACAAGGCTTCACTTAAAAGTTTCGTATTTTAACAAATTTATGCCCGTTCCACTATCCAAAATATGTACCAACTAAAATACTTCGAATAGTCGAGCGCGCTGTCCTCTGACAGCTCTTGTCTAAATGTATACCTTTTTCACTGAATAAATTGGCATATAAACAACTGATGAAAAAGAACTGGCCTTAAAAAACCTAGAATTTTATACTTAATTTTATTTCTGAAATGCTCAGGACTTATGTAGTGCAATACTGTCAAAACTTCAAAATATTATGACCTAAACTTCCAAAATCAAAGGCCAGGAAGTTCAAACTTCCAGTTTTCAAAAGTTAATGAAAGCCCTGATTAGACTGATCTATATGTTGAAAGGGTTTTGTTTCCTTATTTAACGGGGTCCAGTAAACGGACCCATTCCGAATGCCAAATATGGTTTATTTTTCCCAATTGGAATAAAAAAAATTCCCAAATGAGAATTGACAAAATCCTAAATACTAGGAAATGAGACTCTACTGTGGAATCACTAATTTTCGCGCTTTTCGCATTCTCGCCATAGCACGAATTTATGACCACTGTGAATATTTACCGATTGCGTATTGTAGCAACACATTGGGAGCTTACATGTTCGTTCAAATGTATGTAAGTAATCGTTCGTAAATATACGCAGATAGGCTTATGTGTCACGATGCAAATGTTTTTAATGAAAGTTTTCAATGTTTTCTTCATCGGCTTCATTCTGATTAATGAATTTTTTTGCTTTTAAATTGTGGGCATTTTCGTACATTTAAATGTGGTGATACACCCTATATAAAAATATAGAGATCTAATTTTATTTCTTGTAATTATTTTAAAATCGCGAATAATTAATTTCGAAAACCAAAACACCTTTCCGAATATTACTGTTCACGTGATGTAAAAACAAATTCTATTTTACAATTAAACTGCACGTGTATTTCATGTTAATCCTTTGTTCTGCTAAAAAAAACGCGCGAAAATTATGCCGACATGTTCAACGTCATGTCATCTGCATGGAAAGTGTGGGTGCATTGATTGCCATAAAAATAAGTAGTGCAGAGTACATTGAGGTCTTTACTTTTGTAGAAACATTTTTTAACGCATAACAACACAATTGTATTTCTATAACACAGTTACGCAAAGGCATGATTTTTAACATTCGTAATGCAATGAGTAAAAGAAACATGAAGATGTTACTTTTCATAAGTTGATATTTTGAGTAACTAATAAGTGCCTGCAATGTGGAGCTGAAAAAAATATTTCAATGGGCACTGAACTAACAACAAGGTGTCAGTTTGACAGAACATGAAATATTGTATCTATTGTCTCTCCTAAATCTGCGACCACTTTTGTCAATTAAGAGCCTAATCCGGTACTAATATACTTGTTTATTTCAACAAACAAGGTGTCAAAATAGGACCCTTCATTGGCGTTCTGTCTGGTTGGTCGTTTTATTGCATAATTTACACATATTTTGAGTAAAAACCAATTCTCGTTTGTTTGTTGTTGTTTTTTTTTTCAAAATCGTAGTTGCGCGAATTTAAGACCGTGCGAATATGTCCGCGATTGCAAGTGCACGAAATTTGTACCACGCGATCAAGTGAATCCACAGTAAGTTGTAAATCATGGAATATCTTGTATGGTTATAGATATGCACCATTAGAATACCAAGTAAAATGATTATAAAACAAGTTTTAAGTTATTTGTAGCAGCAGCTTCATTCGTTTTTTGAATGAGAAAGTAAGAACTGTGCATATATCATCAATTGATCTGACTCGTCTAGACACTGTGCCTGAACATCCTGATTTTATTATCTGTGGTTATCTTCAAATTTCAATACATAAATTGAGCGTTAAATCGCTTTATCCGGTTGTTCTGAATAAACAGAATAGTTTACTATGCTACTGTTTTATTTTCCAGTCCGATGTGTGGGCGTTAGGCTGCTGTGTCTACGAGATGATGACCTTGAAACACGCTTTCAATGCCAAGGATATGAACTCACTAGTCTATAAAATACTGCGGGGAAAGGTTGGTAGTCTATAAAATATTGTAGGGAAAGGTTGGTAGTGTATACAATACTGAGGGGAAAGGTTGGTAGTCTATAACATACTGAGGGGCAAGGTAGGTAGTCTATAAAATAATGTTGGGTAATGTTGGTAGTCTATAAAATACTGAGGGAAAGGTTGGTAGTCTATAAAATACTGAGGGGCAATGTAGGTAGTGTATAAAATACTGAGGGGAAATAAAATACTGAGGGAAAAGGTTTTTAGTCTATAAAATGCTGCGGGGAAAGGTTGGTAGTGTGTAAAATACTGTAGGGAAAGGTTGGTAGTTTATAAAATAGTTGGGAAAGGTTGGTAGTCTATAAAATACTGAGTGAA
The DNA here is from genome assembly GCA_027627225.1 of Congeria kusceri. Taxonomy (NCBI): domain Eukaryota; kingdom Metazoa; phylum Mollusca; class Bivalvia; order Myida; family Dreissenidae; genus Congeria; species Congeria kusceri. Next base: position 1,289,541 of record JAPFQT010000033.1, on the reverse strand, counting down.
AGGTTGGTAGTCTATAAAATACTGTGGGGAAAGGTTGGTAGTCTATAAAATACTGTAGGGAAAGGTTGGTAGTCTATAAAATACTGTGGAGAAAGGCTGGTAGTCTATAAAATACTGAGAAGAAAGGTTCGTAGTCTATAAAATACAGTAGGGAAAGGTTGGTAGTCTTTAAATACCGAGGAGAAAGGTTGGTAGTGTATAAAATACTGTAGGGAAAGGTTGGTAGTCTATAAAATACTGCAGGGAAAGGTTGGTAGTCGATATTATACTGAGGGGCAAGATTGGTAGTGTATAAATACTGAGGGGCAAGGTTGGTAGTTTATAAAATAGTTAGGAAAGGTTGGTAGTCTATAAAATACTGAGGAGAAAGGTTTGTAGTCTATAAAATACTGTAGGGAAAGGTTGGTAGTCTATAAAGTACTGAGGAGAAAGGTTCGTAGTTTATACAATCCTGAGGGTAAAGGTTTGTAGTCTATAAAATACTGTGGGGGAAAGTTGGTAGTCTATAAAATACTGAGAGGAAAGGTTGGTAGTGTATAAAATACTGTAGGGAAAGGTTGGTGGTCTATAAAATACTGAGGGGAAAAGTTGGAAGTCTATAAAATACAACAGGGAACTGTTTGTAGTCTATAAAATACTGTGGGGGAAAGTTTGTAGTCCATAAAATACTGAGGGGAAAGGTTGGTAGTGTATAAAATACTGTAGGGAAATGTGGTAGTCTGTAAAATACTGTGGGGGAAGGTTTGTAGTCTGCTGTACAGCTGAGGCCAAACAAACATATTTCGCGATTCCCGGAGTTTGGGAAAGTGGAGTAATTACTCGCGGAGTAATTACTATGCATCACTTGGCATCAGCTGTCAGTTGAACACAGACTGCGGGTGACTCTGAGTGACTCCTGGCAGGCATTGAAACAGAAAATACCATAATAGTGGAAAGTACCGTCTGCAGTCTGCACAGGCTAATCTGGGACAACACTTTACGCACATGCATTAAGCCAGATTTTCCCACAACACTCCTAATATTAAAAAGGTATTTGACTTTCTTTTACGGCTGGTGCAACAAAAAATAAAGCTGTGACAAATCATGCTTTGCTGGCTGCTTCAGATGCCCCCGATGCCTCGCCAGTACAGCAAGGAACTGGTGGACCTGATCCGCACCATGTTGCACCAGGACCCTGCCAAGCGACCCACCGTGAACCGAATTCTCCGGGACCCCTATATCAAGAAAAACATCGCAATCTTCCTCGAGGAAACCAAACAAAGGTACGTGATGGGTTACATACCAGTAATATTGCTTAGTTTTACTTTATAATATTTGTTACTTACCGGTAGTTGTACTTTATTTGTAGTCTAAAGTCAGGACTTTTTTAACAGCAGCAATGGTGAAATAAGTTCATAGAAGGGGCCTTTAAGAATCATTTACTTATTCATATTTCAAATTTTGACTAAATCCCTTGATAAATAGTCAAGAAATTATGAAAAATAGAAGTGTGATTGAGTGTATACCTGAGAACTACCACAAGTACTTTTGTGATTTACTAGGTTGTTTTATGCATGAGGACCAAATGTTACAATTTAAATGCCAGGAAGTAAATTGAAAAAGGTTTATGTAGACAATATTCAAATATACATCCATGAATAATTTGTTAATTAGTTCACAGTAGTTTTTACCTGAACATATTTTGACCACCTTTGATATAATAATTGGATTCTTTTATTGATTACTAGTCTATTTCTCCCCGTTCTAGTCGAAGACCGGCCAGTGGTGTGTCAGCGCGACCTCTAAGCCGCCCTTTATCAGCCCGCTCAGTTGCTTCTCAGTCTGAGCCGGACACCGCCCGGTCCAAAGTCTCTGTCATATCCAACGACTCGGAAAGCTCTGCGTCGATCGACTCTCCGGACAGTGTGCGGTCAGTCGTGGACAGTGACCGGTCAGTTGCCAGCGTGTCCAGCGTGGACGTACATGCGGGTGGGGAACCCGATAAACATTTCAATGCTCACAGGTAGGAGTTGCGCTGATTGTATTCCATTGTATGCTATCTATGAAAAGCAGTTTTAAACTTTAAAAAAAAAAACAACAACAACAAACGTTTCAACAAACCAGCAAATTAAACTTATTGCTAGATTATTTATATCACTTAGATTACTGTTAAAAAACAAACAAACAAAAACACATCTTAAATTAACCAGTAGATGTACATAGATCGCTCCGCCTTTCTGTTTGTCTAAGGTTGTTTGTCCAAGGATTTGAAGTAAATTGATTGGATTATGCAACCATGTGTTAATATTTACCACTACTAATAATAATTATCACACAAACATGTTTGTTTATTAAATTTTAATACACTAAACGTTTCGGCGTGATGCCTTCATCAGTAGTAATAAAAATAATCACCACTGAAATATAAACCCATAATTGGTGAATTCACTTGATTTACAAGTATATACTGGTCATTTCTATACAAAGTCCTGGAAAGACAGTCAGACAATGGCCCCCCAAGGCTGGGTCCGTATTCACCAACCCATTCTTTGACTTAAGACGTAAGAACAAAGAATATTCTTGAAACTGTTTTTTTCTGAGAACTCCGTTAATTTGAATCTTATGTGGTATTCACCAACTCTATTATAGCATTCTTAATTCTTAACAGTTTGGTGACAGTGTTTTTTTTTCACCTTTGGGGGAAAGGTGGCGGGGCCCTTCAAATGGGGAATTTTACGGCAAAAGAGGGTTTTTTTTAGAAAAGCATTATATGTTTATATTCTACTTTGTTATAAAACATAAATTTATTAATTGTTTTGCTACAAATTATAACTTATACTATGCACTAACTTGGTTTGATGAATAATTGCTGGGATTGTTGACTAAAATTCCTCTATGTTAGTCAATTTGTGTCCGATTTTGGTGAATTAAAAAAAAAATGACAAAGCTTACATTCTGAGCAGAAATTTATGGTAAATATAGTGGAAAAATATGAGGCGCGTCATGAGAAAACCGGTCTTAATGCATGTGCTCAAAGTGTCATCACGGATTAGCCTGTGCTGACTGCTTTTTTGGTTATTTTCTGTTTCAAGGAAGTCTCTTCTAAACATAAATTCACTGTAGGCGGAAAGTGCCATCCTGGATTAGCCTGTGCGGACTGCACAGGCTAATCCGGGAGGACACTTTACGCACATGCATTAAGACCGGTTTTCCCACGACGCGCCTCATATACTTTTTAAGCATGCGAAAGGGGACAAATTTCGGCTCCAAATTGGCCTTAAAAAACAACAACTGGGTTATGACATAAGATACATTGGTATGCAGCATACTCGTTAAAGCACATACAGTAAAACTTCTTCAACTCGAGGTTGCACCAGAATGACGAAAATACTCTAGTTATCGTAGGTTTCAAGATTTCGAGGTGTCCCTACTGAGAAATATTCACAATAATGTTGAATCATCAGTATAATCAAGTATTAGTTGGTCACATTAATTCTTACAATGTACAATTATTAACTATGTTTATAAAAACAAACAATTAAGTACACATACGATACAACTGCTTACTTGTCAGTATTTTTGTAGAAGAATAATATGAGTTACAGCACATAACGATAAGTCTAATTAGCTAAGAGCATATCGGTTTTGTTATTTAGGCTAATTAAATTCTTCTTACCTGCTTACAATTTCTAAAGGGTACTAGTAACACCTGCTTACAATTTCTAAAGGGTATTAGTAACACCTGCTTACAATTTCTAAAGGGTACTAGTAACACCTGCTTACAATTTCTAAAGGGTACTAGTAACACCTGCTTACAATTTCTAAAGGGTACTAGTAACACCTGCTTACAATTTCTAAAGGGTACTAGTAACACCTGCTTACAATTTCTAAAGGGTACTAGTAACACCTGCTTACAATTTCTAAAGGGTACTAGTAACACCTGCTTACAATTTCTAAAGGGTACTAGTAACACCTGCTTACAATTTCTAAAGGGTACTAGTAACACCTGCTTACAATTTCTAAAGGGTATTTGCAATATTTTAAAAGGTATTTACACAAATACCCCTCTTATCTGGAGCTCTGTGTACACTCAGTCCAAAATCTTTGGGGGTAAATGTACTTTCAGTCTGATTCTGATGTTTTAAGAAAGTGGTTTCTACACATTCACGACATTAACAGTCAGATATCATATATGTACGGTGGCATAGGTGTGACATGTGCATGTTTTTATTTAAGTCGTTCCCACGACATATTAAGTCGTGGGAACAAGATCTTATCTCATGTGAACGACATAGTTATGTTGTGGGAGAGATATTTTTGTCGAGGGGACGACTTAATGAGCCAATCAAATTCCATGTTGCTCTCGCAGAAGAAAAACAATTTCTTTATTTCTTAATCCAGCATTGAAATACGATATTATGTAAGCGTCTCTTGTATCAGCCATTTTGAAACATGCTTTTAAACAACGTGTATTCTGATCGGTTATTTATATCGTTACCACGAGTTAATTATCTCATTCCCACGACTTAATATGTCGTAACCATGGCATAATTATGTCGTTCCCATGAGATAAGATCTCGTTCCCACGAGATAAGATCTCGTTTCCACGAGATGAGATTTCGTTCCCATGACTTAATATGTTGTGGAATGACATAAATAAAAAATGCACATGTCACATCTATGCCACCGTATATATGTGTCTATTTTTAGCTCGACTATTCACCGAATGGTCCCAGCTATTCTACTCACCCGTTCGTCGGCGTCACCGTAATTCTCCAGTTAAGGTTTGTGTGCAACAAGTACATATCTCTGTAACAGCTACAGATATTCAATTGAAACTTAGAAATATTATGTTTAAAGTTTATGTGTAAGTACATAATCTCTGTAATTACTACATATATTCAATTGAAATTTTACATACGTTTTCATGGTCATAATATAAGGTCACTGGCCAGTGCCAATAACTGTGACCAGCATTTTAGCACAGTTATGCCCCTTTTTGTACTAAGAAATATTCAGGCTAAAGTTTGTGTGCAAGTACATATCTCTGTAATTACTACATATATTCAATTGAAATTTCACATATGTTTTCATGGCTATTTTGTAAGGTCACTGACAGAATTAATATACTACTGTGGAATCACAAATTTTCGCGGTGGTCTAATTTTCGCGCTTTTTGTGCCCTAGCCATTGCGCGAATTTATGACCACCTCGTATATTTACCGATTTCATACAGTAGCAACTCCTTGGGAGCATACACTTTCGTTCAAATGTACGTCGGTAATCGTTCGTAAATATATACAGATATGCCTATATGTTATGATGCGAATGTTTTTAATGATTCTTATTGAATGTTTTCTTCATTGGCTTCATCATGATTAATAAATGCATTGTTTTTCTTTTAAATTAAATTGTTGGCGTTTTCGTACATTTAAATGTGGTCATACACTGCAGATCCTCTATATCGCGGTCCATATATATAAATATATATGTATATACTATAGCCCATTTTCGTCACGTCAAAACATAAACGTAATTATCTTGCCTTTGTCATTGTTGTATCATCCTTAATGTGTTATATCCATATATGTAAAATATGCCATTTGTATATAAAAATATAGAGATCTAATATTATTCTTTGTAATTAATTTCAAATCCCGTATAATCAATTCGAAATCCGAAACGCCTTTCCGAATTTTACTGTTCATGTGATGTAAACACGATTTCTAGTTAACAATTAAACTGCACGTGTATTTCATGTTAATCCTTTGTTCTGCTAAAAAAGCGCACGAAAGTTATGCTGACATTTCGTCACGTCATCCGCATGGAAAGCAAGGGTATATTCATTGCCATAAAAACACTTTGTAGCATAGAGTACATTGAGAACATTACTTTTGTATAAAAATTTCATGACACATAAAAACAAAATTGTATTTCTATAGCACCATTACACAAAGGCATGATTTTGAACTCTCGTAATACAATGAGTAAAAGGAACATGAAGATTTAACTTTTCACAAGTTGATCTTTTGTGTAGAGAATTGGCGCCCGCGATGTGAATCCGAAAAGAGTATATCAATCGGCACTTAATAACAAGGTGTCAGTTTGACATAACGGGAAATATTGTATCTATTGTCTCGCCAAAAACTGCGACCACTGTTGTCAATTAAGAGCCTAATCCGGTACTATTATACGTGTTTATTGCAACGAACAAGCTGTCACAATAGGACCCTTTTATTGGCATTTTGTCTGGTCGGTTTATTGCATAACTGACAGGATATTTTGTGTGAAAAACAATTTTTTGTTGTTGTTTTTTTCAAAATCGTAGGTGTGCAAATTTAAGACCGCTCGAATATGTCTGCGATCGCAAGTGCACGAAATTTGTACCCCGCGAATTCAAGTGATTCCACAGTATCAAAGCGGAGTGAATAGTCGAGCTCTCGTTTAATTTTCTTTGCTCATCTTGTGATATTCAAAGCATAAATTACGCATGTACACGCCTTATATGGTCATCTGCTATGTAAATCGTGGACTGTGTTGCAGACGGAACCGTTCAGATCTGAAGACAATCGTAGAAGTCCACACTGAGAAGTCCTCAAAGGAGGAAGAAGAGTCAGACCAGGACACTATCAAGCCAAACACACTAAAGGCCCCAAAGTCACAAAATGAACACAAAGAAACTAATGAGCCACAGAATGAACACAAAGATGCTAGTGAACCAAAATTACAGGAAAGACCGTCCTCTGCCTCTAGATCATCTGCAGCTAAAGTTGATAAACAGGTTTGAATTTGTGTTACTTTGTATTTTTCATGAACTTCTAAATATTGTAAGTGTATTGAAATAACTTTATTTTAATTATAAGCTTTACTTTCTTTTAGTGCACATGTTTTGAGAAAATTCAATTTGAGCTTTTATTTTGAAAGGTTAATTGGTATTTATCTTTTTTTTGTATACGAGGGATTGAAACTTATGGATTTAAGAAGCATTTGTTTGCCATGGGTTTGTCTTGCTGAAACTAGCTCTTTCAGGTTTTTATTTTACCACAGTTTTAATAGCATTCTGTTAGTTATTAGTTTTCATTGTAGAAAATCAAAAAGCCAGGGGTGGCGAAATCTCAAAAAAACTTACTTGTCCACGGACAACTAATTTTGAAATTTAATGTGTCCGTTGATGAAATCCACTTTTCCGTATATATAAAAATGCATGTAATGAATGATGTGAAATATTCTGTGTTAAATCAAAATGTGATTGTCTTGCTTGATTTTGATATCTGCATAGTGCTTATTTATATTAGTGTTTGATAAATAAAATTAAAGAGTTTTTCTTTTGCAAAGCAACAAGTACTATTAAAGCATAAGTTTTCTATCGACATGTATGACACATTCATACACTAAAGTCTTAACTATTATTTAGTTGCATATTTTACATTGTTTACCGTAAAAGTTGTCTGAAATAAGATTGCAGACTGTGTTTTATTTGTTTTAATGCAACATGCTAAATTCCATTACGAGTGCTGAAAAATAGAAACCCGTCTACACTGCAGTTTAAAAGTCGGATCGTATGTTGAAAATGCGGAACGCTTTTCAATGCGTTCCATATATTGTGGGCCCTTTACTCCGTATATAGCACACGTTTTGCTCCGCAAATAACAGTGACAATGCAAACGCATGTCAACATCCGGTTTTGCGAAACTGAAATTCTGCTCTCTTTTTTAAATTCTCCGAGCTGTTTCTCAAGAAATTGGTTGTCCACGGACAACTTGATTGGAAAAATTCAATTGCCCAGACCTACAAATGTACGACTCGGACAACTCGAACATTTGATTTCGCCACCCCTGAAAGCTATGCAAGTGACTAATATTGTAAATACAATCTTATCACAAGGGTCTGTGTATAGTCTTTGCACTACTTGAGGTCTTGAGAGCAACCTGTTGTTTGAGAGTGGTAAATTCAGTGTGTAACTTTTTTAACGCCCAGTACACACCCCGCGCCACCCCTAGAACCCCCCGAACAGACAGATCCGAGGTATGTGTGTGTGTGCTGCAGTGTGAATGAGATGGCAAACACGAGTGTGTCAATTACTTAACATCAAAGTGTGATTCTTACTAAGCAATAAAGTGTGATACAATGTGTGTTACCCACTAGGCAGTAAAGTGTCATTCATTTAAAGTTTGTCATTCATTTAAAGTGTCATTCATTAAAAGTGTGTTCCTTACTAGGCATCCAAGTGCCATCATTCATTTAAAGTGTGATCTTCACTAGGCAACTAGTGTGATATACTAACACAGTGTGTTCCCCCTAGGCAATGAAGTGTCATCATTCATTTAAAGTGTGTTCCTCACTAGACAATAAAGTGTCATCATTCTTACAAAGTGTATGCCTTTGTCACTAGGCATCATAATATTATTGTTCTGATGTATTCCTCACTAGGCAATAAAGTGTGAATCTTATGAAGTGTATTCCTCACTAGTCAATAAAGTGTGATTCTTACAAAGTGTTCTTCACTAGGCAATAATGTGTGATTCTTACAAAGTGTATTCCTTACTAGGCAATAAAGTGTGATTCCTACCAAGTGTATTTCACACTAGGCAATGAAGTTTGATTCTTACACAGTGTGTTCTTCACTAGGCAATAATGTGTGATTCTTACAAAGTGTATTCCTCACTAGGCAATAAAGTTTGATTCTTACCAAGTGTATTTCACACTAGGCAATAAAGTGTGATTCTTACGAAGTGTATTCCACAGTAAGCAATAAAGTGTGATACTTACAAAGTGTTTTCCTCACTAGGCAATAAAGTGCCATCATTCATTTAAAGTGTGATCCTCTCTAGGGATATAAGCAGGATACTTACAGTGTGTGTTCTTACTAGGCAATAAAGTGTCATCATTTTTACAAAGTGTGACCATTCGCCACTTAGCATCATAATGTTATTCTTACATTGTGAACCTCACTAGGCAGTAAATGTGAATCTTACAAAGTGTGTTCTTCTCTAGGCAGTTAAGTGTCATTCTTACAAAAATGTGCTCCTTACAATGCAGCAACGTGTGCTTATCACCAGACATCAAAGTGCCATCATTCATCATTAATAGTGGTCCTCACTAGGCAATAAAGTGTCATCATTCTAACAAAGTGTAAGAATTTCATTTTAGGCATCATAATATTATTCTTACATTGTGTTCCTCACAAGGAAATAAAGTGTGTATCTTATAAATTGTATTCCTCACTAGGCAATAAAGTGTGATTCTTACAAAGTGTATTCCTCACTAGGCGATAACGTGTGATTCTTAAAGTGTGTTCCGCACTAGGCAATTAATTAGTGATTCTTACAAAGTGTATTCCTCACTAGGCAATGAAGTGTGATTCTTACAACGTGTATTCCTCACTAGGCAAATAAAGTGTGATTCTTACAAAGTGTATTCCTCTCTAGGCAATAAAGTGTGATTCTTACAAAGTGTATTCCTCACTAGGCAATAAAGTGTGATTCTTACAAAGTTTGTTCCTCACTAGGCAATTGTTAACTGATTCTTACAAAGTGTTTTCCTCACTAAGCAATAAAGTGTGATTCTTACAAAGTGTATTCCTCACTAGGCAATAAAGTGTGATTCTTACAAAGTGTATTCCTCACTAGGCAATAAAGTTTGATTCTTACAACGTGTGTTCCTAACTAGGCAATAAAGTGTGATTCTTACAAAGTGTATTCCTCACTAGGCAATAAAGTGTGATTCTTACAAAGTGTATTCCTCACTAGGCAATGAAGTTTGATTCGTACAAAGTGTGTTCCTAACTAGGCAATAACGTGTGATTTTTACAAAGTGTATTCCTCACTAGGCAATAAGTGTGATTCTTACAACGTGTATTCCTCACTAGGCAATAATATGTGATTCTTACAAAGTGTATTCCTCACTAGGGAATAAAGTGTGAATCTTACAAAGTGTTTTCCTCATAAGGCAATAAAGTGTGATTCTTACAAAGTCTTTTCCTCACAAGGCAATAACGTGTGATTCTTGGCGCATATTTCCCATGGCCCATTCTTAGACTTCAGAATAAAGAAAAGACCTAGGGTTGTATTCCAGAAACATCTTAAGTGAAATCTTATCCTTCACTTTAAAATCATCACTTTTTTTGTTAAGCATTTTATTTCATGTATACATGAAATTCTGCTAAAGGTACACTAATTTGCCACTTATTATAAACTACTATTTACTTAACTTTTAATGGAATCATTAATTTATATGTAATTTTAAAAATATTACATTGCAAAAATTGGGACTTAAGTTAAAATAGTTTAAGATAAACTTAAGATGTTTCTGGAATATGGCCCCTAGACTCAAGAAACTTGTCTGTTTGCATATATATGTATATATATATTGTTTTAAAGTTGCCATAGTATTGGGAAACCCAACAGGTTTTTTTAAGGTTTGTTACCCTAGGGTTAGGGTAAGGATTAGGCTTGGGTTATATATATTCTTAGAATATAACATTTTCTTGAATATTCTTTATTCTTACGTCTTAAATTGTGTATATATGATCTTACAACTGACATAATTACATGAACTAAAACAATGCGAGAAAGTTAATAACCGTTTCTTTGAATTTTAGATTGAAGTAAAGTTCAAAAGAACCATTGTTGTGAAACGCATAATTTGCATGATTTTAATCTGAAAATGTACAGTCGAAAACTACAATACAAGCACCTATGCTTACTCGACATTTGTTTTAGGTTACACAACACTAGCAAAAGAAGCGAAAGTCAACTAACTTTTTGGCTTATTAATTGGCCATTTTATTGTTTCCTTTATTATTGACATGTTGTTTTTTAAAATATGATTTCAAGTTAGTTTATTACTTACACATTTTACGTCTAAAAATGGGTTGGTGAATCTAGGCCCATGCAGTTTTACAGAAACATCTTAAGTATACTTTTAATCTTAACTAAAAAATCATATATATATATATGTTGTTAAACATTTTATTCCTCATGTATATAACATTGTTCTCAGTTTTTCTTAAAAAAACTATTTTATTATTTTCTTTTTTACATTACTATAAATGAATTCACAAATTTAAATGTGGTTTAAGAAAAATTGCAATTCATAAATTTGAACTTTAGTGAAAATATTTTAAGACAAAATTGAAGATGTGTCTGTAATACAGCCCAGTGTCGTCCGTGTTTGCACGCACTGATGTGATTTCTTGCGCACATTTTCAGCTACCTAGTCCATCCCTCTCACCTCCGCGGCAAAGACATAGGAAAAAGAAAAACAACTTGTTAAAAAAAGTAAGTTCATCGTGTGAGAAGAATAGACGAAAGTCCGACTCGGGTGACGAGCGCGATGGGGTCTCCAAATCGTTAGATGGCGAAATCAGCAAGTCTCGTTCGAGCAATAAGAAATCCTCAGCGTTCATTTTTGAAAACGTAAATTTTATAGTATGATGCACCCAGTACTCTTTATGTACCCGTACCCCAGAATTGCCTCGTATCTTTCCCGTCGCATTTTGTTGCATAGTTGAATTTGCAGCTTTCTAACACAATGTATCGTGCATTTCATGCAGTAGTTGATCATTGTAAATGTAGGCAGTGCTCTTGATCAGTGTTTTTTTTTTCACCCTTGGGGGAAAGGTTGCGGGGCCCTTCAGATCGGGAATGTTATGGCAAAAGTTTTTTTTTTTTAGAAAAGCATTATTTAATGGTTATATTCTTCTTCGTTTAAAATCATTAATGAATTGTTTTGTACTAATGATAACTTAGATTAACCTGCTTTGATGAAAAATTATTTCAATGGGATTGTTTACGAAAACTCCTCTATCTTAACCAATTTGTTTCCGATTTTGGTCATTGTTTTTTTCAAAATAAAGCTTACAATCTGGGGGGAATTTTAAGGTAATTATAGGGGAAAAATATATACTTTTTAAGCAGGGGAATGGGGCCAAATTTTAGCCCCAAATTGGCCATTAAAAAAACACACTGTTGATACAATTTTATTTATAGTTTAAACATATTTATTTCTCTTGTACAACTAGCAAATATACAAATAGATGCACAATGCAATAAGAATAAGAAAAGGATTGAAACGAAAGAATTAAATTCTTATATGGTTTCTCTCCTTATTTTATTTATAGGGTTTAGTTACTCCCTAAACTTTAATATAAAGGGGTGCATTGTCTTTACCCCTTCATAGTCAAACTGCAAGGTTGTTTATAGGTAGTTTAACAATGGTGATTTTTTTTCTTTGTCTATAGAAAACTCTGCGCTTGTCATATTAGAATAATAGTTTTGCACTGATCTATTCAATTATAGGAAACTATATTCCATAGTCATGGTTTCATGTATCATTCTCTCAAATTTCAAGATTGTCTTTCTAAAAAAATATGAACAAATATGATTTTTTGTTGGGCGTATATTTGTGCCATCTGTCTAACGTGTAGTTAGCCCTTTCAAACCCTCCCTATAGCTATGTTAGAATGAACTGTCACACCAGACAATATCTCGCTATATATTGAACATTTATAGCATTCTCAAGATTTAAACTTGCAATTCATGCTGAAGAACTTACGACGGTTGTCCCAGAATAGCGTATAATTGACATACAGCTAATGCAGTAATACAATAGTATTTAAAATCATGTTTGTTTTACTTACAGCCATGCGTCTTACTAATCATGTGAAAATATTATGCGTGTGCCTTCAAGAACAATGAAGTTATATAATTTGTTGGAACATAATATTCAGCAATGCGGCCCACACAACATCAGTATAAATCACGTCTTTACGTCATAAGCTTATTAATTCTTAACATAATGTCTATGGTACTAGATACATGTGTTGTTCTGCTTCATCCCTGGCGTGAGTACATAACAAACAATTATTGAGTGTCCTACAACATTTCCTAATTAATGGCTTGCATAATTTTATGTTTCCTCATGATTCCATCCCCATACGTTACCATCCGATTGACTTGATTGTTCAACATAATAGGTATGTCTTTTGTCACTTTGCTACCAATCCGGATTGTTCCGGTGCAATCGCTTGACGTCGAAATTTAATGCCTAGCTGGACCACATGTTACACAAATTCTGCCATAGGAACTGTTATAGTAACATCATTACAATGAAACATCGATTAATGACACATCAAAGTGGGGTATTTACGATAATTTATATATGAGGCGTGTCGTTGGAAAACCGGTCTTAATGCATGTGCATAAAGTGTCGTCCCGGATTAGCATGTGCAGTTCACACAGGCTACACCGGGACGGCACTTTCCACCTACAGCGGATATATGTTTAGAAGAGACTTCCTTGAAACAGAAAATACCATAAAAGCGGAAAGTGCCATCCTGGATTTGCCTGTACGGACTGCACAGCCTGATCCGGGACGACACTTTACGCACATGCATTAAGACCGGTTTTCCCACGACACACCTCATATTTTTTTAAACAGAAATGTCTGTACAAAGGGTCCAAATTGCATTTGATATATGCTGTCATTACACCTATTACAAAATTAAACAGTGTGGGCAGCAAAGCTATACATAACAGCTGAAATTCACATATTTTTCATAGAATTATATGATGAAAGGGACTCAATTTCATTCTGCACATGTAAAAGATACATATATTACATGTAAACATACTCAAGCAAATAAGACCATGATATTATTCTTTGATATTACAAATTATATGCTATTTTGGGACAACCCTCGTATTTATTGCTCTCAAGATTCAAACTTCCAATTGAAGAACTTATATTTGATTCTCAATATTTAAACTTCTCATTGATGCTGAGGAACTTGTATATTATTCTCAAGATTTAAACTTCCCATTGATGCTGAAGAATTTATATGAAAGTCTCAAGATTTAAACTTCCAATTGATGCAGAAGAACTTATATATTGTTATCAAGATTTAAACTTCCCATTGATGCTGAATAACTTATATATGATTCTCAAGATTTAAACTTCCCATTGATGCTGAAGAACTTGTATATTGTTATCAATATTTAAACTTCCAATTTATGCTGAAGAACTTCTATAACATTCTCAATATTAAAACTTCCCATTAATGCTGAAGAACTCGTATATTAATAATTCTCAAGATTTGAACTTCCCATTGATGCTTAGAACTTATATATCATTCTCAATATTTAAACTTCCCATTGATGCTGAAGAACTTGTGTATTAATTATTCTCAAGATGTAAACTTCCCATTGATGCTGAAGAACTTATATATCATGTTCAGTATTTAAACTTCCCATTAATGCTGAAGAACTTATATATCATTCTCAAGATTAAAACTTTTCATTGATGTTGGAGAACTTATTTATCATTCTCAAGATACACACTTCCATGATGCTTAGAATTTATATATATCATTTTCTCAAGATTAAACTTCCCATTGATGCAGAATATTCAATAATGGTGGAATGGTAAAGGCTTATCTATGACCCAGATTTGTTTATGTGTTATTAATTTCTTAAAGAATGCTTTAAATTCTCTTGTTTGTAGGAATTAACCATTTATCGAATAGCTATAAAGTGCTATATTATTACTAACCCATTTCTCAGCATGGAACTTAGAATTGGTGCTGGAATTAAAGGGACGATGTCAACGAAAAGGGTAAAAAAATCTGAAAAATAAATATTATTATTGGCATATAATAAAGGTTAAAATAATGTACATAATATAATGAAAAATGAGTTTATGCATTCTGGGAAAAAAGCATTTTATAATATAGGTCGCGTTTGTTTGGCCCTTTTCTTGTTTACACTTTGACATCAGATATGTGGGTATCATAATTATATAACCATAGTACGCACATTCATTCTCACAAGTCAGAATGACGCAGTTGGTTACAGCGCTGTCTAGTGTCTACTCATTTGTTCTTACCACTCTGCCATTGTTGGTGCATTGATGCCCACTCTGGGTTTTCGTTTTTTAAGTATTTTTCTTTATTGGTTGTTATCAAAATTACCATTATGTAGTAAATTATTCATACGTTATTTGTTGTATATGCTTTTGTATTGCTCATTTCTTTAACATATTAACATTAAATTTGCTGAAGGAGATCACTTTTTCGTTAACATAGTCCCTGTAAGCATGTCAGTTTTGTATTGCATACCAAACTAACATCAAATTCAAAGAAAATGATGTTGAAGAATGAAATAACTATGGAAATAACTTCAGACTAACAATTATATTTATATTTAGGTAAAAAAAGATCTCCTATTAAACATAAGTACCATCAAATGGAATTTCTATTATTTGCTTTTGCTTTATTAAATGTGACTATGGAATTTTGTTTGTTTGTTTAAATTCTTACATTTTTTTTCACCTTTCGTAAAACAGATTGATAATCACGTTAATGTCTTTAATATGATCATTATTTCAACATTATGATATAATTATTATGCTTCCTCATTATTTTTGAATGACCATTGAAAGAATTACCGTGATTGGATAATTGAGATTTCATTATATGAGACGTATACTAAAATGTTATAAATTATTAAAACTTACAAGTTGCAAGCAATATTTACTTTTGTAAAATAATTAAACAAGGCAGATATTGGAATGTCAATGTACTAAGGATGAATATTTTATTGACTAATGGTTTATTACAGAGGATCCATTGTATCTGCATTATGCACCTATCAGTATTTTCCCCCAGTGAGGGGGGGGAGGGCGGCGGGCTGACCCAGGGGAATTTGACTGATTTTATTTTTTTGGGTCTAATTCCCCACCCTAGAGCCAAGCTTTTTTGTGTAAATCCTCTCAGAGGGAGATGCTATAGGGGTATCAACTATCAAATGGCCCAGGGGCCAATATTACCAGGATCTGAAATCCAACCAAAGTCTATTTTTCCCTGGACCCGGAATTATACGGCATGTCAGTTTCCCGCCTGTCAGGAATTACATTCAGTCTGAAGTCCCGTATATTCCCGCTGCTCCTCCCATGGGAGACAATATTGATAGATGCATTATATTTACATACATACAGGCTAATTTACGGGTCCTCAGGCTGGTATTCACAAAATTCCTAAAAGCCCTGTCACATTGTGGTGAATTGAAGCTACAAGTTCTGGCGAGTTGTAACTGGCCACAACTCGCCTGGTGTCGTGTCGATCTTGTACACATGTCGTTCTTTGTCGCAGTGATGTCTAATTATATCTTCTTGTAAACTATTTAAAATTCTTGCCGCTTCTTTCCGACTTTTTATTCTCGTACATGTGTCAAAGGAATCTCCAGCACTCTCAAACACACTTGAACACATTCCGTAGACATGTCTTCACTTGTTGTAGTGTGTCGCCGTATTTTATCGTTCTACAACATAACCCGAGTTTGCTGCGAGTTTGGGAGACTTGCCTATGACATCTGCTTATCCTTTTCTCATAAAATGTTGTTATAAACTAGTGCTGATGTCCTCATAAGGCGTACAGACTCGTCCACACTCGTACATTCTCGAAGACAAGTCTTCGATTGTCGAAAAGATATCATACGCATATCTTGGCTGAACTTTTGATCAAATGTGATTATCGTACTTGTGTCGTGTCAAGGTTAAATAGAACTCAAACAAATGATGGCTTAATACCACAAACAATTTGTCCAAATAACGGCGAGTTATAACTCGCCAGAACTCGTACAGAACTCGAAGCTGCTTTAAGGGAAATCTTACTACACTGCAGATCCATTTCACGATTCGCGGGGTCCATGGATTGCGATCGCGATATAGCTGGATTGCAATATAACTTGTCAGGTATTTTATTTATGTACATGTTTTTTTTTTTAGATATACATGTATACACTAGCTTATTTTCACGATCTCAAAACATACACGTAATTAACTCACCTTTTGCATTATTGTTAACATCCACGATTTGGTATATCCATATGTAAAATATTCCATTTGTAAATAAAATAATTTATAATATTATTCCTTGTAATTAATTTCAAATTGCATATAATAAATTCCAAATCCGAAACGCCTATCCGAATTTTACTGTTCACATGACGTAAACACGAATCCTATTTACAATGAAACTGCACATGGATTTCGTGTAAATCCTTTGTTCTGCTAGAAAAGCGCGCGTAAATTACGCTGACATGTACAACGTCACGTCATCCTCTTGGAAAGTGTGGTGCAATGATTACCGTATAAAAACTTTATAACGCTGATAACATTGAGACCTTTACTTTTGTATAAAAGTTTCGTTGTGCATACAACAAATTTGGTTATCTTTATCGCGAACGATGTGCAGTTAGCACTCTTCTTAAACAAAAAAGAAACACAAAAGTGTTATGCCGTGTCGATAACGTTATTGTCGTTCAGATAGGTTAGTATTGATCTATGACATACGGCTACTGTATTCAACCTCAACGTGGACGGCGTGTAATTCTGCTGCTAATTAAAGCGACAGCAGTGAAACGTTGTCGTGGGTGGCACATGCGATGTACGCTGAAGACTTGAAACTGTTACACTTTGATGTTAAGCGGGTCGGGTTATTGTTTATCACACTACAAGAGTGTGAATGAAAGAGTAGCGACGTAGGCGCAAAAATCCAGACCAAACTGGACTTATTTATGAACGTGGTGTAATAGTAAAATATTGAAGTACAAGGGAATAAAATCGGGATCCACGTTCGATTCGCGATATATTGGATATCGCGAAATAACGGATCGCGATATAGCGATCTGCAGTGTATAATAAATGAAGTTGTACTGAAGTGAAAATTTCAAATCCTATTTACAATATGAAATCCAATGATTTATGCTTTCAAAGGATTAAACATGAACAATATATGCAGTATCTACTAGTTTGAAGCATTTTAATGTAAAAGGACCTGTACATAAGCAATCACAGAGTTAATTTTTTTGTTCATGTGTTTATGAAATTTAATAAATTTAAGTTCACCCTAATGAGCTCTGTGAATATGGGCCAAGATATCATATTTGCTCTTTCTTACCGCCCTCACCCCTGTTCTATTTATAGCCAAAGCCCGTAGATAACCCCCGACCTCTACCCCTGCCCCCTAAAAAGGACAGTGACGGTCTACCTCAGCGTGGAAACATGTACAGCGACGACAAGGCGGAGTCCAAATCATCATCATCTTCAGGCTCCAAGGACGATGCGTTTTTAGGGGACGAAACACCTAGGGTAAGAAATAGAGACGCTGATCTTAAAGTCTGTGATGTTATTGTAGAGTGTTCCGAAGAACTGTACTATATGAAAAAGTTTTAAAGTGTGTATGTACGATCTTTCATATCATTTATTTTCTAAATAAGCAAATGAAAGTGACAATAATACTTGAAAGCAAACAGAAACAAATCAAACAAGTACTAGTGTCGACTTTTGCATAGTTTATTAGTGCCGAGTAACCTAAACCAACTGTCAATTCAACGTAAATACATGTATTTGAGTTTCCGCTTGTACAGATGAAAACTATTTGGTAATTAAAAACTAGCTTATTGTCCGTTTAAAAGCAATTTTTGTTCTTAACTTTTATTCCATTTTAGATCGAAATATATGTTAATTAACTTTATTTCGTTAATTATTGTATTTATGCCACTATATCTGTTGAAAGATCGTACATACACACTGTAAACTTATTTTGGTTAATAGTTTTCTAGTGTTAAAAATGTAAATAAATTTGAAACTGTTCAATTGCCATTTATTTTATGTGTATATCTAGGACTTTTTAGCTAATTTATTTTCTGTGTTTGTTATTTCTAAATTAAACTTTTCATGTTTAGCTTCTCTATTGACACCGTGTTAGTGCCTTTAAAAAAAATGACAAACAAAAATTTACTTTTATAATCCACATTGGGCCTTTAACATTTAAAGTGGCAGCATATTTTACATCAACAAGAAGTCCCAATGTTTAATATGTCAGTGATTTTCGGGCTTAAAGATGACTTTTAGAACATTTGTTTTAATATTTTTTAGAGTTTACCAAATATGTCTGCGAGACAGAAAAGAAGACAGAAGGATACAGCTCAATGTAAGTGCTCTGTCAAAAAAAGAGAAAGTTATCAGGATTTTTTTTTGCATTTAAGCCAATTTACCTGATAAATGTTGCATTTAGAGTAAATGACTTGATTTGCATAATATGACCTGATGTATTTTGCATGTAATATTCAGCATATCCTTTGAACTGATGTGTTTTGCATTTACATTTACAGCATAATTATGTCCTGATAGATTTTACATTAACAGCATATGACCTGATAACTTTTACATTTGCAGCATATGACCTGATAACTTTTACATTTACAGCATATGACCTGATAACTTTTACATATACAGCATATGACCTGATAACTTTTACATCTACAGCATATGACCTGATAACTTTTACATTTGCAGCAAATGACCTGATAACTTTCACATTTACAGCAAATGACCTGATAACTTTTACATATACAGCATATGACCTGATAACTTTTACATTTACAGCATATGACCTGATAACTTTTACATTTACAGCATATGACCTGATAACTTTTACATATACAGCATATGACCTGATAACTTTTACATCTACAGCATATGACCTGATAACGTTTACATTTGCAGCAAATGACCTGATAACTTTCACATTTACAGCAAATGACCTGATAACTTTTACATTTACAGCATATGACCTGATAACTTTTACATTTACAGCATAATTATGGCCTGATAACTTTTACATTTACAGCATATGACCTGATAACTTTTACAACAACAACAAATGACCTGATAACTTTTACATATACAGCAAATGACCTGATAACTTTTACATTTACAGCATAATTATGACCTGATAACTTTTACATTTACAGCACATGACCTGATAACTTTTACAGTTACAGCACATGACCGGATAACTTTTACATTTACAGTATAATAATGACCTGATAACTTTTACATATACAGCGTATGACCTGATAACTTTTACATCTACAACAAATGACCTGATAACTTTTACATCTACAGCAAATGACCTGATAACTTTCACATCTACAGCAAATGACCTGATAACTTCTACATTTATGGCATTTGACTTGATAGCATTTACATCTAAAGTATATGACCTGATTATATCATTTGCATCATATAACCTGAGAACTTGGTCAGTTGCAGTGTAATACCTGATAACAGTATCATTTTGTGGCATCAGACCTGATAACTTTAAGACTTGGGGTGTAATACCTGATAAATTTAACACCAGAAACATATTACCTGATAACATTATCAGGCACATTGTATGACCTGAAACCTTTTTCATTTGCAATGTATGACCAGATAACTTCTTTATTTGCTGCATGTGACAAGATAACTTTATCATTTTCAGCATATGACCGACCTCAGTCAGCAAGGATAGTGCTTGTACCTCCTGAGAGCTCGAAGTCCACCGTGCTGACAGACCGAGACAGAAAACAGGTGAATACATGTATTTGTTTATAGTGGTGCATCCATTTCTATTGCAATATTCCCATAATTGGATTCCCCCAGTGAAGAAGCGATGGTATATTGCTCTGCAAATGTCGGTCCATATGTCTGTCGGTAGACCAAACCTTTCTCCCAAATAACTACAAAACCATGAGACCTAGGTTTGTTATGACTAGTAGAGGATTCTTATGATTCTGGGGTCCTTGTGTCAAAGGTCAATGTCAAAGTGACCAATAGGTGTAAAACCTCAGCCATAGAACCCAATAACTATAGTTTCTAATAACTATAGACCTTAAGGCCAATGTTTTAAAATTTGGTAGGTAGGTTGGTTCTGACTACAAGTAGATCCCTGTGGATTATTGGGTCATAGGATCTAAGGTCAAGGTCAAACTGACCAATAGTAAAAAAAAAACTTGTTTCATGTCACTTGTCATCCTTGCAATTTCATACAGAGCTTGCTATGGACCTAAAAGGGGGGCATACCTGTTTTACAAACAGTTATTGTATTCCTTGTTGCACAAAGTCAGCTTGAACTGTCTATTTCTCGCTCCTCCAGTATGAGCGTGCACCTGCACCTGTGCGGCATAGGCAACCCTCCATCACCACCAACAGCAGTTCATCAGACGAAGACACGATCAAAGACGCCGACGCACAACGACAACGAAACAAAATTCAGGAAAGGTAACTGTGTAGAATAAACCTTCAATCGAGAGTTAGCTACCTTTGATGCAGATGAATTGATGCGTTATTGTGGTTAGTCTGGGAAAAATCTTCATATTTGAAACTCTGGAAATATTCTCATTTTAAAATCACCGTTCATTTATCATATTTCTCCTTACTAGTTACAAACAACTGACATACTTTCTTTAGCTCAGACATATTAACCTGACACTGACCTTTATGGAGGAACATATTTAAAATCTGTTACGATCAGTTTATTTTATGCTAAGTAGTGAAATATAGGAAAATATCAGTGAGATATATCCCTATATTACTCACTGTGCTGGACTACTTTTTTTAAAGTAAAAAAATAACTCAACAGCATGAAATAAAAAGAAAATATGTTTGTTTTCGGTGAGATAAACATTATTTCATCACTGGGAAGGGAGACAATTTACATATTTTCACTTGCGCAAGCCCTCGTGATGATATAGTGCATTATCACGCTGAAAACAAACAAATATCCTCTATATATTAGTTTCCATACATGAATCGAGTTAAACGGATGTAAGGGTATCACACTGAAAATACAGTTATGGTAACAATAAACGTGTGAAACATGTGCATAAACAAAACTGTGAATTGATATAAGAACAATTCAATCACATAATTCAATCACAGGGTTGTGGAACGTTCAGAATCAATTCAATCACATAATTCAATCACAGGGTTGTGGAACGTTCAGAATCAATTCAATCACATAATTCAATCACAGGGTTGTGGAATGTTCAGAATCAATTCAATCACATAATTCAATCACAGGGTTGTGGAACGTTCAGAATCAATTCAATCACATAATTCAATCACAGGGTTGTGGAACGTTCAGAATTGTTTACTTGTCCTTGGACAAGTTTATTGAAAAATTCTACTTGTCTGCATGCAACACTCACTTGTCCAAACAAAAATATAGTTGCATTCCAGGTCTTCCTGATGTATGTTTCCCTTAAATAATAAATAAAACACATTTTTTTATTCAAATGTATAAGTATGTAACAAAATGATAATATTTTTTTATTAACTTCCAACTTGTACATCATTTATACACCCTGAAATTGTACTTGCCCATGGACAAGTAGACAGGAAAATTTTACTTGTCTGACAGTAATATTGCCCGCGTCTGACAAGTCAGGCATAGGATTTCCACACCCCTGAAGCACATTATTATGCTAATAAATTAATAGAATTCACGAGTGTCAGGTAAATGTGTCCGAGCTATAACATACCCGGTAACCGGTAAACCTACGTCATTTTGCCCGTTATAGCAAACACGAGCACTCACTGAAAAATGGTGACACCCCAGTGAAACACAAAAAGCACCACCAGTCTAGGTATAGTGTGGACCTAACATTCTAACAACGGCTAAGGCCGCGTTTCCATGAGTCAGTATGGATGTCCGTATCGGTATATCCGTATCCGTGTAAAAATCGTACGCATTGAAAATCATTGGGCAGGTTCAATATCTCTGTATCGGTATCCGCATGTCTGTCCGTATAGTGCGCCAGTATTAATCGCTAGCCGAGTGATTTTATGCGGATGCTGACATTATACGGACGCTATTTAGCAAGATGAATGGCAATGTGTATGATAAAAAGCAAAACCCCCCCAAAAAAACTAGAAAAAATTGCCAAAAAAAAAAATATATATAGAAAAACTATATTATATTATAATTTTATAGTAAGGGATTCGTTGGAATCGATAAAATGCTCATAAATGGAAGGAAATTTGTTGGATTTGATACAATGCTGGCAAATGTAGGCAATTAGATGAAATAGGATAAATGCTCATAAGGCATACAAAAAAAATGTTTGTTTCAGGTAACCCGACCTACCCTAAGAAAATGCCCCGACCCTAGAACATTTTATTGGGTTTGTCAGATTGATTTTTGGTTTATTTACCTTTTTCAATAATTAATAGTGTTTTTGGATAAATAAGTGTTTTGTTTTGATAGTATCCACTTATAAACAATGTTTAAGGATATAACTGATACATTTTGTATATTTATTCAGTTTTAGAATCTTTAAGTTGACCATTTACGAAACAAAAAAACAAAATAAAATCCCGACCTACCTACCCTAATTTTTTTGGGCATGTTACCTGAAACAAAGATATTTTTTTTTTATGCCTAAATGGTAGGGAATTTGTTGGATTTCAACGCAGCAGTCATCATTAAAACTGAGTATACTTGTTTAATGCCGATATTTTGAAGGTCAGATGAAAACAAAAAGAAATAAAAAGACAATACTTAATACACAGATACAGATGCATGGAATCGTGCTTCCTAATTGAAATATTGTGGATAAATATGCGGATACGGACCAGGATACGGACACAAACATATGGAAACGTAGCCTTATCCTCCGTCTAGTGCACTGCTTGCAAACAGAATCTGTCATATTTTGTGTCCAGTTCGCTTTCACAGAATAGCAGAATAGTTGTAGATTCCTATCAATATTTTCCCGGGTGGTGGGGGGGGGGGTGAAGCTGCGTGCTGACACCCTAAAGATTTTTTGGGTATAATTGTCCACCCTAGAGCCAGGCATATTTGTCAACATCCCCTCAGGGGGAGATGCTATAAACTGGCCCAGAGACAAATATTACCAGAAATCTGAGGGAAATATATTTCCCCGGGATCCGGAATCATTCAGCATGTCAAATTCCTGCCTGTCAGGAATCGCTTTCAGTCCCATATATGTCCGCTGGGGGAAAATATTGATAGGTGCATTATTGCTAACCAATTATGATTAAAACTTATAATTGGTTTACGTTGTCAAGATTGTGTAACCAGCATTGATTGTCAACATCATAAATTTATGATATAATTTTCGATTGAGCTTTGTTCATTGGCTTATAGACCACAATTTGGAGTTCTGACGCTTAGGAATTAATCTATGGGCATCAGAATGACAAATCGGTGTTCATAAGCTGATAAACAATTATAATGCGAGAATTATTTTGATTCTAACATGATCTGGCTATTAAATTTATGCAATAACAATACTGTGCACCACCTATCTTCCCAGGAAAACGTTTGAAGGCACATCACCGCTATCACAGTGGCCCTTTCATTGATACAGATTAATTCTTTGACTGAACAAATGACATTAGTGTCAGAAATACCGGTAATTTTTTGCATTATTTATCGGAGGTTTTACAAAAGCAATAGTGTTCTTTACCCATTTGCCGATTTAGGATATGGATCCCATCCCTAATTATTTGTGTGTGTTTTTTGTTGTCGCTAACAGTTCATAACATGTGAGAATAACTGGAATACATTATTTACTCTGCACCGAGTGATCTTTCACTCAGACAGCAAGTATTTGTTCTACCCAGAAAACAGATCTCAAGGAGACATTTTGCAACTTATAGGCTGTTTTCTGGCATTGTTGGACATTGGGGTGTTTGTCTCTATCGAAAACAGGGAAAAGACAAGGAAAGAGTGTGAAGGAAATTTCCTGCAGGGACAATTCTGGGAAAGTTGAAAATTTTGTAAAAATCAGGAAAAAAATCTGAGTTTTTGACCAAAAATTTAAAGAAAACATTGGGATAAATAACTATAGAATCTTAAAATAAAAACAATCTTGTGACAGTGGGACTTTAAACTGTTATATTTGTGTACAATAAAAATAATATAATTGTAAATATGTTTTGAAAGGGGCATATATGTCCAAGTTTACATACACTGTAACCATTATGCACGGATTGTGCTGGTAATCGAAACAACAAAAGTCAAGGTAAGTCACAATTATGTCAGGGAAATATCTGGGAAATTTCAGGGAATTTTACTGCATAATTATGCTGAGACAGACGTCTTTATTGCTTTGAAATATATTCAGAAGTAGAAGTGTTCTTTAGACACCGTATCCCTTTAAGATGCATTTTAGCTGCTAGAATATCTGAATGAAAACTAAAACCACAAGCCAACTGAGTCTGTTCTCCTCACAATATGCAACTCTCAGGATTATACGCTAACATGTAGAAATGTTGTTCTCTTTACCTCTTCTTGTTTTCGGAATGATGTTGACATGCTTGGGCCCCCCAAAAAATCATGTTTTCCGGGCAACCCGACCCAACCTAGCAAAAATTGCCCTACCCACAAAGTTTTTAGTAACGATTGTTTTCCGTGAAATCCGTTTTTGTTGGATTTTAGGTAGTTTTAAATGATTTTAGACTGAAATGTGTCTTAAAAAAAAAAAAATCAATCCCGTACCTACCTAACTTTTTCAGACCGTTGCTCGAAACACACAGTTGATATTTTTGGCCTTAAAGTACAAAAATCAAGTAACTTGTACGTAAGTTTAGTTGAACATGTTCTCATTAAAAAAATTAATTTGACTTTTAGAAGTTCAATTTTTAGCAGTATGACGTCGCTTAACTTCCATTTTGAAATCATTATCATTTTTAAAAATGATGGCTTTTTGCTGTGTAGATGTATCTATCATACATTCATTATTTGTTTATTGACCTATGTAATGAAAAATATCGTGTGAAACAAATAAAATGTAAGTACTGTGCTTATATAGTAATTAAACACTAGTCATAGAAAAAGTAGAAAGTATCATGATGATAATGCGACAGTACAATGATGAAATTGCGACAGTGCGATGATGATAACTCGTAGAAAGTATCATGATGATAATGCGACAGTACAATGATGATAATGCGACAGTGTGATGATGATAACTCGTAATCACGATACTGTGAGATCAAGCCATTACGATGGTGAAAATGCGACAGTACGATAGTGAAAACATGATTGAATATCGCATTATAATCATCGAAATATCGTATTATCGCATTAATTGTATCGCGTTTTCATTATCGTATTGTCGCGTTTTTGTTATCATAGTACGGTAATTTCGCGTTTTCATAATCGTGCTATCGAGTATTATGTTTCAAATCAACCCATTCATAGGCAATGGACTTAACAGAAGTCCGTACTATACAGGGTAGGCGTTGATTCTAGAAAACTGGTAAAAAGTCAGAGACATTAATCAGGGAATTGGAAAAAAAAGGGGAACATTCAAGGAATTTGACCAAAAGTGCATGAAAAGAATCCAAAGTGAGAAAAAGAATGTTTAAATCTTATAAATAAATATAGATCTACGCTTAATTTAAAATTAAAAATATCATATATGTATATTAAAAAAGTTAAAAGAAGTAAAAGTCAATATAAGGGAAGATTGGTGTCCAAATATTGAAATACACTACAACAGATATGTGCCCATTATGCGGGTAATCTAATAACAAACGTCATGGAAAATATTATTTCTGTCAGGGAAAAATGAGGGAATTTTACTGAAGAATTTCAATGGCCTTCCTGTTATATACAATACCGAGATGAACTGTTATTACCTCCCGTTGCAGAGAGAACTGTGACATGGACCAGTTCATGAGACATGTTTTAACATTTTTTGTCTAAAATATTTTAAAATGACATGTATTTTAACAGATTTGAACAAACTGTCAACTAATGTTTGTGTCGCTTGAAAAGGCGACATATAGTGGTTACTTTTGGAGGTGAAAGCAGCGTCCCCTTTAGTTTGTACAGACAATAACTTAAAAAAAATTTGTGCAATCATTATGAAACTTTAGGGAAGTTTTATTACGCATAAAAGGAAGGTTTAGTTCGGTTTTCGGCATAATTGCTCTTATCCTACTGGAATTATGCCCAGTCAGGCGACACATCCGACTCGCGGAGTTCTAGTTATTTCTTAGCACCAATCTTGACAGTGTTATTACCTCCCTTTGCAGAGAGAACCGCGACATGGACCAGTTCATTTCCGTGCTGGACAACACGCTGCAGCTGAACAACCAGGATGACGAGGAACCAGAGGAGCTGACCGAGGTGAAGGTCACCACTGACGAGACCCCCAGGATACCCAAGAGCTCATCTATGCCTAGTAAGAATTGAGGAGGCAGGTGTGGGTGTGGTAAATAGTGGTCTGTCGGTGTTATTCTCATTCATTTATTGCTTTTAAGCTACACTGGCAGTTCAGCCGGGCCTGGCTAGCTCAGTTGGTAGAGCACTGGACTGTCAATCCGGGGTTCTTGCGTTTACTATCCATCCCGGCCACAGAACTTGTGTGGTGATTGGTCATGAAATAATTTCTACGGACACTTTCTCCCAACCTCTGATTCAGGTAGGGCAGTTGTCAGTTACTGGCATAGGTATGTGCACATAGTACTGGTAAACCACTTAGATGGGCTAAGCTTGCCCAGGAAAACTGTGAGTAAGTTAACTGACCTCCGTGATATGACTGCTTGAATTTAATTTTTATTTTAGACGACATCTCCTCTGTAAAGGCCAACTTTAATGAAACTTCACAGAAATGTTCCTGCCAAAGTTGCGCAGGTGGTTCTAGTAATATGGCAGCCAGAACTATTGATAGAAAAAGCTTTAAATGACATCTCCTCCTAAACCCCTGGGTGGATTTTCAAATAATTTAACGGAAATGTTCTTTGGGTAGTTCTCTACCAAAGTTGCTCAAAAGGATCACGTCCATTGAAAAACATGGCGGCCAGGGGGCGGGGCCATTATTCCTTGTATGGCTAGATTGAAAACTTAGAAAAATCTTCTGAACTGAAACAACTGTTTGGATTTTGATATAATTTCACAGTGATGTTCCTTGGGTGGTTCTCAACCAAAGTTGCTGAAATGCTTATAGTTCATTAAAAAACATGGCTGCCAGGGGAAGGGGCTATTCTTCCTTATATGGCTGTATTGATAGTCTTCTTGTCAAAAACTGCACGTTGGATTTCAAAATAATTTCACATAAATTTTCCCTGGGTGGCTCTACCAAAATTCGCTTAATTATTAGGATTGGTTAAAATACACCAGAGGGCGTTTTCTTTTCCTTATATGGCTCATCAGTCTGCTTTCGCTTCTGACACTCCTTACTTAATAAGCCAGTGGAACAATACAGACTCTCTTGTGTCTCTTGTTTAATACATATGTGGCTTGTCGTGGAAAAAAACGGGCTTAATGCATGTGCGTAATGTGTCGTCTCAGATTAGCGTGTGCAGATTTATGGCACATTCTGCTTTTATGGTATTTTCTGTTTCAAGGTAGTCTCTTCTAAACATTAATCCACTGTAGGCGGAAAGTGTCGTCCTGGATATGTAATAACAAAATTATGAACGACTAACTGGCTCAGGCTGACTGGCTATTTTGAGGTAGTGGGTGGGGTGGGTAGCAGTCAGCTTTAGCGATTGTAAAGCCACTGACTGACTCTTAGCAAGTGATAAACAGTCAGGCGATAAAGACATTGTGATTTCTGTTAGTAAGTTTTGAAATAAAAAAACAGCCACATTTTACTAATGTGTTAAATGTTTTTTAATGAACAACCGAATGATGTACATTCTGTTCTGTGCTCCTTGCAGGTGTGGAGACGCTGTGTAATGCTGACCGATTGATGGCCCGTATACAGTTGCTGCATCAGTGAGTTGTCTGCCCTTAATGGTTCAAGAGTCTTTGTTGTTCATTATACCATACAATTCAAATGTTCCGTACTTAAGTCATGAGAATTATTTTCTTTTTAGCTGATTCGTTTTTCTTCGGAAGAAGTTGTTCTTATGCCTGATACTTAACAAGCTAATCAAATTAAAATATAGAGTGTGGCGCGTCGTAAGAAAAAATGTCTTAATGCATGTACCTAAAGTGTCGTCCCGGATTAGCCTGTGCAGTCCACAGAGGCTAATCCAGGACTGCAATTTCCGCTTTTATTGTATTTTCTGTTTCAAGGAAGTCTCTTCTAAACATACATCCACTTTAGGCGGAAAGTGCAGTCCGCACAGGCTGATCCGGGGCGACACTTTACGCAGATGCATTAAGACCGGTTTTCCCACAACACGCCTCAGAGTATACTCCACTTGTAACAATAATCGCTTACAGTGATGTGTCATATATAACAAAGCTGAGTTCAAGGTCCCGGCCGGATCCCTATATATTTCAATTGATATAACATCGGTTGTAACAATATTGCATGTAACAAAGTTTTGGGTATAACGATGCTGTTTTAACTGCCCAGTTGCAAATATTCCCTTTCAATTACAATATTTGTACTTTGTACTAGGTGTGAAAAACATTTATACAGCTTAACAGTTATATGGTCAGTTAGACAGTTATACAATCAGTGTTGTCGTTGAATAAAATTGCCATTGGGTGTGACTTTCCCTTTAATTGACTCGTTAAAATCGTAGAAAAGTCGTGAATACAGTTTCAAATCTTACTTCTGACATAACACTACAGATCCGTTATGTCACGATTCTCGGGGTCCATGGATCGCGATCGCGATATAGCCGGATCACGATATAACTTGTCAGGTCATTAGTGTACAGATATACATGTATACACGGCATATTTTCACGCTCTCACAACACAAACGTAATTAACGCACCTTTTTCATTGTTGTTAACATCCACAATGTGTTATATCCATAATGTAAAATATTCCATTTGTATATAAAAATATAATGTTATTCCTTATAATTAATGTCAAATTGCGTATAATAAATACCAAATCTCAAACACCTATATGAAGTTTGCTGTTCACATGACATAAACATGATTTCTATTTACAATTACACTGCACATGTATTTCGTGTCAATCCTTTGTTCTGCTAGAAAAGCGCGTGAAAATTATGTTGACGTACAACGTCACATCATCCGCATGGAAAGCGTGGGTGTATTGATTGTCGTATAAAAACTTCGTAGCGCAGAGAACATTCAGATTTTTACTTTTGTATAAAAGTGTCGTAGCGCATAACAACAAAATTGGGTATCTGTATCGCGAACGATGTGCAGTTAGCATTTCCTCTTAAACAAAAAAGAAACAGTTACGCCATATTGATAACGTTATTGTCGTTCAGATAGATCAGTGTTGATCTATGACATACAGTTACTGTATACACCCTCCACTTGGACGACGTGTAATTCGCCTGCTAATTAAAGCGACAGCAGTGAAAGGACGTTGTCATGGGTGGCGCGCGCGACGTAAGCTGATGACGTTAAACTGTTACACTTTGATGTTGAGCGGGTTGGGTTATTGTTTGTTGCACTACAAGAGTGTGAATGAAAGGTAGCGATGTAGGCGAGAAAATCCGAACCAAACTGGATTTATTTATGAATGTTGTGTAATGGTAAAAGATTGAAGTACTTGAAAAAAATCGGGATCACGGCCGATTCGCGATATATTGGATATCGCGAAATAACGGATCGTGATATAACAGATCTGCAGTGTATTTAGTGACGTCGTCCGTAATCAACATGATTATTATAACGTTAGGCCTATGTATGCGTACCCATGCCGCGAAAATTCTGAAACATAATTCATTGCAGTCATCTTTCATAATCATCCTGATTAATTTTATATTGAATTGTCATCAATTTTGCGTTTCTCTATGTCCTTTCATTATAGATAGTTCTACATAAATGTGTGCATGTAAAAAGAATGGTGTTACATCTGTGTATATACTTGTATGTCCGTGCTCACATGTTGCTTATTAATAGGTGTAATGATAATCGGACATTGCGATCTAAATTTATGGTTCGCTCAATATTGTCACGAGCGGAGTTTTTTGTAGGTTGAAGTACTGATCTTAAACCATGTATTGTTTATTGTGAATATTGGACTGTCTTTTTAAATTCAAACACCAGTTTTTGCTATCTACTAATATAGGGCATCATTTCTTTAAAATGGTGTTTATTTTAAATTACTGACCTTGGTAGATGCAAATGAATTTGTTGAGTTTAAGCAACATGCACCTCTGTGTTAAATAATACCTATCTATAAGATTGTACATTCAAACACCTTTATTTCGAAGTCGTCGGGTCAGGTGAATATTTTTTATCCACATACATGACAGTAAATGAGCTAAATCTAGTTCCAAAAATAGTCAATAAAATGCTTTTAAAATCAAAATTCTTGTAAAGGGAACGTTACTTGGTATAAAGATATAAATGCAAGACTTTTGGTTTACCTTTTTGTGGGTATACTGTTATACTGCTCGTTGACAGCTAACCAATTTGAAAGTGTTACGTTGTCAGGACACCAATAAGAAAGTATTTTAATTACCCAGTATACCTTGCGTGAACTTACACAGGTCGCAAGTAACTTGACTTAATGAGTGTTAATTGTACCCATTTGCGAATAACTGCCAAAATTCTGACTCGCTTGGTCCGCAGATCTTATCATCGAAGGTGTGAAATTAAGTCCCAATCAAGACCGCGACTTTGAATTAACGATAGGCAAATACATGTGAAATATTCATTTGGGGCCGAATTGTATACTCGAAATAAATATCATTCGAATTAATAAAGTTTGAATTATACGAGTTTATGTTAGTTAAATAAAGAAGAAATAAATTCAGGACCAGAAAAATACTTTGAAATAACGCTAACTTCAAATTAACAGAGTTCGAAATAACGATGTTCAAATGTATTATCATTTAATCATTCAAACAAATTGTTGTTGTTGTACCTGTAGATTTGGTTACTTGCCAAGCATTATAGACTGATTCTCACTTCTTCTCAGTCATTGTGCGTCATGTTTAATATAATCTTTTTTCAACAGTCCTCATGAAGTAGGCATAAATGTATCCGGTTTTATCGAAGTTAATCAGTGTTTTTTTGACGATAACGCGAATGGTGGCGGGGTCCGTCAGAGAGGGAAAATGGCATTGTTTTTTTATGAAAAGGGGAAATTTATACAACAAATTATTTAAGTCAGATTCAATACCAAACTCTTCTGTGCCCTTTACTGCCTACAATTTGAAATTACAAGAAATCAAACTACTAAAGTAAACAACTTGAGGCTTTAACAACTTTATTTATAGTTTTGGTTATGATGCGTTATAATCCAAGTAACTTTTTCCCTACGTCGAGAGAATTTTTATGCAAAAATGGGAAAAAATATAGTTTTTCAGGAGAGGAATGGGGCCTTATATAGGCCCCCAAAATGGTCATAAAAACCCACTGCAAAGTTCATTTCAGATATTTGAGGTACATGTATGTTTGGTATTGCAGGGACTGTATCAAGGGTGTGGGGTGGCCCATACTGAAGAATGCATATGAGATACTCGGCAGAATTGAGGAGGACGAGGTCGAGGTAAGGTGATTTCATATCAGTTACCATGATCAGCTCTCATCACTAAAAATCCTTCTAAAATTATTGGTTTTGCTAGAAAGACAAACGCTTTTAGTGTATTTGTATGCCCCTACAAAGTGGGAGGCATTAAGCATTGAACTCAACTCCTCCTTAACGGCTGGACGGATTTCGCTAATGCTTTCACATCTGAACAACCTTCAAGTGTAGATGATTGTACAGGAAGGAATTTTGGCTACAACCAATATTGGCAGAATTAGGGCCCATGTTTTTCTACTATGTATATTTAATGAAATTTTGTGGTTTATTTCTGTAATAGCTGCCACTAAAATAGTTCTACATTGTATTCATGTAATCGTGCTGTAAAAAAAAAAAAAAAATGTGTTTTTCTATTTTAGTGCTCTGGTAGTTTTTAAAACGTAGAATTCATTTGTTGTACATGTGTTATTTTAGCCGAAGCTGGTAGCGTTGATGGGCAAGGAAAAGTTCGACCTGTACGCAGGGAAGATCTGGCAGCTGAAGTTCTGTGAAGACATGGCGAGAATCGGCATCCCCTCCTAGCCATCAGTGACATTTTACTGACAATGAAGCTCCCCCAGAGATCCTTTCCAGCCCTCTTCTAGCTCCCTTTTACAGTGCCTCAGGACATGCATAGATCCCTTCAGCTCCCTTCTAGTTCCCTAGTACTGGTACTTCCGGACGTGCAGACCCTTGGGCTTCATAGACATAGCAAAATAGACAATCATCTCTTGGATATCAGTGTTACGGGGGGGGGGGGGGTTACTCTTAGATAACAAAGCGAATTAACTATTTGATATTAGTGTTGTTACAGGGGGGTTAACTCTAAGAAATCTACAAGGACCTTACTCTTGGATAAAAAATGAGGAGTGTCGTGGAAAACCTGGGCTTAATACATGTACGTAAAGTGTCGTCCTGGATTAGCCTGTGCAGTCCTCACAGGCTAATCCAGGATGGCTTTTTCCGCTTTTATGGTATTTTCTGTTTCAATGAAGTTTCTTCAAAACATAAACCCACTGTAGGCGGAAAATGACGTCCTGGATTAGCTTGTGCAGATTGCACAGGCTGATGCGGGATGACACTTAACTCACATGCATTAAACCTGGTTTTCTCACGACACACTTCAAATATAGTCTCAATGGACCTCTGGGATACACTAAAACAAAGAGAATCAACTCTTGGAAACTTGTGGCACAGGGGACATTACTCTTGACTACACAAGTATAAAGGGACACCACTCTTTGACACATGTATTCAATGGGACACAACTCTTGCATGAACGAGTCCAAAGGGACACAACTCTTGAATGCACCAATACAAAAAGACACAACTTGAATTCATGTGTCCAAAGGGACACAACTTTTGAATTCATGTGTCCAAAGGGACACAACTCTTGAATTCATGTGTCCAAAGGGAAACACCTGTATAGTTTCAAGGGTAGATGATGCATGTGACACCCTTGGATTCAGTTATGATATTTTTTATGTATTTTGATCATATTTGCCTGATAAGGGACACAATTCTTGCAAAGGAGTAGTCTTGAATACAATCATGTGTTCCAAAGGCACAGCTGTTAAATGTATTATTCACAAGGGACAGAATCCTCGTATTCAAGAGTTACTGGGGGGCACAACTTTAAAATAAAATCATAAAATCAAGGGATGCATGCTTCAAAGGGACAAAACTCTGCATATATTGTTTCAAGGGACATAACTCTGGGCTTCACAATCATACGCGACCAATTGTTAAAGTTCAGAAACTTCAATGGACTATAAGGAAGAAAGATATGGTAAAAATTGTATTCATGTGTTCGTTGTATTACTTTGTTGCCGTTTTATTTATGAATGAAAATGTTGATGCTAAACAGAGCCTATGTCTGTATCAGGTCTAAATCAGTATACATTACATTAATGCGGTGTTTGTTGAACACTGGGTAGAAATGTGACTTAAAGTTCAGAAATTTTGTTTTGGAAGTTGATTGTTGCAAATGTTGTGTACATAAAACATTGTGCTTTTCGTAAATAGAATAACCATGCATTTCATTAGTTTGTACAACGGTATTGATGTTCGTGTGTTTTAACAGCACAATGTAGAAATATATATGATTTCTGTTGTGGTAAAGAGTGTAGGTAATACGGGTAGTTGAACATCATTTACTTAAAAACTTTAAAATGTTCAACTATTTCTATGTTTTCAGTATTGAGAGCAATTGGGAGTTGGATTTGAAAAGCGATTAGATCGTTTTAATATGTGACTGTCTTTTTGTAAGACCACTTAGTTGTTTTAACTGTGAAATTCTCGGATGTATATTAGAACTGTAGAACAACCAGAAAATTCTTGTTCACTGCATGCTTTAACTGGAGCTTCACTGTCAGTAAAATATGCAGTTGTTTGTATTTGTATGTGATACTGTCCTCGGATGTATATTAGAACAGTAGAACAACCAGAAAATTCTTGCAGATGTGAATTCCCCCATCTAATTTTGTTGCGGTCATATTTTTTAACGTGCTTTAGATTGTCAGGAATTAAACTATTGTTGATCTAAATCGAACGCCATTTTTATAAAAACAATAATTGTTGATTCGGTCAGAATTATTAATTTGTTTTAAGTCCATCTGGATTTCAAAGCATTGTCTATCTAAATTTAACACCATTTTGGAGAGAAAACAATCAGTGTTACATTTTAAGTGCATTTATATTTTTGTAGCCATCTTAAATGTGACGTTGGACTCACTGTTAAACAGTGCATTTTGTTGGTGTTCTTACTGGCATGTTTTCAAGAGTTTTAGCTCGACTATTCACCGAATAGTTCCAGCTATACTACTCACCCATTCGTTGGCGTCGGCATCGCAGTAATGCTCTTTGCGTGCAACAAGTCCATTTCTCTGATTTCTACAGATATTCAATTGAAACATTACACATGTCTTCGGGGTCATTATGTGAGGTCACTGACTAAGACCCATTACTCTGACCAGCAATTTAGCAGAATTATGCCCCTTTTTGTACTTAGAAATTCTGGTTAAAGTTTGTGTGCAACAACTCTTTACCTCTATAACTACTACAGATATTCAATTGAAACTTCACACATGTCTTCAGGGTCATTATATAAGGTCACTGACCAAGGCCCATAACTCTGACCTGCAATTAGCATCATTATGGCCTTTTTTGTATTTAGAAATTCCGATTAAAGTGTGCGTGCAACAACTCCCTATCTCTATATCTACTACAAATTTTCACTTAAAACTTAACACATGTCTTCAGGGTCATTGTATAAGGTCACTGACCAAGGCCCATTACTCTGTCCTGCAATTTAGCAGAATTGTGCTACTTTTTGTACTTTGAAAATTCAGGTTAAAGGTTTGCGTGTAACAAGTACATATCTCTGTAACTATTACATAGATTCAATTGCAACTTCACACATGTATTTGGTGTCATTATGTAACGTCACTGGCAAAGGCACATAACTGTGACCAGCATTTTAGGAGAATTATGCCCCTTTTTTGTAGTGATAAAGGCCCATAACTCTGACAACGCGTTTAATAGTCTAGCACTCTGTCCTGAGACAGCTCTCGTTATAGACCTTCTTGTTGCAATGCCAAGTGTTCTTTGAGGCATTATATAAATATAATATTTTACTTGTGCAGTCTGATTCTATCTGTTATGCTTTGAGTGGTTACCAGTAACAGCGGTTTATTTTGTAGCGGTCTTTTTTCTTGGAATTACGATATCAATGGTTTTGTGCAAAACTATGAAACTAGTGTTATAGTAGTGTATGTTTGCTCGGACCCATATTATGTGATAGATAAAACATTCCACACTCGTATAATTATTTAGCTTCATTTATCAAGCTTTGATGTACATAGTGTTGTTAAATTGCTGACTCATATTAAATTTTGTCAGTATACTGCAACTTTGACAAATTCACCAAATGCCTTCTTTTCATTGGCAAATTTACACTGGACAAATCACTATATTCATTGTACAACTATTAATTAAATTTTCAATTTGCTGTTCAAGACATTTAATTTTTGTGTGTGCAAAGTTGTTGAGACATTACCAATTAACAAGTGTTATGCTTCCTAAATTGCCTGTCAAAGCTGTGAATATAATTACGTTCACAAGTCTGTACCTGAAAATGTGGAAATTCTCAGTTACCTTTGAATGCTCAGGAATTTTGATGGAACATTACATGTATTTCCTTAAATAATCATTTATTTTCCATAAACGTTTATTTTACAGTCAAATTTTGAACGAGACTGACCTTTATGTTCATGAAGCATTTTCTCGTAGAAGTCTTCTGACACTTGTGTCATTTAAGCTGTGATTTACAATATATGCAATGTTGAGTACATGCTGAAGCTGTACACACTGTGTATTTTAGCTCAGACACATTAACCTGACACTTATGAACTCGATCTTCAAAATTAATGTTAAAAAATTACATGCCATATCGGCCAGTAACTTTGGAATTTTGACTTGCCCAAAAACTTTTAACTAGCCCGAAGTTTTTTATATTAAAAATCTACAACTAACAACAGTTCATCATTTATTATCTAGAAACAACAAGTGTGATACGAGTGTGATATTCATGTGTTTCTCTACTTAATTATCCTTTTGCCTGATCCAGTTTACATATATTGACATAAGTCTTTGAAAAACTTGTTTTCGCTACATAATGGGCATTTCTAAATTTGATTGGATTACTTGCCAGGCGGGCAATCTACTAAGAATTTGTTTTGTGCCAACAGTATTTTTACTCGCCACGGGCAAGCGGTCGAACACTAATTTCGAAGACTGTAAACTCTGTTAGCATGAATTATGCATTTGATATGTTTCCTGTAATTATACTTGGTTGTGTTTGTGTGCATGTTTCACCCGTTTAATGATACCATAACAGTATTTTTAGTAGGATTGATTTAACTCAGTTCCAGTACAAAAACTAATATATTCAACGTAACAGATTTGTAAGATATTCATGCATAAAGTCAGTGTCAGGTAAATGTGTATGAGCCATATGTAATTTCAAACTAGGACTTGCTGTTTCAAGGTTGTGAACGGAGCATTTTACTGATAGTATTTATGTTTTTGATTTTACTTTTTTATTGTGCCAACTGTGGAACATGACATGTACCCAGAACCATGTAGATTTCGCTTCCCCAAGCTTTTGTAAAAAATGCCACATTTGCTGTAACATTGAGCTATTATTTTGCGGTTTAATGAGTAACTATGGAAGTTTGTTACAAATAAAGTAACTGTTAAATACAAATTGTTCCAGAGGACCTTTAATTTAAGACATTAAATATTTATAAATGAAAAACTGGAATTTACTTCAATATTACACAGCGTGTCTTTAAATTGTAAATTAATTTTCATTGTCATGTTTTTTATGGTTGTGAATTAAAAAGGTAATTATGATGTTTATTGCATGAAGAAACATACATTTTAAACACATTTGAGGCGTGTTGTGGGAAAACCGGTCTTAATGCATGTGCGTAAAGTGTCGTCCCGGATTAGCCTGTGCAGTCTGCACAGGCTAATCCGGGATGGCACTTTCCACTTTTATGGTATTTTCTGTTTCAAGGAGGTCTCTTCTAACCATAAATTCACTTTAGGCGGAAAGTGTCGTCCCGGATTAGCCGGTTTTCTCACGACGCGCCACATTATATTTTTTTTTGTGCCCCGGTCATTGTGATGCGGGAGGCTTATAGTGATTGTCCGGTCCGTCCGTCCTTGACGAGGTTAGGTAGATTTTAACGTTTCGTCTAGCACCAACACCGCTTACTACAACACTTGGATTACACAGTTGTTGCTTATGACCATTCCCTATGCACCCATATCACCCAACCATACTTTGACTTTGACCTAATTTGGACTTATAATAATTCAAATGGGCTGTCCTGAGAACTAACCGGGGGCACCTGTGTTTATCAAACGCAGTGTCTTGTTTCATTGTAATAAGCCGCCCTACCCCCTTTTCTCACATGGTTGTAAATACAAAGTCAGGTTGCCTTATCCGTCCATGTGCTTTATTTATTTATACCAGATGTCTGCTTCATCCGAAGAATTTCAATCCTGTAACTTAAATCATATTTATATATATTCGCCACCTTTTGTACAGTCAATTTTACGGCCGTACTTTGTCACCCCATTTTTTCCTGCCTTATAAATCAATTTACAACTATTGCCCAAAGTATTTATGGTTTGTTTCGTTTATGGTTGCAATATTTATGATCTAAGATACCACGTTTACATTACAATATACTCACTGAGTATGAATTGTAAAGCTGAGATTGTGTTTGTGCGTTGTAATAATTGTAAAGCTGAGATTGTTTTTGTGCGTTGTAATGCTGTTAAAATAATTTCCATATTTCTTGTGCTTCAGAATAAGCTACAGAAAAATCAGACTATCAAAAAACTAAATTTGTTTTTAACTTATTTAGGGGAAATCATATTATTTACTCTCGACAAAAGTTATAACGCACCAAATGGAACGTTAGCTTAAAATGTCAGAATTTTGTGTTTACCATGGCACAGCTGAAATTCTTATAAATAAAAGACTACAGCAATTTCCCTTTGGTGAGTTATAACTTTTGTTGAGTGTATATTATACTATTTGGGATGCCAAATATATCCAGTCCAATTTATTGTAAAAGAAACTCATATTATCTGTATTTTCTGTGGTTATTCCTAACAAAATTTTACGTTTATAAGGTAGATCGGAAGTTTTTGAGGTAAAAAAGCAGAATGAGCATTTAGAAACAAATCCCAGACATAATCCATCCCAGGCATAATCCCTCCCAAACAAAATCCCACCTGCTCATTTTTGCATACCCGTACATAATCCCTCCCGATAACTTCCGATAATTAAACACCGCAGACAAAATCCTCCCTACTAAAAACAAAGATATTTTAAGTCTTCATATGTATTTATTTTAATTATGCTAACAATTTACCCATTGTTGTGAAGAAAAAACATTGCTTATTACAGTCAAAATAAAGTGGATGTTTGACGGTTCGTGTCTGTTTTAACACCAATATACTATATATATACTATATATATATATATACTAACAACAAATTGTTAATTAAAGTAGCAATTATATCGAATTATTACCTTATGCAAGACCACTGTTGGGTAAATAACTGAAATAACTGAAATAAATAGCAGACGTATATCTAACATATTGTGCTTAATTTTGAGGCTGGATATGGGATAAATATTTGTTTTTTCAACAATAATTTTTTAATAGAATACAAACTCAGTTTTTAAATGTTGATGGGGGGGAATATGTCTGGGCTGTAAAAAAAAAAAAAATAGGAGGGATTTGTTGGGGACATAAAACAAAGATTATGTTTGGGGGGATTTTGTCCCGGTAGATATTGAAGCTTGTCACCCACTGCTGTTCTTGGATCATTGGTGCGTTAATATATTTGCCATAAACTCGGCAACAGTTACAAAAAATCTATTCAAAATTTCATAAATTTTTCAACCACATTCCTCAAGTTTCACATTTCATTTTTATACTTGTACATACGTACCTCTTCTTTTTTTTTCAACAGAATTGCATTGTTCTTATCTGTACTGGTTACGTATTGCATGCTCAAGGTTTGTTCAGTGTAGTTATTTAAATTTTTCTGTATTTACTGGTATAAAACTACTAAAATTAGAAACATTTTCCTTTGTAGATGTTTGTAAATATTGCCAGATTAGCCTGTGTACCTTGCAGTAATATTTCTACTAGTATGTGATATTCAACAATTTATTTTCACAAAAAGAATATTATTTGAAATTTGAAAATTGTCAATTTGCTAATCTGTGAACAGGTCCTGTTAACCATGAATAAAGTTATTGTAATTTTATTTACATTGTGAATTAATGTTTATATATACGATTTGTACAAGGATTTGTATGAAATGCTAGTGAGTGGAAAATATTAGGGGCGTGTCGTGGGAAAACCAGCTTTAATGCATGTGCGGAAAGTGTCGTCCCAGATCAGCCTGTGCAGTCCGCACAGGCAGATCCTGGACGACACTTTCCGCTTTTATAGCATTTTCTGTTTCAAGGATGTCTCTTCTAAACATAAATCCACTGTATGCGGAAAGTGTTGTCCTGGGTTAGCCTGTGCGGACTACACAGGCTAATCCGGGACGGCACTTTACGCACATGCAATTAGCCAGGTTTTCCCAAGACACGCCTCATTATTATATTAGATGTTGTTACTTCTAAAATATTTATCAATTTGTTGAAGATATATAAGTGCAGACTGTGTGCTGAGATGTTATTATGTTTGCATTATCAGTCTACTCTGTATTATACACTTTTGATATTTTAGGTATAAGGAGAGAAGTCTGGAAATAAAGATGTCTATTTTATGTGACTGTCTCTTATTTATGACAATTTGTGATGATTATTGTACACCTTCTTTTCACTAGCAGAATGTGTTTACTTTTTATGTGCAGTTTACAATTTCTCCACCTATTGTCTATGTGGACATAGACAATAGGTGGAGAAATTGTAAACTGCACATAAAAAGGTCATGGATGTGACCTCTCAAGAGCTAAAAATGGGTCATTTTAGTTTTTATGTCCCGGACATCTTGATGCTTGAGGCATATAGTGATTGTCCTGTCCGTCCCTATGTCCTTCCGTCCGTGAGAAGGTTAAGTAGATTTTACCGTTTCGTCTAGCACCAACACCACTTACTAAAACACTTGGATATTTCCACAGTTGTTGCTTATGACCATTCCCTATCCACCCGTTATCACCCAACCTCACTTTGACCTTGACCTAATTTGGGCTAAGAAATGGGCTATCCAGCACCAACCAGGGGCATGTGTGTTACCAAACACAGAATCTTGTTTCAACGAACATTTTGAACGTCTCCCCAGCTATTAGTTAATGGAAACTAGCAGTAGAAAATAGCGTCAAAACTTTTGCTAAAGTATGTTTGCTAAAATATCTTTAATTTAGAAATATTTTTCTCAGAAAGTTTGAAAATATGTCTTATTATCAATTAGTTTGAGAAATTTTAGTAGCTATTTTGGCTACTAGTAATGCTAACATAGCTAGTAGTGTCCATTTAATGAGCTTCATTTAAGAAATAATTTTCGATTTATCATTGTTTATCGAGCAATAAACAGCGATTTGGAGTTCTGTTGCGTAGGAATTTAACCATGAGGGCGTTAGCCGGAATTGTTTAATAGCCATGCATCAGAAAGACAAAGAGTTGTTTATTGGCCGATAAACAACAATAATGCGAAAATTATTTCGATTCTAATATGATTTGACATACATTTTTGCAATTGTAATTGGAAATACTGTTTACTATGCTCCGCTCAGAATCTGAACTTTTTTTGCGTTGTTTACGGGTAGTTTAACAACAATAATTTTGTTCTTTGTCTATTTCAAAATTAGCAAGTCTCATGTTAGAATAGCACTTCACAAGGTTGACCATGTGGTCCCTCCTCTAAAATTGGTAAACACTTAAACATGTAAAATCTGAGGGCAAAGATTGGGTAAAGCACTACATTAATTTGCATATGATCGACATTTGTCTAAAATTGATTTACATGATTAGATTAGTAGATTACATGAGAGTTACAGAGTTAAAAAAAACATACATGTAATGAAAAATATAAATTGGGCAAAGAGGAACAACTCTTGTCTACTATAAAAAAAATCCAATATGAATTGTCTCCCTTGTTAGTTTAAAGAAATTTCTGTCGAAATCATAGTATAGTCCCTGGAGGAATTTGTGTGCATTGTTTGTCCAGGCAGTTTCTTTGCATATTCGTGTAGGGGAGTGCACAAAGTTTTATTTTAGCGAGGGTGGGCAGTTGGCATACTGCAGGTTACCATGGAAACCAAGATGGCGTCCAAAAGAAGTGCTAGTTTTTGAAGAAACACCTCATCTTATTGTTACTGTTATAAATATTTAACACCAATATTTTGATTTGTAAATATAAATGAAAACAAATGTACACTTAAAGAGTTTTCAAACAAGGTTATGCTCAAGGTCACCAAAGGTCAATGTCATAGTCATTTCAAGGTCAAATTCAGAAAATTGCTTTAAAAATTGGTTATTTACCTCAAATCGTTAATTTTTTTTATAAAGACAAATGGATGAACGTGCACCAAATGCATATTTCTGCAATGTGGCATCAATTTCCATTATTAAAATGTCATTTGAGGTTTTGTAGCATTTATGGTAGAAATTGTACAGCACTGGGATTGACTAGACCATTGTATGAAAAAAGAGCGATTTAGTAAAGAAGTCTCCAATAGAACACTTACACCTTGCGTTATAATTATTATCAAGGAATACTCTGATCAGTATTATCTTATATTAATTGAATATATATTTTCATATAAATGCAGACCAAAAGACCATCAATGTCAAGGTCATCAAAGGTCAAGGTCATTTCAAGGTCAAATTCTGAAAATGGCTTTTACAAATGGTCATTTACCGTAAATCGTTAATTTTTTTGCAAAAACATCAGGATAAAAGTGCACCAAATGCATATTTGGTTTTCATTCATTTCCCCATCATACAATTTTAATTTGAAGTTCTGTTGAATTGATGGTGGAAAATCTACAGCACAAGGATAGAATAGATCATTGTTCAAATAAGAGATTACCGGTAAGTCAAGGAGTCTCATTAATAGACAATAAGTGATTACCGGTCAGTCAAGGAGTCTCATTAATAGACAATAAGAGATTACCGGTAAGTCAAGGAGTCTCATTAATAGACAATAAGTGATTATCGGTAAGTCAAGGAGTCTCATTAATAGACAATAAGAGATTACCGGTAAGTCAAGGAGTCTCATTAATAGACAATAAGTGATTACCGGTCAGTCAAGAAGTCTCATTAATAGACAATAAGCGATTACCGGTAAGTCAAGGAGTCTCATTAATAGACAATAAGTGATTACCCGTAAGTCAAGGAGTCTCATTAATAGACAATAAGAGATTACCAGTAAGTCAAGGAGTCTCATTAATAAACAATAAGAGATTATCGGTAAGTCAAGGAGTCTCATTAATAGACAATAAGAGATTACCGGTAAGTCAAGGAGTCTCATTAATAGACAATAAGAGATTACCGGTAAGTCAAGGAGTCTCATTAAAAGACAATAAGAGATTACCAGTAAGTCAAGGAGTCTCATTAATAGACAATAAGAGATTACCGGTAAGTCAAGGGGTCTCATTAATAGACAAAAGAGATTACCGGTAAGTCAAGGAGTCTCATTAATAGACAAATATCATATGACAATATTCTCATTAACAAGAAACAAAATGTTCAGTGTGCAGTTGACCTAAGGATCGTCAGTGTCATTAAAGGTCAATGTCATTAAAGGTCAGTGTCAATAAAGGTCAGTGTCATTAAAGGTCAGTATCATTAAAGGTCAGTGTCATTAAAGTGTCATTAAAGGTCAGTGTCATTAAAGGTCAATGTAAAGGTCAGTGTCATTAAAGGTCAATGTCATTTTAAGGACTAATTCCAAAAAATGCTTTAAAATAGCTAACTTTCATGAATTTGTGGCATAATTTCTACAACTCGAATTATCATATCATTGTTGAACACATGCCACATTTAAACGAGGAGTCGGGTTAAACTTAATATATATAATTTAACTTAACACTGTTTCTGTTTCAGGTCATAAAACGGCCGGATATATCCCAATATATAATTAATATATTATTTGATAAAATTCCATCAGTAGTTTAATTGTCGCTGTTTAAGGCATTGAAATAATCAAATTATGAAAAGTTTCAAAATTGACTAATTACTATGACTTATAACAACTACATTTATACAAAACATTATGAAAATAAGTGTAATAATAATAATACAGGTAAGTGAGTAAACATCAATTATTGTCAGTTTCATCATCTGTCTAGACCATGTATCCATTAGGCAAACCGTTGACTGAATGTTGCGAAGGCAAACCGTTGACTGAATGTTGCGAAGGCAAACCGTTGACTGAATGTTGCGAAGGCAAACCGTTGACTGAATGTTGCGAAGGCAAACCGTTGACTGAATGTTGCGAAGGCAAACCGTTGACTGAATGTTGTGAAGGCAAACCGTTGACTGAATGTTGCAAAGGCAAACCGTTGTCTGAATGTTGCGAATGCACCTATCACTACTTTAGTAAACAGAATACTATCTGGTATTGGTTTTGATATAAACAACAACTGTAACTTCTTGATAGCATTGTCAGTATTGTGTAAACTTTAAATGTAACATGGGTGAAAGTGTTGTGACAATGATGTAATTAATATAGTTGATACTTTCAGAATTTAGATAAAATGAATGAGAGTAAAAACTACTTAAAATAAACGACTAAATAAAATAAATTTGTTAGTGTAATTGTAATTCTAGAAAGTTACTCCAATGTTTTTCATTTGTATCATCTATTTAGACCATAATGTCATTAGGCAAGATGCATAATGCATTTTAAGATAGATGGAAAGATTTTTAAAGTAAAAACACACT
The DNA here is from genome assembly GCA_027627225.1 of Congeria kusceri. NCBI lineage: Eukaryota > Metazoa > Mollusca > Bivalvia > Myida > Dreissenidae > Congeria > Congeria kusceri. The sequence goes on along the minus strand of JAPFQT010000033.1, from coordinate 1,244,806 downwards.
TTACAGCACATTACATATTTATCTTTAAGACATAGAACAATGGTATGTATAACATGTAGTTTTTAAAACTCCTCTCAAAAACAAATAAAGGGCTACTTAAATACAATCGAATATGCTATAGAAACAAATATTAACACACGTTTTAAGTAAAACGTGTATTTGTTTAAACCGATTCATTTTAAGGTAAAGTGAACATCTGTAGTAACCTACGATGGCTCACGAATTCTCGAAGGCTATTTCCGATGGGGCCATTTTAAAGAAATTATATATTGTTATAGTAAAGACGTGTCTCCAGGGATCATCCTAGCCCAAAATTTTAGGGAGAAGTGACCTCCTTTTGCTGAATTCAGGGAGATCAGGGAGAAGTTTATCGATAACTGACACTGGCGCGTAAAGCAGCTATTTAACCAATCAATCAATTGAATTATGTATAATTAATTAATTACAAAGACTTCAACCTGTAGTAATGAAAGATAAACACAAAATAGCTTAGTAAGTTTTATTGGCATTAGAAACAGTATTTTCAAAAAACAAGCACTCATGTTTATGTTTATGACAATTGATACTTACACTTCATAAGGCAGTCACTGGTTTCCTTTAAAATAATGTCATCATATAAAGAGAAAATGTGACAATTTAAATTATTAACGCCCTTGATATTTCTCCTAATAACGCTACATGTTATACATCGCTCAGGTTGACAAGTATTGTACACCACTTGGTTGTCATCAAGCTGCACGTGGAAATCGTGCAACATAATTTTCCCGCTGTAAGTCGGCGTCAGATCAAAGGTGAAATAAGGTTGTAATGGTGTCGCGTGCTGTTCAATGCTTTTGTTTGGATGACGTCATTTACTACAAAATGGGAATTTGATTATGTTACTTTTCACACGCCGTGTTTGTTACTGAAATGGAAAAGAATTGATCAGTGTGTCTTTTTTTGTTATTAATTGTCAGTTCTAAGGTCAAACATTGCAATGAAGAAAACAGCAAATATTCATAGCCTGAATGTAAGTTATTTTACAGTACGTAAAACGGTAATAATAACTCGGAATGACTGTAAATTCTAGAGTAAACCGGTTGATCATATCGCCCAGTGCACTCGCTTTCTTGGTTCCCGACAGCCTTTGCTAATAACAGATTTACTTTCAAAGCAAGTAAGCGAAGTCGGGAACCGCAATTGGAATAACCTTAGCCGATTGGTAGATTGATTAACACAATGCCAGGTCAGTGATGGGTAACAAACTTGCTCACACTGTCTACAGATCGATTATGGATAATTGTAGCAGCGTTATCTCCACAATCAGATAAACCATGACAGTAGTGGGCATAAGATTAGAGGAATAAGCATTAGTATTGAAAAATTTCGCTTTGATCAGATCACAGGGCCAAGTCAGACACAATAGGGCGACGATTTCGCCCATGTCGCCCTCTAGGATAATCCCTGTCCCTAGAAAATGTATTGCGGAGGATGAAACTTCTTGTAGCCCAAATTGGTTTCTCAAATTTCAGCCATGTCGCCCTCTAGGTTAATCCTAGGTCTATATTTTATAAATATATAAAGTGTCGATATAAGTGTAATAACTTATGATCAAACATGTCAATATGTTTATTATAATATTACTGAAACAGTTCTTTGAACAGTGTTGGCAAATGAAATGGTTAAACACATTGGCGGTCTTCAGCGTATATTGTTTATTTGAATGCCTCCGAAAATGACCCTTTGACACAGACAGTGTTTGGCATATTCTTGTGGAACAAGCTAATGGCTGCTAGTAATTGTTTTTAAGGCGGCCTAAAAAGTCCACTAAGACTGGCCGCGTCGAAATCTTTTGTCAAGTCTATGAAGGCAACACCCATAGGTACATATGCTGGTCTTTATATTTCTCCACATGCAGGGAGAACATCATATTTAAGAAAAAACGGTCATGTTCAGCAACTCTTGGTAAACATTTGGTCCTTTATTTTCATGCAGGATAGATCCATGCGGGAATATGCTTCACAATTATACTGAGCAAGAAGTCATTGGGTAGTTGTAGCCTGTTTCTTTTCTAAGGTATCTATGATGACATCACATTTTGTAGAGAAATACCCTGATCCAATCGCTTTAAATTATTCTGATGGTATTCAATTACTAGCTGAAGTCTTTCTAAAAGCTAAGCAGTCAAATGCTTTGCTGAACTATTCTGTAAGAGTTGTATACTAGTATGGTCTGCACATCTAAGCCATGGCGGGCAAGTCTGGTATGGCATCTAGGGCGGCATGGGTAAACCTATTTTGCGTCACAACTAAACGTAGTACCCAACCCTGTATTCAAGCGGCATCCCTCCTAGGTTATGATGACTTTTAGTATTTCAAAGGGCATAGTTGCTATGTGGCAAGTCAACTTTTGAACCCAATGTTCATCATTTTATTGTATCTAATGTCTGTCTGTCTGGACAATGCTGCAAAGGTTTAACCAGTCTGAGTTGGCACACTGTTTGTCTGGTATTTCTACTGGCAATGAGTTACTTCCGGTCAACAAGATGGTCGATGTTTTTTCATGTGAGAGATTGAGAATGTAAAATAAATACTTTTGTCCCAATGTAGTGGATATGTACAAGTATAACGGATATACGAAGGTATGGTGTGCCACAAGTGTTGAACTTTAATGCTTTAAATGCTTTATCGGTGTTATTTCATGTGTGACAGTCTTTTTTCATTCGTAACGTGGGCGCACATTTTTGGCGCGCAGTGAGTATTATCGAAGTCAATGCTGAAAACACACCTTACAGAGAAAACAGAAGCCTAAATGTAGATCTAATCTAAGCGAAAACGCAATTCGTCTCTCCGACACATCAAAATTTGTTCAATAAAAAACACTTATCTGAAAGTGAATACGAAAACGATACTGATTCTGTTTTTTTCGAGTCACCGGCACGATCAAAGATGGCGTCAAACTTCACCAGTGAAGACATTGTACAGCTAAGCAACCTAATCGTGCAACAAATTAAGCCGGATTTACTGAATGAAATCTCAATAAAAGTTAAGACCCTTATTGACATAGAAGTAAAACGTCAAACTGCCCATCTCAACGATGAAATCACGAAGTTGAAAACCGAGAATGATCAGTTGCGAGAAGGTCATGAAGCTCAACTCCTAGAAATTGACGAACTTGAGCAGTATGGACGACGAATGTGCCTAAACATCACAAACATTTCCGGCGATACAGGTGACCCCCAGACCGATCGGGTGGAGGAAAAAGTACTCCAAATCGCCGCCACCAATGGCATCAAACTCAATAAGGCGGACATTGATCGATGCCATAGAGTCGGTAGGAGGAATGAGGGTAAACAGCGGAAAGTGATAGTGAAATTTACAAATAGCGGAGCTCGCCAGAGGTTATATGAAGCCAGGAGAAATCTCAAAGATGGTGTTTCATACAGGAAAACCTAACCAAATTTCGTGAAGAACTTGCATATGAAGCTCGGCAGTTGGTTCGAAGCAAGCTTTTGACTAAAAGTTGGATCGCTGGGTGCAAAGTGTTTGGACTTCTTCCTGACCACTCGGGCAACGTGCAAAGCGCGTACTGATTCGAGACAGGGCAACAGTTGCATCAATCCGAGATGGTAAGCCACTGGCTGATCATATGGAATGACTGTACAAACATTAATAGTGCAAATGTGCTTCCAATACTACTCTTGTAACATAGTATTCGTTATCTCATAATTATACGTTTTGTGTACATACCTTATTTAAGACGTTCAATATGAGGCTCAAATCTGTAGTTACACTGTAATATCTACTCGATACCATTTATGAATTTACTATGAATGGTACTCAGAACATATTAAGTAAAATGTATATCCATACCATTATCATACTAAATCATTAAGTATTTAGCATATAAAGTCACTTTTCATCTATTCCAATTTCATATATTTTTTGCATACTAATCACTGAAATCCGTTCTCCTTTTTGTCCCCTTATCACCACACATATAGTCTACTATCTCACTATAAGGTCTATTTGCTCCAGTAACTATAGTAACTACACACATCTTCTAAGGCGATGTCATCTGCTTCACAAACATACATCCCCCTTGTTTTTTTATTAAATAGTTTTAACAATACTTTTACTATTCAACTCTCAAATATAACATGTCGAAGTCCGCTGTTGACGATAAAACTCAACTGCATGTTATATACCAAACATGATTGAAGCATTTTACACAACAAATGTCATACTCGCTTTGCACATGATTATCACTGAATTGATTTTAACGACAAATTATATCCTATATCCACATGAAACGTTATATGCAAATCTTAGTTTACTATACACATACATGATGTGTATTCAATAAAACATCGTGCATCTGAGAGGTTAATTTCGACATTGCATAAACATCAACCTGTGTATACTTGCAACTGCACCTCTGTACAAACATCAACCCGTATACATTAGCAACTACACCTCTGTAAAACATCAACCCGTATACATTAGCAACTACACCTCTGTAAAACATCAACCCGTATACATTAGCAACTACACCTCTGTACAAACATCAACCCGTATACATTAGCAACTACACCTCTGTAAAACATCAACCCGTATACATTAGCAACTACACCTCTGTAAAACATCAACCGTATACATTAGCAACTACACCTCTGTACAAACATCAACCCGTATACATTAGCAACTACACCTCTGTACAAACATCAACCCGTATACATTAGCAACTACACCTCTGTAAAACATCAACCCGTATACATTAGCAACTACACCTCTGTACAAACATCAACCCGTATACATTAGCAACTACACCTCTGTACAAACATCAACCCGTATACATTAGCAACTACACCTCTGTACAAACATCAACCCGTATACATTAGCAACTACACCTCTGTACAAACATCAACCCGTATACATTAGCAACTACACCTCTGTACAAACATCAACCCGTATACATTAGCAACTACACCTCTGTAAAACATCAACCCGTATACATTAGCAACTACACCTCTGTACAAACATCAACCCGTATACATTAGCAACTACACCTCTGTACAAACATCAACCCGTATACATTAGCAACTACACCTCTGTACAAACATCAACCCGTATACATTAGCAACTACACCTCTGTAAAACATCAACCCGTATACATTAGCAACTACACCTCTGTACAAACATCAACCCGTATACATTAGCAACTACACCTCTGTACAAACATCAACCCGTATACATTAGCAACTACACCTCTGTAAAACATCAACCCGTATACATTAGCAACTACACCTCTGTACAAACATCAACCTGTGTATACTTGCAACTACACCTCTGTACAAACATCAACCCGTATACATTAGCAACTACACCTCTGTACAAACATCAACCCGTATACATTAGCAACTACACCTCTGTAAAACATCAACCCGTATACATTAGCAACTACACCTCTGTACAAACATCAACCCGTATACATTAGCAACTACACCTCTGTAAAACATCAACCCGTATACATTAGCAACTACACCTCTGTAAAACAAACACTCGAGTTGTATGTGTCAATGTTACATCATGAATACTTGAGTACGATGCTAACACGTCAAACTGTATCCTGTCAACAATAAGGGTTATGATCTAATAATGAGTCATATATCAATTTGTTCGAATATTAAATTTTTACAATCAAAGAAATGATAATCGGTATCAGGTGATCTGTAGCATATACTTGTCTGGCGAAACAGATATAACATTATATTGTGCTCACCAAATGCATGTTATGTTCTCGGAATTTTGTGTTTCATATGTGTTATCACCTAAATGTATAATTATATCATAAAGTACTATAAATAAAAACAAGTGAACTAGATGTTTGGACATTTTATTAACCTATGTAATTGCTCTCGATTTATGAGAAATTTTATTGTATCTTTTTGGTGCCAGGTGTTGATTTTTGTTAACATAGTAGAACGAAGTAACTGAACTCGATTTATGAGAAATTTTATTGTATCTTTTTGGTGCATTGTGTTAATTTTTGTAAACATAGTAGAATGAAGTAATTGCAATCGATTTATGAGAAATTATATTGTTTCTTTTTGTTGACTGGAGTTGATTTATGTAAACATATAGTAGAACCAAGTTATTTAAAAAATCTCCTAATTTTTAACATAAGAATATGGCTTTAACCAATCTATACTCGGTTTATTAGACTCAATATTGAGAACTTAATCGATTCAGTACTACTTTATTGATAAAGGTACAATTGTACACATGAAAATCGTGCACAAACGCAACAGGGCATGAATGGAAAAACCTTTGCAGATAAACTAACACCGACGCCAGGTAAATCATTTGATTGCTTTTGGCAAATTGTTGACCTTGAATAGGGGTGGTAATCCTTATTGATTACGTCCCATGTAAATAGCTTTGAATTCGTCTTAGTGTTCATAACACGGCCCATTCTATAAAGACTACTAACCTTATATATATAACTTGTCGTTTTATTTTTCGAACGTTTTAATAATGTTACTATAAAAAAGGGAATAACTTATAAATAACTACTTGTATCCAAATGAATTATTAAGTTGATGAAAAGTTAATAACTAATACTAACATCTGATGTTACCGATTATGTTTGAAGAACAGTTTACAAAGTTTATTATTTGTTTTATAGATAAATGTATTAATTATGTTCATTTTAATAGTTGATAAAATGTATGTAATGTATGGAACATTTTACACAGCTATTTGCATCAAGCACTTGGTTTTTGATATACCGGTAGTCTACCGGCTCCCAATGATATTTCATCTAAAAATTAATAAAACTATTTGCATTTATTATAATAATATCGAAATTTTTTGAATATGTTGATGAAATGCTTATGCAGAACATTATGTCTTCAATCTCATTTATTTATAAAAAAAAATACTTTCACTTGTCTTATATATAACAATTCGATAGTTTCTATTTATATCATAACAAGCGATATTTTAAACATGCTGATCACTTCAAATACAACTCAATTGATTGTATTGGAAACAATCAAGGCTACTGTATTAAAAATTTTTGCTGGTGTAAGAATTAAAATGGTCCTGTAAGGCATATCATATTATATATTCACATTTAAACTCTTCTACAAGAATAATTACCAAATAAATGTTAACCTTCGTATATTTATTCTATTAAGTTCTTTAGAATTATGATATCTCACTGACATCAGGGACATTCTTTGTGATCGTGCGCAATGCTGCGCGTTATTCTTTTATTGTATTATGTTTCATCCCTTTGGCTAGCTCGACCATACACGATTCATTTCTTTCAAACGTTTTGCAACAATACTTTTGATTGCAATTATATTCTAGACCGTATTCTCTGTCGCATGTACCAATCATATTTTCCATTAACCTTATTACCCAATGGGTAACGACTTAGCACAGTGGCGACAGGAAATCGGTCTATATTATTACCGAAACCGGGGTGTAAACTTGAGACAGACATTTCGAGCACCTATATTTAATGTCAAATTCCTCAAACAATTCATGGCGTTATTCGTGTTTTTTACCATGCACGTGCTTTGCAATATTTTATATTACATACGTACATTGAACTTAGCAGTGTACATCTCTATCTATGCACTTACATGCGGTCTGTCATTTATACAAACAAACGTGTCACCAGACAACCACTATATAACATCGTGTCAATTAAGTGTCTACATCTTTTCTTTACGTTTTCTCCTATTATTATCCGGTGATATTGAATGTAATCCAGGTCCTCTCAACCCTGAATGTCTCACTGTCTTTCATCTTAATATACGAAGCATAAGAAACAAGATGAACTATATACGCGACATTTTTGCCGAATGTACACATAGCATCTTATGTCTTACCGAAACACACTTGTCAAATGATATCGCTGATGATTTATTGCAAATTGAGGGCTTTGATACAATGTTTAGAAAAGACAAAAATGCTCATTCTGGTGGGTTTATTGTCTATACTTCGTCTTTTTTGCGTCCACAACGAAATCTAGAGCTAGAACTTTTACTGCCAGAATCTATCTGGGTGCAAGTCAAGGATCATTCACAGACCCTCTTAATATGCACATTGTACAGGCAACCAAGTTCGACTGTGGATTACTGGGATAAGTTAAATATTTGTATTGAAAAGGCAATAGAAGTATCTCCACATATTATTCTTGTTGGTGATATTAATGAAGACCAACTGAATCCGACAAACCATAAACTTAAAGATATAATGACGCTTAATAATTTACGAAACATAATTACAGAACCAACTCGTGTTACAAGTAACTCTAGCACTTTAATAGATATCACAGTTCTATCAAGTAGCGTACACTGCTTTGATGCCGGTATTTTTGAAACTGACAGAACTATAACAGACCATTATGGAACATATGTGCACGTTAAAACCGATTTCAATTTAGAGGAGCCGTACAAGCGACGAATATGGGATTATAAAAATGCGAATTTTACGTTATTTAATGAATTAATTGAGTCTACTGATTGGTCATTTATAGAACATGGTACTGTTGATACCGCCACTGACGAATTTATGAATAAATATTTTTCTCTTGTTAAGTCGTGCATACCGAACAAATTTGTAACCATCCGACCAAATGACAAACCCTGGTATAACTCCAAAATTCGGAAAACAACTCGTTCCCGTGATCGACATAAATGTACAGCAATACGTACCGGAAAGGCATCGGATTGGAACAAATATAAACACCTTCGAAACAAAGTAAACAATATGAAAAAGTATGCAAAGGAGATGTTCTTTAATTCTATAGAATTCACTATAAGCGACTTTTCATCATCAAATCCTAAACAGTACTGGAAGCTAATCAAAAGCCTCGTCAAAGATAATTTATCAAACTGCGAACAAATACCACCTCTGATCAATAGTGATCAGTCTTTTTCAATAACAGATTTCGAAAAAGCCAATACACTTAATGACTATTTTGTTTCTGTTTCGAATGTTGATGACAGAGACGTAAACTTGCCGTTTTTTGAATTTAAAACGGATGCGATTTTAAGTGATTTTAACATTTCTGAACAAGACATTAAGGACGTACTAAATAATCTTATTATAAATAAAGCAAGCGGCCCAGATGAAGTCAGTCATCGAATGCTGAAACAAACATCGAATACAATATGTAAACCGCTTTGTATTTTATTTAATAGATCCATTAAAGAAAACATATTCCCTAGCTCTTGGAAAAAGGCAACGTAATGCCTCTCTTCAAAAAGGGAAACAAAGAGCACCCATCAAACTACAGACCAATCTCTCTTATTAGTTGCATAGGAAAGGTAATGGAACGAGTGGTCTACAAATGTGTGTATAATCATTTGCACATAAACAAACTTATTTATAAATATCAAACGGGCTTTCTGCCAGGTCACTCGACTACATATCAACTTATTGACATATACAATCAAATATGCAAAGCATTTGACGACAGACAAAGCACGTGCATGGTCTTTTGTGATATCTCCAAGGCTTTTGATCGCGTCTGGCATAAAGGGCTTCTTTTTAAACTACGCCAGAATGGAATATCTGGAAATATCCTTAATTGGTTATCAAATTACTTATCGAACCGCACACAGCGGGTGTTTGTTCATACCACTTACTCCAACGACATATCTATCAAAGCTGGTGTGCCTCAAGGATCTGTTTTAGGTCCTCTCCTATTCCTTGTCTATGTTAACGATATCTCCGACAACTTACTTAGTAACTTAAGATTGTTTGCCGATGACAGTTCATTTTCAGTAACTTCAAATGACCATGTTTTTATGGAAAGGATCCTAAACAATGACCTTATCCAAATCAATAAATGGGCTAAACAATGGTTGGTTTCCTTTAATCCCTCCAAAACTGAAGTTGTCTTTTTCTCATTATTGGACATGCCAAAACCTCAATTACGTCTTGACGGCAATCAGTTGTGCTTTGTTGAAATCCACAAGCACCTAGGTCTCTTGTTCAGTTAAAATGGTAGATGGCACAATCACATTGACGCTATTCTTAGCAGAGCATCTAAGATATTAGGATCTATGAGAATGCTAAAGTTCAAGTTAAAACGCCAAACGTTAAACCAAATATACATATCATACTTACGTCCTGTATTAGAATATTCGTCGGTCATCTGGGATAATTGTACACAATATGAAAAAGATATTTTAGAAAAAATTCAATATGACGCCGCTAGAATAGTTAGTGGTTTAACGAGATCTTCATCTATAAACAACTTACTTACTGAAATTGGCTGGGTATCATTGGAATACAGACGCTGCATTCAAAAACTTATATTAGTTTACAAACATACTCAGGGAATCCTACCAGAATATCTTTCGGATATGTTTCCAACAACCGTAAATGAAAATTCCGTGTATTACCTACGAAATGGTGATAATCTACTTACATTACCCAGACGACTTGAAATATACTCGAACTCTGTTATACCATCAGCAATCAAACTATGGAACGATCTTGATTCTGATACACGAAATTCCAATACATTGAATGAATTTAAAACAAAACTGAATGAAAAATTAAAAGCACCAAAGGTCCCTGCATATTATTTACAGGGAGAAAGAATATACCAGGTAATGCATGCTAGAATAAGGAACAGATGTAGTGATCTGAAAGCGCATCTTTTTGAAAATCACTTAACCGACTCACCCAACTGTAGCTGTGGTTACCATACTGAAGATGCGGATCATTACTTCTTTAAATGCTCTCATTATCATGACGAACGATTACAAATGTTTATTAACACGCGCAAATTCCATCCAATAAATGCAACGAAACTCATGTTTGGCATACAAACTCGGAACTACGAGGACAACTGTAAGCTCTTTCAAGAAGTCCAGTTATTTATCAAACGAACGAAACGATTTAATGTATAACGATCAATTAAACCTAAGCACCCTTCTACGCATTTATGATGTTGCATTACTATATCAAGTCGTAATGAAGAAAATGGTCGAGCTGGTCAGGGTGTGTAAACTTGTGTATCTTTAGTTTATAATTCTTTTTTTCTTTTTTGCTTGTCTTTTTCGCTACACAATGAGTATACACAAACTAAATTATAGCCACTTACTCAGTATAAACAATGTTGACTTCTTAATAGAGTGATGTAATTTTATTTCTATCCTTCCAGAACTTTGCTTTCATTATGAACTCAGCACAGTTAACATTGAACTATCTTAATAATAACGTATCTTGACATATCCATCTTGTTGACCTTTATAATAAACTGTCATAATGGAGAGGGCCCTTCGATGATGTTGATATAACTCTAGGCCCAATCCATTTGTATACATGTATTTCAAACTGTCTATAATATGTCATTGTTTGTAAATGTATGTGTATATACAATAAAATATGTTTAAACTAAAGCAATGAGTTGGGTTTGATTTGTGTGGATTTTGCATTGTGGGCGAGAAGCATTTTCTCGTTGCTTTGGTCATATGCACCACTTGGCCTCACGCCATTCTGTGTTGTTTTCTCTTATTTCCAGTAACAGCTTTGAGGCCTCTTCTCAGTGACTTCTCTTGTTTGTTTGTGAACCGCTCTGTATTAATTGGAAAACGTGTTGAACAATATTTAACAATGTGGTAGAGACTTTTGATGTGTTTTGTCATGGTGACAGCGAATCGCTACTAAACGTTGATACATCTCATTTTTTACCTCTCTTAGAAAAGAGTGACGACAACCAGGACGTTCCTCGTGGTTAACTCTCCCATTGAAATATCTTGAGTATGTACAGAAGTTAATTGCAGGGAAATATGGATATAAATATGTCCAGGACCTCATATGACTTGTCTTTCTCCTCTGGGGTAGAGTGGAAGGTTGAAGCATATGCATTAATGGTGTTTGCTGATCATGCAGCTTATAGCAGTCAGAGGAAAATGATGACTCTGTGCTAGTGGATGGATGTTTACTGGCATGTAATTCAAAGCAAAGCCTACACCATGCTGCCCAGGCTCGTCTCGGGACCTTCCTTGACAGAATAAAGTGTAGTTTGCATCCTTCATCAACTGCTGCTGGAGGCAAGCAAAATTTAGTATGAATTTCGCAATGGTATTACATTGACCTTCATGTTTAAACAAAATTCTGGTCAAAGATTTTTTGTAAGGTCAGGTTTATTTTGGGATCAGTATTAAACACCAAAATGTACCAATTAAACAATGTTAGAATATAATTATTTATATACAAAACTAAATGTAATAAAAATATTACGAAATAGTTTGTATATGATCCAGTAAAACTGACATAAACAATGTACTTTTTAGACATTATTTCCATGCACATTGTCGTTTTTATTTCATACAAGTAGTGCCAAATGTTACAACCCAGCACATTTGTCAAACAATAACACATCCCAGGTTAATATAAGAGATGACTCTCTTTTTCACAAACACTGTTATCCATTTTGCATATTTCTCAATACATTATACATATAATTGTTTGATTCTTTAATGCATGTATTATGGGCCGGAGGCCTTTCAGTACAAATAAACCCATTGTCATTGTCATAGTCATATAATATCAACGTGACTGTGCCATTACTCCAGTCATTGTTGTACAAACATTTGCATACAATATTTTCTAATATTTATAATATTTTCTTCTTGTAACTACCGGGTAAATAAATCAAATTTGACTATGAAACTAAATGTAAAAAGCAATTTAGTTAACAAATGAACTCCAAATCCTTACATTTTTTAAACCTAAAATAAATAGGTTTAAACTAAATACGTGAGTGAGACCAATTGAAAATATATCATAGAACAATGTCTTTGGTGCACTTTTGGGTGCATTCATTTCTTCATAACACATATGCCACAATCTCATGTAAATGATCGTTTGGTCTGTATTTATAAGAAAACTCTGTATCCGATGAATATAAGATAATACTGATCAGTTTATTCCTCGACAATGATAATAATGCAAGTTGTAATTGTTCTATTGGAGACTCATTGACCTTATCGCTTGTTTTTCAAACAATAGTCTGGTCAATCCTAGTACTGCAGAATTTCTACCATGAATTTTACAGAACCTCAAATGACATTTTTATGATGTAAAATGATGCTCCCTTGTAAAAATATACATTTGGTGCTCTTTTATCCATATATTGTCTCAAAATTTTAAAGCATTTGAGGTAAATAATAAATTTTAAAGCTATATAAAGAAATTGACCTTGAAATGACCTTGAGCTTTGATGACCTTGGCATTGATGATATTTTGGTCTTCATTTATAAGAAAATCTTTAATTCAATACATATATTAGATAATACTGATCAGAGTATTCTTTGACAATAATCATAATGCAAGGTGTAATGGTTCTATTAAGAGACTTCTTGACTACATCGCTCTTTTTTCATACAATGGTCTAGTCAATCCAAGTGCTGTAGAATTTCTACCATACATGCTACACAAAATCAAATGACATTTTTATCAGGGAAATTGATACCCCATTGCAGAAATATGTATTTGGTGCACTTTCATTCATACGTCTTCTTAAAATAATAAACAATTTAAGGTAAATAACCAATTTTTAAAGCATTTTTCAGAATTTCACCTTGAAATAACCTTGACATTGACCTTTGGTGACCTTAACCATAACCTTGTTTGAAAACCCTATAAGTGTACATTTGTTTTCATTAACATTTACAAATCAAAATATTGGCGTTAAATAATTACAACAGTAACAATAAGACGAGGTGTTTCTTCAAAAACTAGCACTTCATTTGGACGCCATCTTGGTTTCCATGGTAACCTGCAGTATGTCAACTGTCCACTCTCGCTAAAATTAAACTTTGTGCACTCCCCTACACGAATATGCAAAGAAACTGCCTGGACAAAAAATGCACATAAATTCCTCCAGGAACCAGACTAGTGCCGATATTTTACATTCATCTTTTCGATTATGGTTAATAAAATAAGAAATAATAATCCTAATCTGATTTGACTTGGTATCGATAGACGGCTGTTAAAGGGCCAAGGTCAAGGCCACAGGCTAGACGGATATAATTGCAATCCTTAAGTTTCATTCGTATCAAAGAGTCTTTTATTTTCGTGTAACGAAAAAAATAAAACAACTGTAAAAAAATCAACAAAATTGCCGTTGCCATCAGAATATATTTTGATGTGGAAGTTTATTGTTCACTTAAGTGTATGTATACAATATAAACAACAACATAATACACCATGTAATAACAAACATTCTAACATGATACTCGCTAATTTTTCTATAGAAAAAGAACAAAATTATTGTTGTTGAACTACACAATAAACAACGAAAAAAAAGTCTGAGCATAGTAGAATATAGTTCTAATTAAAATTGCTAAAATATTTGTCAAATCATGTTAGAAGCAAAATAATTTTCACATTATCGTTGTTTATCGGCCAATAAACAACTCCAATTCGTTGTTTATTGGCCGATAAACAACGATTATGCGAAAATTATTTATTAATTATGACTAAGTTTCCCGATTTAAAAAATCCGTATTTGAAATATTAATATGACTAAAACAACAAAAAAACAAGGATATCAGTACAACTGCTGGATGCTCCCCAATGCGCTTTGTCAAGCAATATAAATGCAATAAGAAGAGCAAAGATATTAAAATGGCTAATATCAATAGAAATTTTGCACTATATACTAAATTTCATACATTTTCAAAGTCCCATAACTCTGAGACAAATCATTGAAGCGGAACGTCCTGGTAGTTTGCACATCTTCTCTTGGTAATGAAGCTTCCCATAAAGTTTCGTTGAATTGCGGCAAGCAGTTGCTGAGAAATAGCGCGGACAAGAAAATCAAGGAATGTGCATTATATACTGATTTTCAGAAATCTTCAAAGTCCCATAAGTCTTAGAAAAATCACTAAAGCGGAACATCCTGGTAATATGCACACTTCCTTTTGATAAAGAAGCTTCCAATGAAGTTTTGTTGAATTCCGGCCAGACGTTTCTGAGAAATACTCTAGACAAGAAAGTCAAGAATTGTACACCAGATACTAATTTCAGAAATATTCAAAGTCCCATAACTCTGAGAAAAATCACTGAAGCGGAACGTCCTGGTAATATGCACACCTCCTCTTGGTAATGAAGCTTCCCATGAAGTTTCGTTGAATTCCAGCCAGCAGTTGCTGAGAAATACTCCGGACAAGAAAGTGTGACGGAAGGACGGACGGACGGACGGAATTCCTTACGAGATGATACTTTAGCGGCTCCCTTACCAAAAAAAGATAGTTAAGTGTCTTAAAATAGCCACCTAAAAGCATTTTTAAGCCACATAAAAGACTAACCCTAACCCTAATCTACGGAATCCGGTTGGCTATGGAATATCGTGCCTCTTACGGCGAGGGCGAGACACGAGAAATGCGCGAAACACGAAGCGAGACACGATATTCCCGCGAGACACAAAGCGAGGCACGATATTGTAACACGCGATCTCGCACTGTCGCAGTAGCCCACACCACGATATCTCGTGGCAAAATATCGTGTCTCGCTTAGTGTTTCGCGCAATTCTCGTGTCTCGCTTTGTGTCTCGCGGTAAAATATCGTGCCTCGCCTCGTGTCTCGCGCAATTCTCGTGCCTCGCGTTCAAAGGTCGAGACACGAAATGCGAAGCGAGACACGAAGCGATACACGATATTCAGGCGAGACGCGAAGCGAGGCACGATATTATATCGCCCGAATCTCGAGTATCGCGGTATATTTTCAAACCACGATACATGAAACACGAAGCGAGACGCGAGAATCCGGCGACATGCGAAGCGAGGCACGATATTGTATCGTTCAAATATCGCTCGAATATCGAGTCTCGCGTCTACCGGTGCACGAGGAATTAATCACGTTGTAGTTGTTTGATATTATTTCGTAAAATATGACGATGATGATGATGATGTTGTTGTTGTTGTTGACGATGATGATGATGATAATTATGATAATAATGATAATGATGATGATGATGAGTAACACCGAAGTTGAGTTGACACCAATGTGCGTTGCTACATAGGACAATAGGGCAATGCACCTATCTGCTTTAGTGCATGATGCAACCCCACGTCGTATTGACCTACTTTCAGTGTGTGAAAGTTAATTTGAAGAAGGCCTTTAGTACACAACCATTTAACAACGCAACAGAAGTAATTGCAGCCGCAGTTTCCTCAAGACGGATAGGCGGACGGACGGACAGACAGACAAAGAGACAGTGTGACAGAGAGACAGACCGTTACTTCTACAGCAACAGGCTTTTCATAAAAATAAACAATAAGCATAAATAAAACGTAGTCATCATTATAGTTAAAACAGAAACAGTTATCAAATCGAGTAGAAATAGCTACAAAGCAGCAGTATCATCCAGGCGAATGGGTGGACTGACGGACAAAGAGGCTGACAAACAAACAGACAAACAGGCAGGCAGACAGGCAGACAGACAGACAGACAGACAGTGGGCCGTCATGGACTGGGCCGTCATGGTCTGGGCCGTCAACGACTTGGGCCGTCCTGACCCGCATTCGTTCGTTAGGGTAAAGAGTGTTTCCCTGCTTTGCTTCCCTGCTTTCAAACCGCGAGACTCGATATTCGGGCGTTATTTGAACGATACAATATCGTGCCTCGCTTCGTGTGTCGCCCGATTCTCGTGTCTCGCTTCGCGTTTCGAGTATCGTGGTTTGAAAATCTACGGCGATACTCGAGCTTCGGGCGTATTTGAACGATATAATATCGTGCCTCGCTTCGTGTCTCGCCTGAATATCGTTTATCGCTTCGTGTCTCGCTTTGCATCTCGTGCCTCGACCTCTAAACGCGAGGCACGATAATTGCGCGATACACGAAGCGAGGCAAGATATTTTACCGCGAGACACGAAGCGAGACACGAGAATTGCGCGAAACACGAAGCGAGACACGATATTTTGCCGCGATATATCGTGGTATGGGATACTGCGACAGTGCGAGATCTCGTTTTACAATATCGTGCCTCGCTTTGTGTCTCGCGGGAATATCGTGTTTCGCGCAATTTTCGTGTCTCGCCCTCGCCGTATGAGACACGATATTTCATATGGCACTAACCGGATTCCGTACTAATCAACTATTTTCAACTAAATTGTCCGTAAACATAAACCACTTAACTACTCTCCAGTTAGTGCGGACGGACGGACAAAGCGGCGACTATATAATTTTTCGGGGAGCATGATAATGTCTCAAGTGCCGTCGAATTAATGACCGAAGAAAACTTCGCGCCAAAATATAGCGGCGCACGTGCATCTCGTGCCACTAACGACAAAAACTAGATACACATCTATGTGGTCGATATTTGTGCGTAATACATTGCTTTGAATCGACGAAATAAGGATTTAAAAAAAATTATAGATGGATATTACACGGCAATAAATATAAGTACAGTACAAATTAAAAAAATTACTTATGTTCATAATTATCGTAATGGCTTAATAATGCATTTATAACGAAACGCGAAAGTTTAGTTTGGAAATAAGTATATTCAGGTTTGCCAAACTTACAGATTATTCGGTTAGAAAATATAGTACATGTACACTTGTATTATCGAAAGAAATAATCAGTACTCAGTAACACATACAACGTTGAAACAATTTTATTTAAGAGTAAAACTAACTGTAATTAGTTAATTTCGTTTAACGCAAACTGATGCCGACATGTCTACATAGTTCAAAATCTGCAGTAGACTATTTTTAGCAGGTGCGCGTGATCACGTGAACAATGTTTCCGCAGTTACGGGGTAAATTACATTAGTTACTGCCAAAATGGCGGAGAGAGGAAAGCAAGAATAAACAAGTCCTTCTAATCGATGCAAAGAGTTTAAATTCAGCCAAAGTGTGTTGGATTTGTTTACCAAAGATAAGATTTATTTCACATATTTATAGGTAGGTATAGTTATCACCCTCTTTTATGTTGCTGATATGGATAATTGCCACCGAAAGTTGAACGGAAAGCGAAATGCATTTAGTTTCACCGTTCATTTTGCACGTGCGAAAAGTGAAAGTAGGATTATGACGTAACGATTTTAATTCTGAATAACAGAGTTAATTAATATGGCAGGTGAGTTTCTTAATTGGCATTGTTTTGTCACTCATTTTCAGCGAGCATAGCTAAACATGCAATAATTTTACTCAAATATTAATGAATAGCAATTAACAGTAAAAATACAATGTTTACACAATTTCTGTATATAAAGTATTTCTTGTGTTTCTTATTTCTTGTTTCTTGAATGATATTTTTTGTTAATTCTGTAAAGATTGAACAGGATCTTGTTGAAATAAGCTTGAGTTTTCAGCGGTAATTCATAATTTATCTTTCAATCCCAATGTTTACACAATGGTTGAATGTATCGGTAACTATTTGCACTAATCAATAAAACAATGTCATCACATGTTCACTGAGACGATACACCAGTTTATCCTTATGGATATTTTACATGAATTGGAGAAATATTTATTTGTAAAATGCATTTTTTAAAGCATTTGCCAAAATCTGGAAGTGTGCTTTGACATTGAATGCAACAGATTTGTTACAGGGTTGTCATTATTAACCGATTGCCAGTCAAATTCATCATTTGAAATCGTGATAAAATCTGTAGTTTTATTTTGTTCAGGAACTTTGAAATTGCAATTGGTAATATCACAAGGGGGCCCCTAAGACCCCTGGCAAAATCGCTTAGATTGAGCTAAATATCACTCGTTTCATTTGATAATGACAACCCTGAATGTCATTAACTTGTAATGTCATTGTTTTTTTTAAAACAGTCTTCACATTAGTTGTCTAATTCCACTAGCCTGAATCATTATGCAATCATAGTCAACAGGTGAAATAGTCAGACTACATAAATTTCTGAATTTTTAGCAGCCCAAATTACCATACATTTCACTATCCCTGGGCTGTCGGCCTATTGGTTAGCATTAAGACTGTTAAAAAAATATAAACTGTAATGAACATACATACCAACTACATGTTCATACCACAGGCATTTGACCCGTTGATATGATAATAATAAGTAAAAACATAATTTTTAATGACAAATAATCAAGAAATTACAACAAAACAACTTTTCTGAAAAAAAAATCTGATATTTTACTGTCCAATTACAATGTTCTGGGACCAGTCAGATTGATGTCCAGAAACATTTTCTTTGCTATTTCTTATACATGTTTACTGAGAAGATATTTTATGCAGAGAAACGTTGTTTTTTTACTTCTTGAAAAAGATTTGCCAAAATCTGGAAGTGTGCTATGATGTTAAATGCAACAGACTGACATTACCCTGAAGTGTCACGATCTAACAACAGACATAGTGACATAAATACATAAAACAAAATAAAGTTAACAGATATTTATATTTAAAACGAAATAAAAGTTAAGAACAAACCTTACTAATAAACACATTAAAAGCTAGTTTTTTAATCAAAATATAGTTTTATGCTGTACAGCCAGAAACTCAAATACATGTATATACGTTGATTCGATAGTTGGTTTAGGTCACACAACACTATTAATGGATGCAAAAGTTGACACTCATATTTATTGGTTCATTTTATATTGCAAGAATTCCTTCGTCATTTTTATGTTTTTTGTTTGTTTTTAATATATTTTGTCACTTTCATCGGTTTAATTTATTATGAAAATAATCGATTTGAAAGACTGTGGATACTACACACTTTAAATGTATTAATTAATACCAACTACAAGTTAATGCGAGCACTTTTTGGTGTTAAGTAAGCCATTTTCATGATTGTTTTTCACAGTGATTTTTTTCCTTATATAACAGTAAACAGTTATATAACAGTAAACAGTTATATAACAGTAAACGGACCCATTCCCAATGCCAAATATGTTTTAATTTTCCAAATTGGAAGATACAAATTCCCAAATCAGAAGTAACAAAATGCTAAATTCATAGGAAATGTGATTCTAACTGTAAATCATGAACTTACTTGCATGTGTACAGATAAACACCATTAAAATACCAAACTCAACCAACAAAACACCAGTTTAAGCTGTTCATTAATTAAATATAATTCTTATATTTTTCCCAAACTGCAAGTTTTCAGGTCGTGAATTTCCTTTTGTTAATGTTTAATTTGCCAAGGACATTAAGAAAACAAATAACTAACTCTTAAGATTAAAAATACAATGAAACACTAATTAAAATAACATTAATTAAGATAACATTTTAAAACATATTTCCTTATTAGAAGCCTGTTCCATACAATCTCATAGAAATACCCATGGAACTAGGGCCTTTTTTTGCCAGTTACTTTAACCGATATTGGGTCGTATGTTTTTTTCCCAAATGGAGTCCCGAAATTTCCAATTGATGGTTTGACTTTCAAATTTTTGGAAATATGAGCTGTTCAGTGTAAAAATGAAGACTGTTGAAGTTGTAATAACTGTTTTACTGATTTGTTTTCCCCAGAACATTCTATTTTATGTAGTAATTTTTCAAACATGATTAATCAAACGTTTATAAGTTTTTCCAGTTTTAGGTGAATTGATGCTAAAATTCCCGATTTCTTGGGTATAGGCCATATTCCCAAATGGTGAAAAAAAAGCCCTGAATAGGGGCTAAACTATTTTCATTTCTCAGTTGTTTAACCATGCAATACACACAATTTCACAAATTTGTCCAAAAACTGCTTGATTGTTATTGTTAATGGAGATCGTCATCACTTTCCCGTTTAGCACCCCATTTTTGTCTCAGTCGAAACTTGATAGTTATTGTAACATTGTTAGTCAGAAATGCCAATATAATCTGATCTTGTTTTTTGTTCTGCCCATAAAGTTCAGTAATTATTCATTCTTCAATGGTGCATACACAGTAAGCTGGTTTAGTCAGTCCTCGTGATGATTGTGCTTTCATTAACCCCGTGATTATTAAGTACACATAACACATCCATTGTTTGCCCTAGGTATAAAAACAAATGTGGCGCGTCGTGAGAAATTCGGTCTTAATGATGTGCGTAAAGTGTCGTCCCGGATTAGCCTGTGCAGTCCGCACAGGCTAATCCAGGACGGCACTTTCTGCTTTTATGGTATTTTCTGTTTCAAGGAAGTCTCTTCTAGACATAAATACACTGTAGGCGGAAAGTGCCATCCCGGATTAGCCTGTGCGGACTGCACAGGCTAATCCGGGATGACACTTTACGCACATGCATTAAGTCCGGTTTTCTCACGATGCGCCACAAATTATGTTTCTTTCAGGTTACTAGACCTACCCTAAAAAAATGCCCCGACCCTTTAGCATTTTATTGAGTGGGTCGGGTATTTTTTTGTTTATCTTACTTTTTTCCAATAATTAAATGTTTTTGAATAAATAAGTGTTCTGTTTTGATAGCATCCACTTCAAAACAATGTTTTATGATATTAGAGACATGTTTTGAATATTCTTTCAGTTTTAGAATCTTCAAGTTGACCATTTACCAAATAAAAAAATAATTAAAAACAATAAATCCCTACCTACCTACCCTAATTTGGTCCTATAACCTGAAACATGTTTTTTTTTATGCCCAACTTGGGCGTTTGCTAATTTGCTATCTTAAGCATAGGCCCCCTCCAAAAAAATTCTGTATTTCTGCCAACCCGACGCTACCTAGCAAAAAATCCTGACCTTAACGTTTTCTGTGAAATCAGTATCTGTCAGATTTGTTACAATTGTTAGTGTTTTTCTACCAAAATGTTTCTTTAAAAAAAGGTATATAAAAAAATAAATCCCTACCTAACTTTTTTGAGACTGTTGCCTGAAACTTAGAATTAAATTTTTTGGCCTTACTGTTTACTGTTGTCATAAGGATGTTCGAGTTTGATTGAGAGACAAAATTAATACCTGTTTTAAAATGATGCCACTTGTTTTGTGCAGTCTTTAAACGTGTTTATGTTTTTAATGTTTGATGTTTTTACAAGGTTTAATTATTACATTAACAGGTCACAATAAATCGAATATTATTTTATTTAATTTTTTCCACAAACATCTTTTATTATTGTAGATGATTATATTGTATCTATTAATTTCAAAAATGAACATGCACAGAAATTTAAGTCTTTAAATCAGCATATCCATTTTATTGAATCACTTAAACAGTTAAATAATGAAAAAAAATAATCTGCTAATCCGGTATATAAACTGCATTCATTGCGCTCCAAAACCTATGTTTACTTAGATAAGGGTGGACAATTACTGCTCTTTCAGTTTTGAATGCAGCGAGGAGTGTGAGCACATTCATCCGGTTTATTGCTTGATTAAGACTGTTAACCCTTTAAAAGATGTCTTGAGCTATTGAGCAACGGTTTCACCTTCTTTCAACTGCAATAAACATAGAAATTGAACATGCAATGAACTCTGTTGCTCAGCATATTTTTGATCCACATTGTTGTCTACTACTGTTCACATTAAAGAGGGGCTGTCAGATTTTTATATCTTTATATTGGGTCTCTTTTGTCGCTCGCGAATAAAAAAAAATGTATGCAGAACATCGGCAAAAACTATTTTATTAAACAAAATGCAAATGTGGCTAGTCATGGGAAAACCGGGCTTAATGCACATGGGCAAAGTGGCGTCCCGGATCAGATATATTTGTTCTGTCTATACAGACCCACTTTTCCGACAGCAATGGCTACATTCGAAAATAAGAACTTTGCATGTGCCAACAATTGTTGTGACAAATTGATTTCAATGTGCGGTGTTCTTATAACATAAGGACATATAACATACTTTTTTGAAAATTTTATGGCCTTTGTTTCATTAGGTGTAAAAAAAAATGTTTTTTTCAGGTTACCGGACCTACCCTAAAAAAATCCCCGACCCTAGAACATTTTATTGGGTTTGTCAGATTGATTTTTGTTTTATTTACCTTTCTCAATAATTAAATGTGTTTTTGAATAAATAAGTGTTTTGTTTTGATAGTATCCACTAATAAACAATGTTTAAGGATATTACTTATAATTATGTTTCGCATATATATATTCAGTTTTAGAATCTTCAAGTTGACCATTTACCAAATAAAATAATTAATAAATAAAAAATAAGTCCAGACCTACCTACCATAATTTTTTTGGGCATGTAACCAGAAACAAACGTCTATTTTTTTATGCTTTAACATAATTGCGTGCAACTGGCTAAAACATAGGCAACATAATGAATTTTTTTGTTTGAACATGTTTGCTTTTTTGCAATATTACATTCTCTATGTAGGGAAAGACCTTAGGATCAGAAAAGGTACAGGGTGCTCTAAAACCAGAGAGGGGGGAGGAGCCGGATAAGTTCTTTAACATCGTTTCAAACTTTGGAAAATACAGGGTTTTATCATTTGAATGCTGATACCGTAAAAGACCACGTAAAACGCACGGCCATGTATAACGCGCACCCATTTTTTTTTCAGTGAAAGGTCAGGAAAAAAGTTTTAATAAGTTTTTCATAGGTTTCAATAAAGAGTCGCCGCTTACCAACACCGACGAAGAGCGATGGTTAAATGACACTTATTTTTGAAATGTTTGAGACGTTTCTTTCATAACAAATGGGTAGCCCTGATAACGGCCATTTCTTTGCTAGTGATCTGGTACATTTATGTCGGTCTTCTGACGATGTCAGATGAGTCAAATCCCTCAAATTCTTCTTCTTTCTTGCCGTAGTTTATAATGATCATGGGCAAATGTTCAATATGTATACACAATGTGCGTTGTTATTAACATATTTTCACATTCTCAAGTGATCATTATCTACTCGGCATACTCAACACATATTTCTTAGCGTGAAAACACGACCACCGGTCGTGGTAAGTTTATTCACACATTAATTACAAAGACAACTGTTAAAGCATTTTCACACACGTAGACACGCAAGTTTTTGACATACCAAAAAGGGCTCCAAACTGTATGTTGCAAATGCAATATAGTATATAGCAATATAGTAGGGTGATGGTTTTAATGTTTACAAAATGGCTTCCTTTATTAAATCAGTAACAAAAACAATGTCTTCGGATATGGGATACATACCTGAAAATAAACAAAAATAATGTTTAAGGTATGTCTAACATGACAATCGTCATTGATATCCATAAGTGCTTTACATAAACACAATAGACTTCGTCCAGAAAATCGGGTCACATTCCCTGTTACCTTGTATAACGTGCACCAAATTTTTGACATCAAAAATAAGGGAGAAAATCTGCGCGTTATACATGGTCTTTTACTGTAATTAGTGTTTGTAAACATGGTCTCTTCATTTGTAATTTAACATTCGAAAATAATATTAAATGAACAATCCCTAATTTAACCAGTCAAGAGGGGCAGCAGGGGGGAACCAAAAAGGAGCAGGGTGAAGCACCTTTGTATTTTGCTATGAATCATTAAAAAACTATATTAGTTTCCAAAGGAATTTCGGCCCCATTCCCCGCTTAAAAGGTGTATATTTTTTTAGCTATTTTAACCTTAAAATTCCCCTTAGAATGTTAAATTTATTTTGAAAAAAACAGACCAAAATCAGACAAAAATTGACTAAGATAGAGGAATTTTCGTAATCAATCTCAGCTATTCTTCATCAAACCAGGTTAGTGTATTATTTAAGTTATCATTTGTCGCAAACTTTATAACAAAGTAAAACATAAACCTATAACCATGCTTTTCTAAAAAAAATAATTCCCCTTCTGAAGTAAAATTCCCCATCTGAAGGGCCCCGCCACCTTTCCCCCAAAAATGAAAAAGAAAAACACTGCAGGACACAAAATTACCAATATCCGCAAGTATATTGTCAGGAATTATTTATTTATCTGCTAAGGTTAATGAGTAAAAGAATCAGACGTTTCCTGGCATGTTACTCCAAGTAATTGTGTTGCTTTCATGAATTATTTATGGACTTTGGTGTATCCACATATCTGTGTAATAAAAGTCAGTTGCCAAATTATTCTTGTAGTTAAATCAATTCTTTACTGATTTAGCATTTTCGTCTAGTACCAGCACCGCTTATACAACACTTGGATACTTACACAGTTGTTGCTGATGACCATCCCCAATCCACCATATCACCCAACTTTACTTTGACCTTGACCTTGAACTAATTTGGACTTATAATAATTCAAAAGTGCCATTTCTTGCTACCCAGCACCAACCGGGGGCATGTGTGTTTATCAAACACAGAATCTTGTCCACTTTAGAATTTACATGTCAATAAATTTGAGAAGGCAAAAATTAGTGTTTGCGACATGCCCTTTGTCTGTGTCCAAACATGCGTAATGGGGGGGGGGGGGGGGGCTGTGTCTGTGACACATCTAGTTGTATCAGTTTTCATAACATACAAAATTCAATTCATATGTACTGGTATTTAAACTAATTAATATCCCAGTCTTGAAATTGAGCCTAATTTCAATGAACATTGGCAGAAATTTGGTTAAGGCCAGTGGATCAAAAAAAAGAGAAGAAAAACCCCAAACCAATCACAGTTAAACAATAATTGAATGAAATGTTCAGGTTGCTCATTAATTTGTCGATATGCATATATATTATTTTGTTGACTGTTTAAGAAATAGAACAGACCGCTGTGGGCCTCCTTGCATTATAGTGACCCACCAGTCAGCCCAAAAACGTATTATACATGGAGAAAGATCTAGGGCAAAATAGGGTGCAGCACCCTGGTCCTTTTGGGTTCCCCCCTGCTGCCCCTCTGGGCTGGTCAACACAGAAATGTTGATTATCTTTTGAAATGTAATATCTTTTTTTCAAATATTCAATCACAAATGAATAGGAAATGCTTAAAAACCTTAAACAGAAGCATTAAGCTCATGAAAACCCTGGATTAAGCAAAATATTAGATTATGTCAACAATCTGGTCTGGCTGTCCAGCCTGCTCCTTTTTAGCAGCACCCTGTACCTTTTTTGATCCTGGATCTTTCCCTATATACAGCACATTTTTAGTATACTATTATAGATGTTTTATGATAAAATGATCATATATCACAAGCAATAAAGCAAATACCTACACATTTCTTTATTTTGTGCTGAAATATACGACATTTTTTAACAACAAACAACATTTTGACAGCTACTCACAACAAGAACTGAGTGGGCACACACATGAAATAGTGCCCGCTGGATGCTATTAGTCGGCCTGCTAAAACGGCATTTTGAAATTAACCTAAATAACGGGCTGTTGCCTTTTATATATGCCAAAAATAAACATATTTATGTAAGGTGTAATATAATTGCATAATGAGGCATTCATCAAAAGTTCAACTCCTCAAATAATAATTTGCAAAGGGTAAAATGTCCGACATTTTCAATTTGCTCATCAGCGACTATGCACGTTTGATGCCATGATGAAAGGTAATATTTGTTTTGACAAAAAAATAAATTATTAAATAAAAAAAGACAATAAAAAAGAAAAAAAAGCTATGTGTGAAGTTTGACTTCTTCATGAAATATTAATTCTGACAACTGTGGCACAATAAATAATTGTAATTTTCACTATCAAACGATTATATAGTTTGTTGCAGCATTGTGTCCAAACTCATGAGTAGAGAACTAGATATCCGATCTGTGAATATAGCCATGTAAATTCAGCTTATATAGTGAATATAGCCATGTAAATTCAGTTTATATAGTGAATATAGCCATGTGAATTCAGTTTATATAGTGAATATAGCCATGTGAATTCGGTTTATATAGTGAATATGGCCGTGTGAATTCAGTTTATATAGTGAATATAGCCGTGTGAATTCAGTTTATATAGTGAATATAGCCGTGTGAATTCAGTTTATATAGTGAATATAGCCATGTGAATTCAGTTTATATAGTGAATATAGCCACGTAAATTCAGTTATGTCCATAATAGCGCAATAAATCGCAGTAAATCGAGTACCTCTAAGGTGTTGATTGCTGCCTATCGAGTTGTAAGGTCTCGATGGATATTTATCACAGTCTACTGATAACGCGGCTTCTTGTACCAAAGTACTTCAGTCGGAGTCCCCGATAATCCGGCCTTTACTTGTCAACGCAGCTTGTGAAGGACACAAGGTAGCTTTTGAATGACCCTGTGGATCATTACGCATTGTGCAGGGTTCGACTATCGGTTAGACTATCATACTGGCAAAATTCAAAAATAAAATTTTTGTCCAAGCTTGCAAATTGTTTTAGTGAAAAAAGGCATATAATTGCTGAAATTCATGAAATATACGTGGTCAGTAGTATGTCTTGCACGTAGCTCGTTTGTGTGATGGAGAATATACATGGTCAATAGTATGTCTTGCACGTAGCTCGTTTGTGTGATGGAGAAATATACATGGTCAATAGTATGTCTTGCACGTAGCTTGTATGTCTTGCACGTAGCTTGTTTGTGTGATGGAGAAATATACATGGTCAATAGTATGTCTTGCACGTAGCTTGTTTGTGTGATGGAGAAATATACATGGTCAATAGTATGGTATGCACGTAGCTCGTTTGTGTGATGGAGAAATATACATGGTCAATAGTATGGTATGCACGTAGCTCGTTTGTGTGATGAAGAAATATACATGGTCAATAGTATGTCTTGCACGTAGCTCGTTTGTGTGATGGAGAAAGGACGTACATTGTCATTCTTAAAAATAAGAAAAATAAAATAACACTGGTATAGTGATATTTTGGGGTAGTATATTTAGCATTCCACCAGTCCTACAAGTTATATTTTGTCATTTTCAGAGTTTCAAGTTAGTTTCACTCTAAATGAATTAAAATATTCAAAGAGCTTTATAAGAGCATTTGGACATAAACATTCTCGTTTGATTTTTACAGGGAAACTTTGCATGTAAAATGTTTATTTAGGGCCAATTTGGGGGCGAAATTCGGCCCCATTGCCCTGCTAATTTTTTATATATTTTTCCCCTTTATTTGCCTTAAAATTCCCCTCAGAATGTAAGCTTACTTTTGAAAAAAAAATGACCAAAATTGGACATAAAGTGACTAAGATAGAGGCATTTTCATAAACAATCCCAGCAATTTTTCATCAAACCATGTAAGTGCATAATCTAAGCTATCCTGTGTAGCAAAACAATTGATTATTGTTTTATAACAAACAAGAATATAAACATCTTATATGCTTTCCAAAAAAAATAAATTCGCCTTTTGACCTAAAATTCCCCATCTGAAGGGCCCCGCCACCTTTCCCCTTAAGGTGAGAAAAAACCCACTGATGTAACTTACTATAATACTTTGCATTTGATTTACTGAGAAAATTTGCATGTCAGCATTGCATGACCCCTGCTAATACCTAAATTATTTTAAAGGTATAAACGACCTTTTGAGGCGTGTCATGGAAAAACCGGGTTTAAAGCACGTGCGTAAAGTGTTGTCCCAGATCAGCCTGTGCAGTACTGACGGCACTTTCTGCCTACAGTGGAGTTATTTTTAGAAGAGACTTCCATGAAACAGAACATACCATAAAAGATGAAAGTGCCGTCCTGGATGTGCAGACTGCACAGGCTAATCCGGGACGACCCTACGCACATGCATTAAGCATGGGTTTTCCACAACACACACCTCATTTGTAATTTGTCAATTGTCCGCTGTTGTTGTGAATCAATGGTAAATTTGCAATATGTTTTGCATTACAATCACATCAATGTCCATATATATTTCTTAAAATCTTTCCTACCACTGATTTTATTCACGGGTCCAGAACCTTGAGGATTGCAAAGTTTTGTTTCATGAAACATTTTTCATTTTTCATCAAGGAGATTTAAATCTTTATAATTAATTTGATAAATATTAAATATGTGAATTTGTGGCATATTTACTGAACTTATTATTTTATTATTTCTTTCTATCCATATATGTCATGTTAAAGTTATGCAAAAAATCCCCGTCATTGACTTATATTTTTTGGAAAGCTTTTTGCTCAGCAGTAGTTGTTGAATGTCCATTGTATTTTATATATCCAATCTTGCAAAGCAGAGTTATTTTGTATATATTTTTCCCCTATAATTACCTTAAAATTCCTCTCAGAATTTCAGCTTCATTTTGAAAAAAAAGACCACAATCAGACAAAAATTGGCTTGGATAGAGGAGTTTTCGTAAACAATCACAACAATTGTTCATGAAAGCAAGTTAATCTCAGTTATCATTAGTAGCAAAACAATTCATTAATGTTTAATAACAAAGGAGAAGATAAACATTTAATAATGCTTTTCTAAAAAAAATGCACTTTTGCCATAATAATTCCCCATTTGAAGGGCCCCGCAACCTTGCCCCCTAGGGTGAAAAAAGTCACTGTTAGATATCTTGTGATAGTTAAGATGGCTCTGTTCAAGTTTGTAAAACTGACATGCATAACCATGATTTACAATGTGTTGTCTTATGCTGCACTTTGCTTTTTTGTTATGATATCTTGTGATAGCTCGGAATTGAGGACACTGTTAGTGTGTATGAACGATCTTGCAACATTGTGGCATAAATACAATTACACAATAAAGTTAATTAACATATATTTCTATTTAAAATGCAATAAAAGTTAAGAACAAACATTGCTTTTAAACGCACAATAAGCTAGTTTTGAATCACCAAATAGTATTCGTCTGTACATACGGAAACTCAAATACATGTATAGACGTTGTCTTGACAGTTGGTTTAGGTTACACTTTTTTGTACATTTAAAAGCAGCTATTTCCAATGATGTACCCTTTTAAAACACTAATATATTTATGATGGTACTTGTGTATTACAAACTTTGTGAATTTGTTTTGATAGGCCTTAATCTTGGTTGACACAACTCTTCATGGCTGATTTATGTTCAGATAAGCAATTGTCTTGGGCTGCCGTATGCTTTATATGACAGTGTTTTTTTGGGCCAATTTGGGGCCGAAATTTGGCCCCATTCCCCTGCTTAAAAACAACACTAATAAACCAAGCAAACACTTGACACAAGTACTTGTTGATTTATTCCATATTGAAGTGTTTCCTTTGTCAGATTTTTTTCTGTTTTCTTTTAAGTTGTATTGTCACTTGTATCTGCTTTTTTAAAAATATAGTTAATATGAATTATCGTACATAGACACTTTAAAATAATTATGTATACTGACAACCAAAACAAACAACTCATGTCATGGATGGTTTATCAAGTATTGGTATTATAAAATGGGCAACTCTGGCTAAATTGTACATATAGCAGTTTAACTTACAAGTATTTCCTTCAGTGAAAACCTTTGCTTTTAATGACGATGCTCACTTTTTTAACACATTTCAATTATTATCAGGAAAGTTCTAACATTCTGTTGTGTTGTGAATACATGAATTTCATTTTTTGTTCCCATAAAGTGTGTATGTACGATCTTTCATATCAATTATTTTCAAAATAAGCAAATGAAAGTCACAATAAAACTTAAAAGGAAACAGAAAAAAGTGAAAATGACGAAGAAAACACTTCCATATGAAATATTCAACAAGTACTAGTGTAGACTTTTGCATCATTTATTTGTGTTGTGTAACCTAAACCAACTGTCAAGTCAACATATATACATGTATTTGAGTTTCCGCTTGTACAGACGAAAACTATTTGGTGATTAAAAACTAGCTCATTGTGCGTTTAAAAGCCAATGTTTGTTCTTCACTTTAATTTTAAATAGAAATATATGTTAATTAACTTTTTTTGTTATTTGTATTTATGCCACTATATATGTTGTTAATAATTAAAGTATGTAATACTTTAATAGTCAGTTGTTGTAGTTTAGCATAGTTTTTGGCCTTGTTTTTATGCCCGTAATCGGTGCCATTCACAAAGCCAAAATGTATACTTTTTTATAATTGTTTGGCCTAAATTCACAAATGGAAAAGAGGATAAAAATTTTGAAACTTTTGAAATGTTAAATGGCTGTAGGAGTGTTTAAATCACATTTATTATGTGTTTCTATTTGAAGTTTGATTAAATACAAGAAAATCACTAGTTATTATTAAAATGTTGGTACTAGTTTATATTTCTCTTTTTTCACAAAAAGGGCATATTCACAAATCGCTGAAAAAAACAACACTGTAAGTAGTTGTTCTTAGTTGCTGGAAAGAGACGTGTTACAATTCATAGAATTTGGCACTCATACTGCGTGTGTAAAATATTTCATTTTATAGAATTTGGCACCCAGACTGACCCAGATATGGGTAGCGGTGCATCAAAAGATGGAGAGGAAATTGTTGACGAGCAGTACGTCACAAGGTCACAGACGGGCTCCGTCTCCGGCCCGCACTCCCCCCGCCCCCGTTCAGACAGACAGCAGATGTCGGGGTCAAGGTCAGGACTCAAACAGGGGTCAAAGTCAAGCATGTCAAGAAACGTTGGTGAGTGTTCGTTGTGTGATGAATCAGTAGGCTGTCTGTTGTACTGTGTAACACCAATATCTGTAGAGTAGAATTTTAAAAAAGAAATGCACATTTTTGAGAAGTGAGTCAGCGGTTATTTTGTGAAAAACATTACCAATGTCGATAAATACAAGAATTTATCTATCATCAGGGGTTTCCAAGGGATATCTTTAGCTGTGCATGGGTCTGTTAGATTAGTAAATTGTGGGTCCTCACCATGACATTTTAGCTGTTGGCGAAATTATAGCCTGTGGACAATTTGCTAACTCCTTTGATGGCAGGTTGGTGAAACACGAGAAACGGGACTGCTGGAATCCCTGATTATGTTAAAATACATCCATTTCATTCATTTATTTCAAACACTTTTTATTATGGTCAAGTCGTATGTCCATCGTATTAATGTTTGTTGTAAAAGCTTTTGGTGTGCTTGCATGGAATTGTGCAAAAGCATTCATGTAAAAGCAGTTGATAATTTTAATTCATTTCCATTATTGCTTTTTATTTGCACATAACTTTTATAATTATTTTGTCCGCATGCTTACATGTAATTTGCTCATGATCCAGCCTGCCTACCGAGTGTAATATATCTCATATATAATCGTGCACAACTTATTTAGTTCCCGCAACCTGTCAGTATGGCCCAGGCAGTTTCATAATTCTTTGATTACACGTGATTTCTATCAGAAATTTACTCAAAATGTCGCATTGTGCAGCCAGTGTTTTTTTCACTTTTGCGGGAAAGTTGGCAGGGCCCTTCAGATGGGGAATTTTATGCCAAAAGGGAAATTTTTGTTTTAAAGCATTATTACATGTTTATATTCTACTTCGTTATAAAACATCAT
Source organism: Congeria kusceri (assembly GCA_027627225.1). Classification (NCBI taxonomy): domain Eukaryota; kingdom Metazoa; phylum Mollusca; class Bivalvia; order Myida; family Dreissenidae; genus Congeria; species Congeria kusceri. Next base: position 1,212,601 of record JAPFQT010000033.1, on the reverse strand, counting down.
TCAATGAATTGTTTTGCTACAAATTATGACTCAGATGCACTAACTTGGTTTGATGAAAAATTGTTTTCGAAAATTCCTCTATCTTAGTTAGTTTTTGTCCGATTTTGGTGATTTAAAAAAAAATAAAGCTTATATTCTGAGGCGAACTTGCGAGGTTACAAAAATATAGGGGAAAAATATATACGTTTTAAGCAGGGGAATGGGGAAATTCGGCCCAAATTGGCCCTAACCGGTCTAGGACTCAAAACTGAGACATCTTGCTGTCTGGTTAAGGGGCCGTGTCCACAAACCTGAGACATCTTGCTGTCCGGGTAAGGGGCCGTGTCCACAAAGCTTCTATGTAAAATCTAAACTTAAGTCATATTTAAGTCATATTTCAGAGGGGCATAGCTCGGTCCCAAAATATGTGTAGGCCAATTTATATGTTGTCCGGTGGGTTGTATGACGATTGCGGTGACCCGGCATTTCTTGTTCTGGTAATGCGTTGGATATGATTTTTGGTGTTTATTTGGTAACATCACATCATTTTAATGTATTATCATGAACAAACTTGATCTAAACAGCCATTTAAATCCTCGCACCCACTTCGGAAGCTTTTGACTTTTAATGCAGATTTTTTATTCAGAAAAATGTGTAGGCCATGTTCTACACGGCCTAAAGGAAGCTACGCCGCTGTTAAAGTAAAAAAAAAGAAAAACAATTTTGCTTATGAATATCAATATTTTTTTATTAATTTGAGATATGGTACAGTAAGAATCATCTGTTGACTTAATTCTTTACCAGATTTAAACCATTTAAGTCAAAATAAACTTTCAGTGAACCAGCCACTGACTTCGGAATTTTATGATTTTAAGAAATTAACGTAAGTTTTATCTAAGAAACTTTGTGGATATGGGCCCAAGGGCTCTACTGATTGGGTGTACCAAGACAACATTTGTGTTGAAGTGAAAAAGTTATATAATCAGATTATCCAGTGACAAAAAGCTTTGACGAGATATGCCTTTGTCGGCTACAAATCACCAATTTTGCATGGAATCTGTAATCGAGTGTTGCTGAAATTTATGGGGTATTGTAGAAGTATAAGGCAAATTTCCATGGTAAAAAAATACCTTTTCATATGTAACTTGTGACCAATAGTAAGTCTGAATAGTTAGTCACAAATATGAAGGACTTGCGTGGGCCATACTGATTTTAGCTACTTGGGCCAAAAAAAATAATTGTGTGTTTAGGGCAATGGTCTCAAAAAATTTCGGTAGGGTCGGGATTGAGGTTTTTTTTAACCTTTTTTTTAAATTTTCAAAAATCTGACAAAAACGAATTCCACGGAAAATATCGCTATTTAAAACTGGGTCGGGGAGATTTTTGCTAGGTAGGGTCGAGTTGCCCGAAACACTAAAAATGTTTTCGCCCTGTCTTCAAAATTGTAATTTTCTAGTAGATGTGTATTCATTTACATTATAAGAAATGTCATGAGAAAACCGGTCATAATGCATGTGCATAAAGTGTCATCCCGGATAAGCTGTGCAGTCCGCACAGGCTAATCCGGGATGGCACTTTCCGCTTTTATGGTATTTTCTGTTTCAAGGTGGTCTCTTCTAAACATAAATCCACTGTAGGCGGAAAGTGCCATCCCGGATTAGCCTGTGCAGACTGCACAGGCTAATCCGGGATGACACTACGCACATGCATTAAGTGCGGTTTTCCCACGATGCGCCACATATATTTAATATATTTCATTGCTCATTATTCATGATTGTCGACACAGACTCATTGGGCAGTGTGGACATGGTCAGCAATAGCGAATGTTACGTGTGTGACCCGACACGTAAGTATCAGATGTGAGACCACCGGATTGACTCGTGTGGTCAGAACCGGAGTGGAAAGAGCTCGTTTTTGTGGGGCAACTGTTGCACCGGAGTTTCTCTTTGTGTGTCTTGTAGAAAATTTTAAAATTAGAGCTGCAGTTTGAAAATTTGACTGATAAAACTACCATTTGAAGATTCGACTGATAAAACTACCGTTTGAACATTTGACTGCTAGAACTTCAGTTTGAAAATTTGACTGATAGAACTACAGTTTGAAAATTTGACTGATAGAACTACAGTTTGAACATTTGACTGATAGAACTACAGTTTGAACATTTGACTGCTAGAATTCCGTTTGAACATTTGACTGACAGAGCTACAGTTTGAAAAATTGACTGATAGAGTTACAGTTTGAAAATTTGACTTACAGAACTGCAGTTTGAAAACTTGACTGGTAGAACTACAGTTTGAAAATTTGACTGACAGTCTAAAGACAGATTACATCCAAACTCTTTTTTATAGCAGTGTTCTGTTCTTGTTTTGTGTTTTAAATCCTCAGATCCAATATGGCAGAAATGAAAAACATGTATAGGATAACAACAGACATTTAATGGACATATTTTCAGATTTTTGTGTAAATAACAAACAAACATGTTTTAATCCTTCCAAAACAAGCACAACCAATACTTGAAGTTATTAAATTCATATTAAATTAACAAAAGTGAAAGAAATGATAAAATTTCTGGCAATCGGTTTGGCCACAGAGGAATAACTTATCAGTCAGATAGTATGTGTAGTACTCTAATGTTTAAGCAAGTCTTTCCAGAAATCAAAGAAGGAAAACAATTAATCATTTCAGTATACAAACACTGAAAGTACGTCCATACTATAGTGAATAATTTTTACATACTTTAAAATAGTTTTTACATACTTCAAGTTAGTTTTTACATACTTCAAGTTAGTTTTTACATACTTTAAGTTAGTTTTTAAATACTTTAAGTTAGTTTTTACATACGTCAAGTTAGTTTTTACATACTTCAAGTTAGCAGACCCTTTGGTCAGGTCAGCTCTGTCTTGTGTACACCAGGAATAAACGGCCAATAGTGCTGATATCATGGCATGGTATCCTCTATATATCTCTCAGACTGTATTTCTCAGTCCAACCGTCTCCGTGGCCTAGTGGTTAGGGCGTTTGCCAACGCGATGCAGGAGGTCGAAGTTTTGAGTCTCGCACAGGTCTTGTTCTGATTCGACCGGTTGCCTACCCACCAGCTAGTTAAATTGATGTTCATCATTAAAGGTGTCTCATGAGTGAAAACTGGCTGGCCTTAATCACAAGGGATGACACTCTAATGAACAAACACTTTACTTTTTATATCTCACCGAGTCTTGTCGGTGGTATGCCTCAGTTTGTCAATTGAGTACATCAATGAGTCCATTGTACATCTTATTCCTTCATATTATATCTCAGTCAATCCATTTTATATCAGTTCAATCATGGTATGTCTCAGTTCAATCATGGTACATCTCAGTCCAGTCTCGGTACATCTCAGTCCAGTCATGGTATGTCTGCCTAGAAAAAAAAATCTCAGTCCAATCATGGTACATCTCAGTCCAATTATGGTACATCTAAGTCCAATCATGGTACTTCTCAGTCCAATTATGGTATATCTCAGTCCAGTCTTGGTATATCTCATGTCTTTGTGTAGAAAAAGAATCTCAGTCCAGTCATGGTATATCTCAGTCCAATCATGGTATATTTTAGTCCAGTCTCTGTATTTCTCATTTCAATCATGGTATGCCTGCCTAGAAAAAAAAATCTCAGTCCAATCATCGTACATTTCAGACCAATTATAGTGTATCTCAGTCCAATCATGGTATATCTCAGTCCAGTTATGGTATATCTCAGTCCAATTATGGTATATCTCAGTCCAATCATGGTATATCTCAGTCCAATTATGGTATATCTCAGTCCAATTATGGTACATCTCAGTCCAATCATGGTATATCTCAGTCCAATTATGGTATATCGCAGTCCAATCATGGTATATCCCAATCCAATTATGGTATATCTCAGTCCAGTCTCGGTATATATCAGTCCAATCATGGTATATCTCGTGTCTTTGTTTAGAAAAAGAATCTTAGTTCAATTATGGTATATCTCAGTCCAATCATGGTATATTTTAGTCCAGTCTCAGTCTATATGAGTACAATCGTGGTATATTTTAGTCCAGTCTCTGTATATATCGGTACAGTCATGGCATATCTCAGTATAATCATGATATATCTCAGTCCAATTATGGTATATCTCAGTCCAGTCTCGGTATATCTCATGTTTTTGTTTGGAAAAAGAATCTCAGTCCAATCATGGTATATCTCAGTCCAATCATGGTATATCTCAGTCCAATCATCATAAAATTTAGTCCAGTCTCAGTATATCTCATTCCAATCATGATATGTCTGCCTAGAAAAAAAATCTCAGTCCAATCATGGTACACCGCAGATCCGCTATATCGTGTTCTGTTATATCGCGATGTTTTGTAATGTACTTCAATATTTTCCTATTACGAAATTCTCATAAATAAATCCAGATTTTCGTGCCTTCACTGCGTCTCTTTTATTCACACTTTTGTAGTGCGACAAACAATACTCCGACTTGCTCAACATCAAAGCGTAACAGTTTGACGTCATCAGCTTACAGCGCGCGTGCCACGCATGTCAATGTCTTTCACTGCTATCGCTCTATTTAGCACCCGAATTACATGCAGTCCACGTGGTGGGTGTATACAGCAACTGTATGTCACAAATCAATACTGAGCTATCTGAATGACAATAACGTAATCAATACGGCTTATCTGTTTCTTTTATGTTTCAGGAGAAATGCTAACAGCATATCGTCTGCGATATAGACACCTAATTTTGTTGCTGTGTGCTACGAAACTTTTATATAAAAGTAAAGATCTCAATGTTCTCTGCGCTACAAAGTTTTTAAATGGCGATCAATACACCCACGCTTTTCATGCGGACGACGTGACGTTGTACATAATTGTCAGCAATTTTACGCGCGCTGTTTCTAACAGAACAAAGAGTTTACACGAAATACATGTGTGTTGTAATTGTTAAGAGAATTTATGTTTACTTAACGTGAATAGTGAAATTCGGATAGGCGTTTCAGACTTTATATTTTTATACGCGTTTTGAAATTTATTCAACAGAATTAAAGGAATAATATTATATTTTCATATACAAATGGAATATTTTACATATGGATTTAATACATAATAGATGTTAACTACATTGAAAAGGGTGAGTTATTTACTTAATTACATTAATGTTTGAGATCAGGCTAGTGTATACATGCATATCTACTGAATTGTCTGGCAAGTTATATCGCGATCCGGATATATCGCAATCGCTATCCGTGGACCCCGCTAATCGCGATATAATGGAGTTACAGTGTACATCTCAGTCCAATTATAGTGTATCTCAGTCCAATCATGGTATATCTCAGTCCAATCATGGTATATCTCAGTCCAGTCTCGGTATGCCCTTTCAAACCACGAGGGTTCCCGATCAAGAATTCGCAATGAATCCAAGAGACAGCATGGTCTTGGCTTTCTTGATGTAGGTGGCATGATACTTCGCTGCTACTAGAACTAGGTCGTCTATGTTCCATAAACATCGCTTTCAATGTTCTTTCTGTTTTAGCTATGTAGTCCTTGTTACATTTACACTTTCCATGTCCTTCATATTTGATCTGGTAAATAGTGCTGCTAGTTTCTTGTTTTTTTTGCATAATCCTTTGGTTTTACAAGGATCTGTCTAATGTGGTTTGAAGCACACATTAATCTTGTGTTTACTGAAAATTCTCCTACCGTGTTCCCCCATACATTTCAAATATGTGAGGATGACACTTCCGTTTGAATCTTTTCTATCTGGTATTTTCCTTTTACTCTGGTCTTTTCCCTTTAATAGATGTTTCTTAATTTTGTTGATTGCAAATATTTAGGGCTTTGTTGACATGTTTTATTTCAGCCTTTAAGTCTGTAGTGATCTGAGGTCACCACTTCTGCTCGCTGATATAATTGTTCTTATAACACCAATTTTGTGTTCTTCTGGGTGTCCATCACCGAGTCTTATGGTGTTGGTATCTAGAATTGCCAAAGTCCTGTTGACTTCCTTCTCCATTGTGAACTTGATATCAGGGTCAATACTGTTGATGTGATCTGTAAACTCATCGACATACTGCCTCAACTGTTTGATATGAGTATCGTGGTATACACTGCAGATCCGCTATATCGCGATCCGTTATATCGTGATGTCCATTATATCGCGAATCGGTCGCGGATCCCGATTTTTTTTCATGTACTGCAATATTTTCCTATTACGAAATGCTCATAAATACATCCAGTTTGATCCGGATTTTCGTGCCTTCACGGCGTCTCTTTTATTAACACTCTTGTAGTGCGACAAACATTACGCCGACTCGCTCAACATCAACGTGTAACAGTTTGACGTCATCAGGTTACCGTGCAGGTGCCACCTATGACAACGTCCTTTCACTGCTGTCGCACTATTTAGCACCGGAATTACACACAGTCCACGTGGAGGGTGTATACAGTAACTGTATGTCATAAATCAATACTGAGCTATCTGAATGACAATAACGTAATCGATACGGCTTATCTGTTTTTTTGTTTGTTTCAGGAGAAATGCTAACCCCATATGGTTCGCGATATAGACACCTAATTTTGTTGCTGTGTGCTACGAAACTTTTATACAAAGTAAAGATCTCAATGTTCTCTGCACTACAAAGTTTTTATATGGCGATCAATACACCCACGCTTTCCATGCGGACGACGTGACGTTGTACATAATTGTCAGCAATTTTTCGCGCGCTTTTTTTAACAGAACGAAGAGTTTACACGAAATACATGTGTGTTGTACTTGTTAGTAGAATTTATGTTTACTTCACGTGAATAGTGAAATTCGGAGAGGCATTTCGGACTTAATATTTTTATACGCGATTTGAAATTTATTCAACGGAATTAAAGGAATAATATTATATTTTCATATACAAATGGAATATTTTACATATGGATTTAATACTTAATGGATGTTAACTACGTTGAAAAGGGTGAGTTATTTACTTAATTACATTTATGTTTGAGATCGGGGAAAAACAGGCTAGTGTATACATGTTTATCTACTGAATGGCCTGGCAAGTTATATCGCAATCCGGATATATTGCGATTGCGATCCGTGGACCCCGCGAATCGCGATATAATGGAGTTACAGTGTATCTCAGTCAAAGCATGGTTTATCACAGTCCAATCAGATGTCAGTCCAATCATGGTTTATTGCAGTCCAATCGTGGTTTATCACAGTCCAATCATGGCATATCACAGTCAAATAATGGTACATCTCTCAGTCCAGTCTTGAGATATCTCAGCCAAATAATGGTATATCTCAGTCCAATCATGGTTCATCTCAGTCCAATTATGGTACATCTCAGTCCAATTATGGTACATCTCAGTCCAATCATATGTCAGTCAAGTCATGGTATATCTCAGTCCAGTCATGGTACATCTCAGGCCAATCATGGTAAATCAGTCTAGTCAAGGTATATCTCAGTCCAATCATGGTATATCTTAGTCCAATCATGGTACATCTCAGACCAATCATGGTACATCTTAGTCCAATCATATGTCAGTCCAATCATGGTATATCTCAGTCAAATCATGGTATATCTTAGTCCAATCATGGTATATCTTAGTCCAATCATGGTATATCTCAGTTCAATAATGGTACATCACAGTCAAATCATGGTAAACCTCAGTCCAGTCTTGGTACATCTCAGGCCAATCATGATATATCTTAGTCCAATCATGGTATATCTCAGTTCAATAATGGTACATCACAGTCAAATCATGGTAAATCTCAGTCCAGCCTTGGTACATCTTAGGCCAATCATGGTATATCTCAGTCCAATCATGGTATATCTCAGTCCAATCATGGTACATCTCAGTCCAATCATGGTATATCGCAGTCCAATCATGGTATGTCTCAGTCCAATCATGGTATATCTCAGTCCAATCATGGTACATCTCAGTCCAATCATGGTATATCGCAGTCCAATCATGGTATATCTCAGTCCAATCATGGTATATCTCAGTCCAATCATGGTACATCTCAGTCCAATCATGGTATATCGCAGTCCAATCATGGTACATCTCAGTCCAATTATGGTATAGCTCAGTCTAATCATGGTATGTCTCAGTCCAATCATGGTACATCTCAGTCCAATCTTAGTCAGTTCAATCATGGTATATATCTGTCCAATCATGATACATCTAAATCCAATCATGGTACATCTCAGTTCAATCATGGTACAGCTCAGTCCAGTCATGGTACATCTCAGTCCAATCCCAGAACATCTCAGTCCAATCATATGTCAGTCCAATCATGGTATATCTCGGTTCATTATGGTATATCTCAGTTCAATCAGATCTCTGTCCAATCATGGTATATATCTGTCCAATCATGATACATCTAAATCCAATCATGGTACATCTCAGTTCAATCATGGTACAGCTCAGTCCAGTCATGGTACATCTCAGTCCAATCCCAGAACATCTCAGTCCAATCATATGTCAGTCCAATCATGGTATATCTCAGTTAATCATGGTATATCTCAGTTCAATCAGATCTCTGTCCAATCATGGTATATATCTGTCCAATCATGGTATATCTCAGTCCAATCATATTTTTCATTTCAATCAGATCTCAGTCCAATCATGGTATATATCTGTCCAATCATGGTATATCTCAGTCCAATCATGGTATATCACAGTCCAATCATGGTACATCTCAGTCCAATCATGGTATATATCAGTCAAATCATGGTACATCTCAGTCCAAACATGGTACAGCTCAGTTCATCCTTGGGCAGTCCATATTACATCTCAGTCCACACCTAAGTTGTCCATTGTATGCCTCAATCAATCTATGATACAGGTCAGTAATCCATAGTATACCTATGTCCATCCATTGTGTATTTCAGTCCATCCATGGTGTATCTCAGTCCATCCATGGTGTATCTCAGTCCATGCATGGTACATAGTACACCACTGAGTAAGTCCATGGTATAGCTCAATATATCCAAGGTACACCTCAGTCAATTATCCATGGTACATAGTACACCACTGAGTAAGTCCATGGCATAGCTCAATATATCCAAGGTACACCTCAGTCAGTTCATGGTATATCTAACTATATCCATGGTACAACTTAGTCAGTCCATAGTACATCTCAGTCCATGGTACAGCTCAGTCCATGGTACAGCTCAGTTCATGGTACATCTCAGTCCATAGTACATCTCAGTCCATGGTACACTTCAGTTCATGGTAAGGCTTCCTCTGTCTGTTTAAAATGTTTTAATGTAGTATGTAATGAAAAAGTTACTATTTTCTTGTCTACATAAAATTAAATAACTGAAACACGACATAAAAATAAATATTGTAAGTACAGTATATTTTCTAACCATTTTAACCTTACTGTCCTATTTTATCTGTTTGATTGATTGACACAATAGACACTGGACGCACATTTTAAAAGTTTGAAACCAAATTTTTCGAAGAACAATTTCTGTTATTAGAATGGGGTATGTTGCTGGGTTTTGGGAGAGGGGGTGGCTTCAACTTTTGGGGTGTGCTCAATAACTCGCTAATGAATTGAGCTATTGTTAACTTCTTATGATACGTTATATGGAGACCTTGCTTGGGATTGCATATGGGTTTAGTGAAAGCAAGGCCAAGGTAACTTATTACTAAAAAAAGAAACAGTTTCCGCTCAATATCTTGAATTGAGGTATTGCTATTAAACTTCAAATGTAGGTAACACAAGACCTCACTTTTATATAGGATGGGTAAGGTCAAGGTCTAGGTCATTATTAAAAAGAAACAGTTTACAATCAATAAACGAGAACAAATTCAGATATTGCAATTAAACTTGATATTTAGATACCTAATGCTGAAAACCAATACTTGGTATTGCATATGGTGTGGGTGGGTTAAGGTCAGGTTATGGTAATGAAACTTTTTATACATGGATACCTTATTGCACAATATATATCTTATTGGTGCTTGAGATTGCCTAAGTGTTGGGCGTCGTTATTTATTTAATTTCAAGGGCATCGCTACTAAAAATATCTCAGTTTCTGGTCAATGACTCAAAAATTGGGGCTTTTTTTATGAAATTTTATGTATAAATACCTTGCAAGGTCAACATTACTAAATATAGAAAATCAGTTTCCGCACAATAACTTCAGAATGAATTGAGATATTGTATTGTTACTTTATATATAGATAACTTATATTGAGACGTCCATTGGAATTACATATGGGGAAGGTCAAGGGTCAAGGTCACCATACTAAAAATAAATAAAATGTTTCGAAAAATTTGGTTTTTTGTGGAATTTCCATGTTTCTTGTTAGCAGGCTTCTTTTCTGAACCTTAGGAGTTATGGCTTCCTTTCTCCTATACATAAACAGCCATGGTTGTACACCCAAAGGGGAGTATGATCTGATTGCTGGTGATTTTCTTGGAGTTTACCTGGGCACATATTCATAAAGTTCCTTAGGATAATCTCTTACTTTATTCTTAAGTAAAAATGTGAGATCAAATTATCTTTGTGAAAATTCATACAGTAAAACATATTTAACTCGAGTGTGGATAAATCGATTACCTACAATAACTCCAGCAAATCTCAAATTCTTGGCAAAATTGTTAAATACCCCCTTTTACATGAACATCTTAGAGTTGGTACCTTTGTGAAAGTGGTTCACACCTCTTTGTGCTTATTTTCTGGCAATTACAAGCCTTTTGGACCTTGTGATGTGGTTGAAAGGCCATTCAGGGGAATTTCCCTGTGTTTTAAAACCAATGTCAATTAGGCGTAAAAAGAAAAAATGTTTGTTTCAGGTTACTCGACCCACCCTAAAAAATTGCCCCGACCCTAGAACATTTTATTAAGTGTGTTGGATTTTCTGTTTGTTTTATTTACTTTTTTTTTCAATAATTAAATGTTTTTTTATTAAATAAGTGTTTTGTTTCGATATCATCCACTTTAAAACTTAAATGATATTTCTGACATGTTTTGAATATTCATTCTGTTTTAAAATCTTAAAGTTGACCATTTACCCCCCGCCCCCCCCCCCCCAAAAAAGTAATTCCCTACCTACCTACCCTTTTTGGACATGTAACATGAAACAAACATATTTTTGTATGCCTAACAGGATTTTAATGATAGATTACTCTCATTTGATTTATTTTATTTTATATTTTATTTCATGGCTTTCTAATTGTCGTGTATTTCCCAGCCAAAGCAAAGTGCGAATTTAAGACCATACATACATTTTCTTTTTGCATGATTATAACAAATCATATGTAAATTAAATGAAAAAAATGCGCAAATTTAAGACTATGTGAATAAGCAGTTTTTCAAGAATGCGCTAAATGTATACACTGCAACAATAAAATGATTTTAATGTACATGTGGGCTTGTCTTCATGCACCTTCTATAGCTCAAGAACTTTTATAACCTTTGAACATTTTCATCATTCAGACGCAACTTTGAGTTAAAGCAGTTTTACTGTAGTTTAGTTTATCAGGCACAAAATGTCTGAAGAACTGTAAGGGTAACAGAAGACTCTCTGGCATGCACACTTTACACTTTGGGGGTTACAGTTTTCATCGGATCACAGCGTAAACATTGTCAGAATTATGTCCTTAGTTATTGTAGGGTTAATTATGCAAATTTCGGTCATAAACTAGGTCAGTAGGTCAAATATTAAAAAAACATAAGAAATACAACCCAGAAAGCACATTTTTCATCAGATCAGGTTAAACTAGGCCAGAGTGTTGTCTTCCACGAAATCTAGATTCTGGTAAAATTTTGGTTATCTGTGGTCAAAAGCTAGGTCACCAGGTCAAGCGACATAAAATAGCCAGTTACCAATTCTTTGAATTAATGTCAGATAAAGTAAAAACCCTTTTTACACTCTACAAACGACATTTTTCAATCACATCAGATTGAATCTTAGAGTGTTGAAATTTAGGTTCTGATAAACTATGGGTTATCAGTGGTCCAAAACTAGGTAACAGGATCAAATAATGTACATTTTTCTGCATAGCTGTCTAAGATCACTTTTGACCTAGATTTATTGCGATAATTATGCAGCGGGAACATTTAATGCCAATAGAATTGGGCAAATTTTCTAATTTTAGGGAATGCAAACTTCAAACAATGGTTTAACGTATACCAATAACTGTTGGGGATTAAAAATTTACATAATTGTTTACATAAGCGGTTAAATTAAAGTTATAAACATATCTTCGACATACATTCTAGAAATGAACATAATTATGAACAATTTTACTCATTGTATGTCATGATCAGAATGTTATATTCATTCACATAATGAAATAAATATATTGTTTAGCCTACATAATCAGCGCCCTCTATAAATAGCAATACAATGCTATCTACAATTCACGGGGACGACAGTCGGTCACAATGTACAATATTGCCTGTTGAGCTCGCAAGCACAAAATATACAGTGGTAAATTTCTGGTATTTTTGTGATAAATAAGCAAAACAAATATTAGCAAATTTTTGTTTGAGCTTATATTTGCTATTATTTTATCATTGTGTAAAAATATTATTGTTCGCTGTAACCGACTATCTTCCCCGTGAATTAATTCTAGCAAGTACAACTCAAGCAGGAGAATCATTC